>CM053784.1:551602411-551939911 GCA_028749045.1 Cupressus sempervirens
TAATGTCTCCCTCAAGATGTATTAATGGTTAGATCCCTCATACCATACCTTCTCCAACCAAACACAATGCTCCACATGCTGACATGTATCAAACTCTAATTACACCCAAAAGTACTGATCACAGACTCCAACAATAACTTCATGCACTGGTCCTCACACATTTATCCGCCTAATAACCTTATGAAGACATAATCAAACCTTATCATTAACATCCCACACAAGGAAATCTCACTTCTATTGATATCACAAAACATTTATTATTCATTCTTCCCTTATGGCTATCCCAACCAAATAAGATATTTACTTATTTTACTGTCAATCAATGCTAGTCTCACATTATTGTCCTAAATACCAAAAATCTTATCCAATAGAATCTTCCCTTCCATAAACCTTTGATCCTTTGGAATTATATCCTTCTATCATCATTGAAATTTCCCACATTGTCCACAACTTCCACTCATTCCAATCCCTGATTACTGATAGTGATGCATCTCTTACTGTCATTATGTGACAATCAATGTATTAAAGCAAACAGTTAATAAACATACCTTGTTTTGGTCTGTAACATTCTTCAAGGTAATTTTCAAATATAATTCTCCCTAATGCACCTATCACATCTCTCCCTATTCTTATCTCCCTTCTTCAAACATTTTTTCTTTTATGAACTAACTTATATTTGAAGACACATTGTTCCCTTCTTGAATGAGATGGCATTTCTCATTTTTTCATTCATTCAAAGAACGTACAAACTTGTCAATGGAACACTAAAGACTTAAAAATGTAAAATATTTTATTCCCTACCATCTATTATAATTTTGAATCTTGATCCACATTTTACATTTTAGATCTACATTTTCAAAGTTACTATTTATCCTAATAAGTGTTTAGACCAAATTTCACCGAAACTTTAATATCTCACTCAAAACATAACGAAATTTAATGACACAATTTTATTATTATAGAGGATTAGGTATGTCCATAAAACCATTAAACAATCATCATATGATTTGTTATTTTTTGAGAATTTTCATGCTACAGATGACACGCTGGGTATAGTAGCCTTCCCCTTGATTGTTAAAAAAATCAAAATATGAACTTATCAACAACCTTCCAAACAATAAATAAATCCTCCTTGACTTTTAATTACACAATGGTTATAAACAATGACTTATACTTCTCATATTAATGTATATTTTCTTGGACCATTAGTGTCTCTACTACAAACTTATGTGACTATACCATTTGTATCATCCATAGGTACCTTGTTGTCTTCACATCAACCTACAACATCTACATACTAGGAAAGAAAAAAACTCCTCAATTAATCATCATGGCCCACCACCTCATCTTTAGCCTCTTGCATTCATACCTCTACTACAACCAAAGTGTTTTCATGCCATTTACCTTGAAACTCAACTACTCCCTTATTCATCTCAAGGATGTCTCATTGTTGAGCCTCACCATTTAGTTTCATAGGAGTACCTTGCATGGTATCCTCCCTTTCTTCATCTACCATCTTTTCTGCTGCTAACCTTTGCATAGGCCATTTTATCTTCTTCTTAATCTTTAAATGCAAACTTGAATTTTGTTCTCCAATAAACCTTTCCAATGCCTCTAGCCTTTCCCTTATCTCCCTTAAATCATTTTGTCTCAAATCTTCTTCTCTCTTTCTCTTTTCCTCTTCCTCTCTTTTCTTCATCTAATCCTTCCTAAACTCTTTCCATGCCTTCAATATCTCCCTCTTAGACCTTGTTAAACCAATATTCAACTATCTAGGGCTCCCAACCATGATATTCCAACCATTTGAATGTAGAACGTCAGTGGGCCTTTACACAATGTCCAATTATTAAGGATAAATTCACAACTATTTATGAGATACAATTTCTCACATTATCTCCCCTTACCAATGTTATTTTTCAAACTCAGCTTTACAAACATCAAGTATTCAAACTTTGGTCATGATTTTGTTCAACATTCCATACAATATGGAATTTTTACCATGAGATCCTACCCTTGGATCAATCTTGTTTGTCTTGGATTCCCCTTACAATTTATCTTGAGAAGAACCCCCAATTATCCTATCAAGTGGTAAAGACTCATCACCATATAACCCATCAATTTGTTCACAACATAATGAAAACTCTTGTCCTTGTCCTTGTCTTATCAATATTTTCCATACTTTTGACACTTCCTTATGATAGTCATTTATGAGTTCCTACCCAAACCCAACTACTCAATACTTTCAAGAATGGATCCATGCACTTTCTCCCGATAATGGTATCACAATTGGGATCCTACAAAAACATACACCTTTCTCACACTTAAATCACAACTTACCCCAAACAATAACACTTATTTAGATCTTGATTCTATTCTATCAGAGTCACTCTATCACAGTCCCAACATTCCTTGAATCATAGTCCCTTTCTCGGTCCAATACATGTGCACTCCTTGGTATGGATATATGCAAGTTTCCAGATAGGTATTTTACATAGTCATCCATATTCATGCTAAATATGGAGGCTTATTCCTTGTGATCATGAAAGAAATTACATTGCAAAGGGTCATTGATTACCCTAGTTAAGGGTTTTATCAGTTTCATTTAAACTTAAATATCTTAACTGATTCCCAACCAAATTCAGTGCTTCAAGAACCCAACCTAGGGAATTCAAAGTGTTAACATATCCAATCAATGAAATGTTAAAAAAAAAATGAAATGGACATGTAATATCTTGGATAACATTATTTTTTGGTATCAAAAATATTAGAGTAAACATTTTCCTTTTGTGGGGATAGCCTATGACTTGTTCTATCTTTATTGCAGCTGACAGATGCACACAATTCGAGATGCTAGAATACATTGAAGAAGACTATCAGAAGGAGCTAGAACACATGGAAAATTTAAGATAGACATTTATCTCTCTCTCTCTCTCTCTCTCTCTCTCTCTCTCTCTCTCTCGTATTAGTTTTACAATAGTGAGTAACAAGTGTAGTTTGAGAGATTTTCTTGATATGATTAAAATGTTTTAACTTTGAAAATTTTACTTATATTGTAATTTGTTGTAGGTTTTTGTTCCTCTAGTAGAGAAATGCAAGAAATATTGAAGGGTGATCTACATTGGCACAAACCATGGAAGTCTTTCTAATCGAGTCATGAGTTGCTATGGTGATTCTCCTGGGGGAATGGTAAGTTCATTTGTTATTTATATTTCTATTAAGTTGGGTGTATAAATTGTATGTTTAAGTAAATTTTATTTTACTTTATTAGAAATTTTTTTTATGTTCATAAGTAATGTTAGTTATATTTTTTTGAACATAGTAATATCCATTGTCTTAAAACAAGTGAAATCAATATTTGAATTTGCATGCATTTGTTAGAAGTTGGATTTCCAGATCATTGTCTTCTCAATGAAACAAATAAACCAAGTAATTATGGTCTAGGCATATCATTTTCTTGTTTTAGAGATGAATGTCCTAGGATGGGATTATCCATTGCATTTGGGAGTTATTGAAGCTGGTGAAGGTGAAGATGAGAGAATAAAATTTGTAATTGGCATTGGAACACTTTTATAGGTTTCTTCTAATGATTCTCTTCCTCATTTTTGTGTCAAGATATCACAATTTTTCTTGTACCTTATCATGATGTATGTTGACACTTGTCAATTTCCTATGCAAGATGGTTTGGTGATACAATTCTAGTTTCCTTGATGGAAGCTCGAGAAGATTAGATAGATCCATGTAGAAGACTTGCAAATCTTGTAATGCAAGCTACCAAGCTCGAGAAAGGAGTGGTAAGCTTGCAACTAGCTTCTTTATACATGTATGGTGTTGATGTTTTTCTGAATCATCATTTTACTTTTAAATTTAGTATTGATATTTTAGAAGCTATTCTTTTGATAGGCTCCTTTTGAGTAGAAGCACCACCACTACTTTGATTTCCAAAGGAGAACCAACCAACTTATCATTCAGAAGGAGGTGTGTTACACTTTATTCTTGTAGGCTTACTTTTTGTAGAATTTTTATACTTCCCTTTTCCCATTTGTTTGATATTCTAAATTTTAAATTATATCAATGTTTATTTTCCACAGTTGAAGTCTTGTTTAATTATTTCTTTTTGTACTTCTACTTAGTCAATGTCTTGACTGAAGGAATTCAATTTTTTACTATTTGAACTACTTAATTTAATTCATTAAATTTTATCATTCTTATTTGTAGTCATTTAAAATCATGACACTTGATCTGGGAGGCTCAAATTGTAAAAGTGAACTGGTCTTGATGTTAATACATTTTGAAGAAAATTACATTTTGTTTCTTTATCTCTTTCTATAGATCATGTTTATCATTAATTAAATTCCTCACATGTACAGAGTGATGAGGTAGATTACAAGGGCATTCTACATCAAGATGGGTCAGTTTTAATGTTTGTCACTCTTGATCAGTTGAAGGTGAATTTTGGATATAAGTTTTTGTTCTATTCAATGATAGTTGCTATGATGTCTCTGTGGCCCCAAATAGTTGCTGAGGTGTAAGATTTCATTTGATTATTCTTAAAGTCCTAGTACATGAAATGTGAATTTCTTAGCTTTGACTCTTTGTTATATAACCTTTTTGGGTGCTATATTGAGAATGAAATGAAAGAAATAATAATTTTTTAATGTATTATTTAAAGGGTGCTAGCTCAATGGAAGAGCACCTGCTTTACAAGCAGGAAGATGGTGGTTCGATTCCATTGTGCCCTATTATGACCAAGTACACTACCAAATATGTGACTAAATATACTATTGAATATGCTACTAGATATGTGACCAAATATACTATTAAATGTGCTACTAAATATACTATCAAATATGTGCCAAATATGTGACTAAATATGCTATTGAATATGCTACTAAATATGTGACTAAATATACTATTAAATATGCTACTAAATACACTACCAAATATGTGAGTAAATATACCAAATATGTGATTAAATATGCTACTAAATATACCATTATATATGTGACTAAATCCACTATCAAATACACGACTAAATATGTGATTAAATCGATGATCAAAATCAGTGATCAAATAAGTGACTAAAATCATTTAGTAGTATATTTAGTAGCATTATAAATGACTAGATATTAACTACTATTAGTCACATATATACAAATTTTAGTAGGTTTTTTAGTCACATATTGCTTTTTTGTATTAGTGGCATCTATGTTGATCTTGAGGAAAGATAGGAGAGGGAAGGATGTAAGGACCCAAGATGGATGATGAATTAGGAGAGTTGAGAGGGGAAAGTAAAGGGACATAAGGACCCAAGATGGAAGGAAGTTATGAAGAATTTAGTATTGGTGGGGGAGGTCCAAGGATGGATGTGGAAGATGCAAAAGGGTAATCAATAAGTTCATCAACATCTATATGACAATCAAGGACATCAACATCTTTAGAATGAGCATTAGGATTTTCAATAGGATCATGAACATCTTGAATAGGAGCAACTTCTTTGATAGAAGTACTTGAAGCTTGAGAAGACTTAGGAAGAGTAGAAAGTGGAAGGGAACATGAAGTGGTAGAATAAGAATATGGAAGACTTTGATCTTGATATGGAAGTAACATTGGCTCAACATTGGAAGTAACAACACCATTTTTAATAACCTTAACGGAAGTATCATCTTTAGAAGGTGTAACTATATAAAGGTAATTTTGATTGTCAATAAGCTCAATGGTGTAAGTAAGAGCTTGATCTTGCTTATTATAAGACTTAAGACATGGTGGAATGAATGAGAAAGGGCACATAGGATCAAAAGAACCATGAAATGAGCCAGAGACATCATAAAAATAATTAGATGACATGGAGGGTTCTTGATCTTGATCTTTCTTTATATTCTTTTCTTTATCATTTTTAGAGTCCTCTTGACATGAAGCCACTCCTAAGGAGAAAGAAGCATGTTGTAATTGTATGGATGACTTTGGAAAAGATGATGAAGGACTAGCTAAAGTAGACATTATAGCACATGAACTTAGGCTCTTTAGGTTTAGCATTATCAAAAGTATTTGCATCCAAGTGAAGGTTAGCTTGAGTTTCTTTAAGAGGTAGCTTTTAGGATAACTATAGGGAACCACATGAAAAGCATTAGGATCTTTGTTGGATGAAGGATTGGTATAAGATTTGAGAGACTCAAAATCTTTAGGGGATGTATGTGTTGGAAATATTCAAGATATGACAAGTTACTGAGAGGGGAGGGGTGAATCAGTAACTTCTAAAATTTCAAACAATAAAACTGTATACTAATATATTCACCATTCATCCAAGTAACCTACTATAAGAATGAAACAAAATCATTTGCAATACTTGAACACACAGATTTGGTGACCCAAAAACCTTCCAAATAGAAAGTAAAACTGGGGTGGGGATGAAACCCACAAGCTTCGTTACTGCAGTATGAAGTTGGCCGGTTAAGGCTTACAATGACCACTTCTGGTGATTTGCCCTGTTAGGAGCACAAAGGATTGCTAGATCCACCTTGTTAGAGGATTTCCAAACATACAATAAAGTATGCACTCTGTTAGGAGATTTACAAAAGACTGTTAAGTCTACCTTGTTAAAGGATTTACAAAAACTGATTCACCTGTTAGAATGAAATAGTGGATCTGATTACAATTGATTGCTGATAAGATCCGCTATGCTCTGATTCACCTTGATGTGATAGATAAAAATTTTCTGCTTCAAAACTCGACCTGCTGAATATCTTCACAATTCAGCCCACATACTTTTGCACGCATGTATTTCTTTCACACTTTCACACTTTTACAATTTCACATTTCCATTCATTACCATTGCCATAAAAACTATCTTTGAATGATACAATACATTGCATATATATACCATCCATATAAACAATACATGCAAGGTCAGCTAAACAATACATGCAAGGTTGGCTAAACAATAAGTGCAAATCTCTATACAAAGTTGGCCCAAGGTAAAAACTCGGGTTCACTGAACTGACTCGGTGTCCTTCTGATACTCGGCGTCCACTGTGTTACTCGGCATTGTCATGCACTCGATAGAAGTGAAGGCACGGTTCATACTAAACACTCCGAGTAGTTCTGAACTCGGTAACCACTGGAGACTTGGTAGAAGAGATGTCACTCGGTGAATACTTCTATCTGAACTGTAGCTCGGTGATCAAAGGAAACACTTGATAGAACCTTGTGACTCGGTGATAGTTAGTTTCCTTGATAACCGTCTGAGCTCGGTAAAATTAATTTTCTTGATAACCTCAGGAGCTCGGTTATCATAAAGTTCTCGATTACATCTTAGTACATCTTCACTCGGTCAAAACTGATTCCTTTCTTTACCTTGAACACTCGGTAAACACTAGCTTCTTTGTTCACCTTGATCACTCGGTAAATACTGACTTCTTTGTTCACCTTGATTACTCGGTAAATACTGACTTCTTTGTTCACCTTGATTACTCAGTAAACACTGACTTCTTTGTTCACCTTGATTACTCGATAAACACTGAGAACTAGGTAAAGCTTGGCTTCTGGTGAGAGCTTGGTAAGCATTCAGAATCCAATAAGTGTTGTAACTAATGACAAAAATGTATCATAATGCCAACAATCTCCCCCTTTGGCATTAGTGACAAAAACACTTATGAGACAAAATTTATCTGACATGCTGATGACTGATTCTGAATATACATAGCTTCGTTATATACAACTCCCCCATAGAATAGCTTTGTTATATACAACTCCCCCATAGAATGTACATACATTATTTACATGAGCTGTATATCTCTTCCTTTGTACAATTTTTCTGAAAACACTTATTCACCCATAGTATACATATCCAACAATAATCTCCCCCTTTTTGAAAATAATGCCAAAGAATAAAAGAATATATATACTTATATAGAAACACCAAAATGAGAGATGAACTCTAAATGTACCTGGAGAATAAGCTGGAGAGTCTTATCCCAATTCTCTTGCAAAATTTTGCTGGTGGAAAGAGCTATTTGAACTTCAGCCGAAAGTTCAATCACATGATCTCCAATGGAGAAGTTATTATCATGGATTAATGTCTTTGAATGTGCAATATGCTTCTGCATTGAATCCATGATGGGAAGGATCATGTTTTGGATATCTATCAATGTAGATCGGATCCTTGCCTCTTCCCTCAACAGCTCTGCCTGCTTCTCTGACAAAAATTTGATTCTGAGGTGATGAGATGAGCTTGAAATGGGGTCAAGCTTCAAGTTCTATGCGCTTACCTTCAGATCTTCATCAATTTTATTTAGTTTCTCTCTTATTCTTTTAGTGTACTCGGTAACATCACAAAGCTTAGCAAAAAGAGATGTTACATTATTAAAAGAATTTTCCATATCTGCCAAAACTGAGGTTAATGCAACCTGATTTATTGCAATGTTCTAGGCAATGTGCCCCAATACCTTATTATCAAATTTCTTTTCTGCACGCTCAATTAGCTTTTCTTGTCCGGAGGCATCTTCATTGAATTTATTAACTGCCTCTTCCAATTGAATCAATATGTGTTGAGAAGTATCAACATCAACACCTACAGCCTCAGTAATTATGTTCCGGGCTTCCTCAATTATTCTATATTCCTTATCCCTTTCTGATCTTAACTGCATCTGAGTAGCCTTTTTCTCAATAAGTTGACTAGCATACCTCATTTCTTCAATGGTAGCATTATCAAAGTTAATCTTTGGAATTACTATCTCTGTGTCCAAGTCAATGTCTTCAGGAATTTCCTTTCCAGTGATCATAAGTCTTAATGGTTGCTTTTGTTTGACTTCTAAGATGACTGGTTTGACCTTTGGAATAGACACAACAGTAGAGACATAAGGACTAGCAGTAAAAACTGGGATGCTCAAGGTTTGAGTGCCAATAGAAGTATGTACAGGGTCAAAATTTTGAATGCTGGCCAAAAATGGTGATACACTCGGTAATATAGTATCTGAGCTCACTGTGCCTGAAGTAGATGGTGACAGAATTGTAGAACAAATTTGAGTTGTCAAAATTTGAGAACTTACAGCAATACCAACTGATGATGATGGAGTCGAGGAGGCTAACTTGGTAGATGAAAAGGGGTGCAGCTCGGTAGTCGAAGAGGGATGCAGCTTGGTAGATGAAGTGGTAGTCACTTCTACTGATGATACCTGGAGCTAAGATATGGCAGGTGTAGATGGTAAATCTGGTGTAGATGAACCTTCTGAAGCTGACTCCAACCTTGATGATGTCACAGGTTTGGCTGGGGAGTGAGGAAGGGATGCAATAACTGCTACTGCAATTTTTATCGTATCATCCTCCTTATCTTCCTCTTCAGATTCTTCCTCTTTGTCTTCTTCCTCTTTCTCTTCCATCATTGCATGCAACTCTCCTGGTGTAACTGTGATGGATGGAGTGCTATTTGATTCATCACTGCTGCTGCCGTTGTCATCATCCTTTATTTCTACTGGGTCTACACTGGGCTTATGTAGATGATAGATGTTTTTCCACATGTTTGTAGCATCATTTACAACATGCTCTATATCTTTGATCAAAACCAAACAAGTGTGGAATCTGATCATCATTTTACCTTCGTAGGTTTTCAATTCAGATTTTACCTCTGCTCCAGTGAGACTAGGCCGAAGATTCTTCAAGGATTGCTCATATATATCTTTTACCGTCTTGGTGGCTAACTCCCATCTTGGCTGTACTCTCTCCAGTAGTTCTTTAGAGATATGAGGAGCAATCTGGTCCGGGGAGTATTTCTATTTTCCCATTTTGTTAAGTACCAATTCCTCAATTTGCATTTTCTCTGCATCAGTCCTTGTCTCAAATCTCAATGCCTTGAAATTTTCAATGCCAACTCCTTCTTCCAATGATTTGAGCCTTTGCTCGAATGTAGGTGCAGGTTTGACCAATACAGGTTCCTGAATACCTTTTCTCGTTCTTCGAGTGAATATTGCAGTAGGCTGCTTCTTGGGCTTGGTAATGATTACCTTGCCTTTCTTCTTTTCCGGTTGCTCTTTTTCTGATTCTTTTTCTCCTTCTTCTTCTTCTTCACTTTCTTTATCTTCATCTTTTCCCTCGGTGACCATAAGAGAACTCATTTTAGTTTTCAGTTTGGCCATTTTCCTTTTACCTTTGCTGATGGCCTGTGGAATTTTGATTTCTAGTTCAATTCTGGCCTTTGCTTCATCATAAGTACCAAAAATTTGTTGCCTTGGGTCTACTGGCTCATTTACCAGTGCTTCAATGATATCCCTTGTTTCATCAATATTTACCTCATATGGAAGAGGTTTCACCCATGCAACTCGGGGTCTAACTGCCTGTATGTATACCTTGTCACAGTCAACCATGAAACAGACATCATCCTTATACTCTTCAACAAGTTTTGGGGGTATTTTGAATCTGTTGTTCATCCTTTCCTTGAAATCTTCAAAATAATTGTCCATTACTTTGTCAAAATTCATACCCATTTCTACTATGAATTCATTTATTTGATACAAAATTGGAGTATCTTTCCTCTATACAACTGTACCTTTGGATAGAAAGAATTTCTGTACATAGAAAAATAAACAAACTAGCAAAGAACCAAATTTACAAGGGTTTGTCTTTGCAGTCCTTATGCTTTCCATGTTTTTATTGAATTGTTTTAATAGCACATCAGCTAGGTCAAACTCCATATTTTTCTTTACAATTTTATATGCCAAATCTACAGCCTCGCAAGGTACACTATTCAGCCTGCTGGAACTATACAGTTTGTATGCAATAACATAAATACCAAATTTCAGTTCTATATCTGAAACATTGTTGAGCTTTAAACCTCTGCCATCCCATTCAGCTTGGGTTTTCTTCTGTAACTCATCCCGTCCTAGGGTTTTGGTGGTTTTGGCTTTGCTGAGCATTGGGAGACCCGTGATTTGGTGAATCATCTTCTTGGTTATCAAAACTGGTTGTTCTAACCACAACTGACCATTATGTACTCGGCTCAAGATATACCTCACCCATTTCACTTGGAAACTTCTTGGCAGATGCGGGATATGGGTTAAGCCTTTGGTTTCCAAAAGTTTGAACTTAGGTTTTAGGGTTCCATCCACACATAACTCGGCTAGGGTGCTATCCATATCTAGTGTCCCTATTTCTTGCACAGTACACTTGAAATGAGTACGAATATCATTGATTAGAAGTAACTTTGGAGGAATCTGTGATTGAGCTCCATGCGGGTCGAGTGATTCAGCGATGGCAGGAACAATCTTGAATGTCGGTGCCTTCCATTCTGTTCCCTTCACAAGCATTTTAGATCCTTTCTTCGCCTTGCTGCTGCTGGTGCTTGTGGAAGCCATTGCTGCTCGGTGAGTGAAAAGATTTTGTAAGAATACTTCGCTGGAAAATCTCTTCAACTCACTTGAACTCGCTTGAAAGCCCTCTTTTTGTAAATCTCAAATTTGCGGTGAAAAATGAGGTTGAAATCTGTCCTTTTGATGAAAAATTTGCCATTAATGTTCAGTACAGAAGTAGCTGCGATCGACAGGCTGTCATCCACTAGCTCGGCTTAAACTTCGCAACTCGGTGACCAAAAGAAAATAGGTTAAACCGCTCTTAACTCAGTAAGAGAAGAACCAACCATGCTCGGTAAGTGCAACTTGGTGAAAGAGGCCTTATTGCACCCAACTGAGCTCGGTAAGGTCATGTACCGACCATGATCCTGATGTATCTGAAATACTGATTTGATCATATTTTCATTCTAGGACTGCTTAGGAATTTGCTTTGTAGATATAGTCCTAATCTTATCCTGATGAGTCTTAATTGGAAATGGTAGAGTCACTCACTTCTTGAGTGACCATTCCATCACTTGAATTATCTGGCTCGGTAGACTTAGAAATCCATTGCTGCTTCATTTGCTTCAAAATATTTTTCACTTTGATTTTCTTTTCATCCTCGACTTTCTTTATGTTCATGCAGTTTTTAGATATATGACCAAGTTCTGTACATGTATAACATCTTACAGTGGTATCCCTTTTTCTTAGGTGATGCCTTGCACAGTTTATGCAAGTATGACCATATTCTCCACAATAATGACATCTGCACCAAGTGTTGTAGTCCCAACCAAATATTTCTTTGACAAGTTGTTCAGATGGATTAATTGATTTGAATTTGCATTGTGATGCCTTATGACCTTGCTTTTGACATTTGTGACATTTACCTTCAAATTTCAGTTTCTTTTTGCATTCATTTACTTTGTGTCCATGCTGATTGCAATTGTAGCACTTTCCATTAAATTTGCCTTTTCCATTGCTCCAACATCCGTTAGATGTATGACCTAACTTACCATAGTGGCTGCAAGTAGGTTTTTGATTCTTTTGAGTACCCTGTTTGGAGGATTCACCTTCTTCCTTGTATCCAAGGCCTGCTTTTCCATTTTGTTTATGAAAGTTTTCTTCATTTTGCAGATTCAATTGATCCATGTCCTTTTGAGATTTTACCATTCTCTCATTGACTTGTTTTTTAGAGATTAGATCACTTTGTAAGCTTGCATTGATTTGTCTTTCAGTAATTAAGTCATTTCTCAAATTCTCATTCTCAGATCTCAGATTCATAATTTCTTCATTTGCATTAGATAATTGAGTTACAAGATTTTCAAGCTGAGAGGATTGATTATTCCTTACCTCTAAGTCTTCAGCTGCCTTGTTCCTTTGCTCCAAGATTTTGCATAGCCTGATGGACTGGATTTCTTGTTCCCTTTTGAGCTTTCTTACTTCTTCCTGCAGAGATCCATTCTTTTCTAAGAGTTCTTTGATTGCTTTGTCAGCTTCATCTGAACTATTTGATGGTGAGAGATCTTCAATCTTTTCTTCAACATACTGATGGTCATTCATTTGCTTTGCAAGTTCTTTTCTTCTTTTCAAGGATTGTGAAAGATGCTCTTTTGCTTCATTGAGTTGAGCCATGGCCATTTTTAGATCTAGCTTTTCATTCTCAATAGTTTTGTCAAGTCTGAATATCTCCATTGTCCTTGATCTTTGCTCAAGCTGTGAAACTTTTATCTTGAGAACCTTATAGCTCTGATGCCAATTGTTAGAAATATTCAAGATATGACAAGTTACTGAGAGGGGAGGGGTGAATCAGTAACTTCTAAAATTTCAAACAATAAAAATGTATACTAATATATTCACCATTCATCCAAGTAACCTACTGTAAGCATGAAACAAAATCATTTGCAACACTTGAACACACAGATTTGGTGACCCAAAAACCTTCCAAATAGAAAGTAAAACTGGGGTGGGGATGAAACCCACAAGCTTCATTACTGCAGTATGAAGTTGGCCGGTTAAGGCTTACAATGACTACTTCTGGTGATCTACCCTGTTAGGAGCACAAAGGATTGCTAGATCCACCTTGTTAGAGGATTTCCAAACATACAATAAAGTATGCACTCTGTTAGGAGATTTACAAAAGACTGTTAAGTCTACTTTGTTAAAGGATTTACAAAAACTGATTCACCTGTTAGAATGAAATAGTGGATCTGATTACAACTGATTGCTAATAAGATCCGCTATGCTCTGATTCACCTTGATGTGATAGATAAAACTTTTCTGCTTTAAAACTCGACCTGCTGAATATCTTCACAATTCAGCCCACATACTTTTGCACGCATGTATTTCTTTCGCACTTTCACACTTTTACACTTTCACATTTCCATTCATTTCCATTGCCATAACAACTATCTTTGAATGATACAATACATTGCATATATATACCATCCATATAAACAATACATGCAAGGTCGGCTAAACAATACATGCAAGGTCAGCTAAACAATAAGTGCAAATCTCTATACAAAGTCGGCCCAAGGTAAAAACTCGGGTTCACTAAACTGACTCGGTGTCCTTCTGATACTCGACATCCACTATGTTACTCGGCATCGTCATGCACTCGGTAGAAGTGAAGGCACAGTTCATACTAAACACTCCGAGTAGTTCTAAACTTGGTAACCACTGGAGACTCGGTAGAAGAGATGTCACTCGGTGAATACTTCTATCTGAACTGTAGCTCGGTGATCAAAGGAAACACTTGATAGAACCTTGTGACTCGGTGATAGTTAGTTTCCTTGATAACCGTCTGAGCTTGGTAAAATTAATTTCCTTGATAACCTCAAGAGCTCGGTTATCATGAAGTTCTTGATTACATCTTAGTACATCTTCACTCGGTCAAAACTGATTCCTTTCTTTACCTTGAAGACTCGGTAAACACTGGCTGTTTTGTTCACCTTGATCACTCGGTAAATACTGACTTCTTTGTTCACCTTGATTACTCGGTAAATACTGACTTCTTTGTTCACCTTTATTACTTGGTAAACACTGACTTCTTTGTTCACCTTGATTACTCGGTAAACACTGAGAACTAGGTAAAGCTTGGCTTCCGGTGAGAGCTCGGTAAGCATTCAGAATCCAATAAGTTTTGTAACTAATGACAAAAATGTATCATAATGCCAACAGTATGGATAGTGGAGGAAGTAGAAGATGGAAGGTGAGCATCAGAAGACAAAGGTTCAACATTAACATGATCTTGCTCAAGAGTTTAATGTTTATTTTCAGCATGAGGGTTCTTAGAAGAGGAACTCTTATGCTATTGATGTTTTATTTTAGTGCAAAAAAATTCTTTCTCTTCCTCGAAAAATGTAGATTTATCATTTAGGTATTGTTCACAAAATTTATCAATATTGTTTTCAAAATTTGATTCATATGGATTACCATTTATATCCATCTGTGATTCATCCCCTTTAAGCATTAGCATAGGACTAAGAGGACTTTTATGATGCGTAAGAATATAATAGTCATCATCATCATAATCATTGTCACTATAGGCATTATAGATAGGCATATCACAAGACTTTTCATATTGTTAATTATGGTATATCTCAATAGGAGGAATAAGACTCTTGGTAGAAGTAGAAGAAGAATGATATTGTGAAGAAGAGGTAGGTGAAGACCTACACAAATTATATTTAGAAGAATCATGGTAAGACTTGGAATATGAAGAATGTGAATGATATTTAGAAGAGTCATCATAAGACACAGAAGATGAAGAATTTGAATGATATTTAGAAGAATCACGATAAGACTTAGAAGATGGAGAATGTGAATGATATTTAGAAGAATCATGATAATACTTAGAAGATGAAGAATGTGAATGATATTTAGAAGAATCATCATAAGACTTAGAAGATGAAGAATGTGAACAATATTTAGAAGAATCTTGATAAGACTTAGAAGATGAAGAATCTAAACAATATTTAGAAGAATCATGATAAGACTTGGAAGATAAGGAATATTTGGAAGAAGGATATTGTGATTTGATCATGTGTATGATCCTATATAAGAAGAAGGTACACTATATGATAATAGGAGGAAAAGAATCAAGAGGACATGAAGAAGAGGAAGAATGGAAATGAGAGATTAGAAAGACATGAAAGATGAAGAAGAAAGAAGACCAAGAGTCATTTTGTGAAATTTGATACCATTTGAGTTCATTGAAATATTGAGCAACATGTAATAGCACTTGTAATCAACATGAAAGAAAAGGTACTAGTTGATAGGATAACCCTAAGAAACATTGGTACCAAAATAGGATAGTAAAAGCACTCACTTGTCCAAAAGAGAAATGATAAGATAAAATATTATAGTAGGTGTAAACCAAAACTTCCATAGAGGTGTCCACAACTTTGGGTGAATACCCTAGCACATATGGACCAGGAGGATGATTTACCCAAATTTTAATTAATTGAAATTGAATTTTGATGAAAGTGGATGGACAAGAGATTACTAAGACTCTCCAAGTGTAATATCAAAGAATCCAAGGTATATATTTCTCAACAAGGATGATCTCTAACTCACCAACTCCAAACAAGGTCTCTTGTGAAATCAATGATTACTAATTCAAGAAGTCAAAGAATAATAACCCAAGGTGCAAACAAGCTTCTAACAATGGAGTAAATAGCCCAATCTGAATTGGATCAACCAAGGGCGATTGGAAACAATAGGAAAAAAAAGCAATTTGATTGTAAATTTTTGACTTAGGAACTCAGATTTTGTTCATTTTAAATGTCCAACTAGATGTATCGATAGATTTTTAATCATGAACCAAGTACACAAGAAAAAAATCAGGGATTTCAAGCAAATGTCTTCAAAAAAAGAGCAAGGGACAAAGCAACCTTGCACATGAACAAGAATAGTGTTTTAGTATTAATCTAATCGATAGAACCACTACTATGTATGTTCTCAAAATGTTTTCCAATCACACACAATCCTAGATTTTTTTTTTTGGCAACACTATGGTTCTTAGTAATGTCCAACTCTGTAGCTTTTGTAATCTAAAGTGGTGAAATCCAATTCTGATGCATGAAGGTTTTAATATATTTTGAGAATTTAATCAATCAAAGATACTGAGGAGATCTAACAGCCCAACAAAAGACTACACCCGTGAGGATTTCCCCCACAAGGACATTTATATAGTAGTTGTTACTACCACGTCAGAAATGGCTATTATTTCTTGAGGTACCATCCACATGGTTGAACCAATAAAAAGAATGTCCACTATGGTTTAACCCTCTCCAATCAAGGAAGACTCACAAAGTTGTACCCTATGGGGATTTGGTTTGGATTCAAGGGTTCTAAGTTTCTGATGTGCCCATACTCCTCTAGCCTCTTCACCTTACCCAAACATAGCAAATAAGATTCTTTGACATGCTAATTTAAAATCACCCCACCATCTTTTTGAAAAATCCAACAAAAAACACCACCAATCTCAAAAGAGAAATTACTAATGGACGTTGAGGACAAATCCAAGCGAAATAGTGAGATAATAACAAATATCCTTCCCTACCTACAAGGAGACCTATCGTCAAGAGGAGATTCATATGTAAAGCAAGTGAATGAAGCTCACTCTCTCAAGATCTCCCAAATAGTGTTCATAGGGACTAATTACTATGTGAAACATAGATGTGTGAAAGAAAATCTAGATCCAATTTTAGAGCACCAAATGAAGTGTGAATCTATGAAAATATGTAAAAGCACTCAAGCCAAACACATGAGAGGGTTCATTTTACTTTCAAATTTAGATGTTATAGAGATCCAAAAAAATACCTGGTAATCCTTGCAACATGTCTTTTCTTTGTTGTACCTTTTGTTTACGCTTGAATGCTCGCTCACAATGAACAAAGCAACAAGAAAAACAAGCAAACACAAGATATGCAATATATATTCAACTTATGCAAAACTAGGGTTAGATCTAAAAATCTAATTTTTAAAAGTGATAATAATAATAAAATAACCCAAATGAAATCTCACATCATGCATTGATCCATTGTAAAACTTAAATTCAAACTATTCATTAAATGCCCTTTTTTATTGGGCGGGGGCCCTACCTTGGTTGGCTAAATCTTCCCTGTTGCAGGGGGTTGGTCATAGGTTCTAGTCTCCTTCGTCCTTGTGGTACCGGTGGGCGTGTCGCACCAGCGCTACCGGTCACGTTAAAAATTTTACCAGGCACACTACAGTTTATAGGGGGGCCGTGTTGCACCGATTCCTGCAGTCTAAAAAAAAAAGAAAAAAAAGAAATGCCCTTTTTTATTGATTTTTTTGAGCTAGTCATCAAGATTGGACCTATATGATATGAATTTGGATCCAAAACACTAAATGAAAAAAGTGACCCCTATCAAAAATTAGAGATCTTTCCAAAAATGTTAGAATCTTGAAAATATCTTTTCATTTGTGCCCTAGGGAGCCATCTTGTCAAAACGGACAAGTTTTTGCAAATCAAATTATTGAGCCCTAATATGATTTCTAAAATCAAAACATAATGAACCAAATCCATTTAGAATTTAGAGATCTTTCCAAAAATGTATACTTTTCCAAAAAATTCACTAATTTTATCCTTAAAATGATTTTTCATTAAAAATAAAGAAAAAATTATTAAAAATTGAAAATACCTTAGAAAAATCTAAAAATTGGAGTGAAGCTTGTTTGATATGTTGCCACATTGAAAAAAAAAATTTAGATCAAAATATCTAGCTATTTGGGAGATATGATCAAATCTTTCAGATTTATGATTTTTTGTCTCCAAACAAATCTCGACAAGGGGGTTAACTCCAGAAATATCCAAAACCAGTAAGCAAAGGTGGGTTGCCCCATAGACAGTGCTACAAATGTATGTCTAAAATGTGAGCATACTTTTATGAGTCATTATATCTAAGATTTCTCAAAAATGAGATCTCGAATGATGGCTCATAGCTCTCTATTCATAGAGTGCAAGGGTTTGTAATGGTGGCCCTCAGTTTGACCTAGTTTGTGCCCATCCAAGTGCACCATGAAACAAGAGATTCAAGGATCTAAAATGCATGCAATTGGAGATGAAAATTAATCTATATGATAACAATGAAAAATAATGCAAGAAAAGAAACCTAATCTATGAAAGGAAATAATAATGCAATATTAATCTATGAAAACAAATATGGATCTAAGCTAATATGAAAATGCAAGGATGAAACCTCATTATGGAAGCCGTGGATGCATGAGAGAAGAAGACAAGAAGATAGAAGTTCTTCACTAAAATCTTTAATAGTCAGACTCCTTCAAAAATCGTTCTCCAAACCTACAACATAACAATAGCATAATAATAGATGTCCAAAATGAGGAGAGGGCTCTCCCTTATAAAGGAAAATATGGAGGTGAGAGGCTTCTCACAATCAATATGGGATAATAGAGTTTGATCCATGTGAGAAAAAATTCCACCAATAAGAAAAGAGGAGGAAAAATTAAACGAGGGAAGGAAAAAGGAATTTATTTAATTTTTGTTTTTTTCATTTCCTTTTTCATGTGGGATTTATTTAATTCAAAGGGAGCAATTTCTTTTAATTAAAAATAAAATATTTAATTTAATTAAAAGAGGGGTTTTTCTCTTAAGTAATTAAATACGAATGAATTTAATTAAAAGAGGGGTTTTTCTCTTAAGTAATTAAATACGAATGAATTTAATTAAAAGAGAGGTTTTCTTTTAATTAAATAGGGACTTATTTTACTTAAATAAAAGGGAGATTTTCTTTTAATTAAATAAGACTTAGGATAAAATGATCAACCTTAGAAAAATAAATAATTGAATTTGATCAAGGAAATTGATTTAATAAAATATTGCAAACCATTGCTTTAGAAAATTTGATAAATTGACAAATTGAATAATGGGGGCCCATAGTCTAAGTGACCATTTTAGGGCACATACGGTTTCTAGATTGATAAAATCCTTCCAATCTGAAATGAAATAAAGAATGAGGGTACCCACTTCAGTGGTGGAGAAGTACAAGGATAACATTTTCTTCAAGGTGGAAACAAATTTTTCTTGCATGGAGGTAGTTAATCCTAAATTAAAGTACATAGATCCTATGGGATATGAAGTCACAAAGAAAATGATTGAAGGTTATGTGAAGTTGATTCTTGAATTTAAAAAGGATGAGGAATGTCCTAAATGGGGGACATATGAAGAGAAATATGAAAAAGTTAGAGATTAACTCTATAACAAAGAAAATAAGAAGAAATTTGAAAAGAAAATAGATCAAATGCTCAAAGAATATAGAATGAATAGAGAAGAATTTGATGAAGTAAAGAAGACAACTTTTGAAAAGAATGCTAGTGGTCAAGTTGAGATTCTATTTGTCAAACCATTTCAATTGATACCACTCCTAACACTCCTAGAACTTCAGTGACACCTACAACAATGACAAAATAAACACCAACTGAAGAATAAGTAAGGATAACTTGAGTATAGATAGATCCACTTGCACTTGCTAGGAGGTCTACAAGGACATCTCCTACAAAAAAACCACCAGTTATTTTGAAAATTAAATTTAGAAAAGAAGAAGAAGAAGAATATAAAAGGTCAAATAGAGTAAAAGATATGGTAACAAGACCTGGATCAAAAAAGAAATCAAAGATTGAGATTCTTTACAAAGGGAAATAGAATCATAGTGAAGAAAGGATACATAAGTAGATATTCTTATATGACAAGGCAAGTAAAAATGCCTAAAGAAGAATCAAAGAAGGATAAACCAGAGTAAGGAAATAACAACAAGATTAGGAAATGGAAGCCTAATTTACGTAAGATGAATGAATTGATCATGACTGAAGAAAATGCGCATGCAACACCAAGAAAAGGGGAGAGTTTACTCACTTATCCACAAAAATCTTCAATCTATAATGGAAGAGTTATAGTACAAGAAGATATGATAGAGATATGGAATGGTTAATAAAAACACTTCTGATGCTGTAACAAAGCTAATATAATTTTATGATAACTATGATGCTTTGCAAAAGAGAAACTAAGAAGTTCTTATCATAAAATACATGATTAATTTTAAGACATAGCTTATTAGTTTACATGGAACTTTACTTAAAGAAATTTATGAGAGATTAAACAAATAAAGATTGATGGTAGTAGAAGAAGGGAAAAAGTTAAGAGAGCTATGTATTAAGAAATGTTGTGTAATAGAGAATGATGAGCAATTAGAAAATATTAATAAAAAGATAATCCAAATTTTGAGAGATAAGATGAGAGATATAAGAATAATGGGTGGACTTTATGAAGAGAAAAGAGAAGAGACAAAAAAGTTAGTTTACCAAGGGTTGAGTGAGCCTAACATCTTACAACCAACAACAACAATAGAAAAAGAACCACCACAACCTAATATCATAGCTATGAATACAAAAGTAAAAAATGTTACTATATATTAGATATATAAAAAATTAATGTTTATAGATGGTATACAAATCAAATTTGATACAACAAAATGTCCTTTTCAAGACTATTCATAGATTTTAGTCAGCAATTTGGTAGGTGATAATATTGTAGATTATTCTAGTACTGAAGATGAAAAGGGTGATAAGAAAAATCTCATTGAAATGAAAGTAAGTATTCTAAAAAGTTAGGAATCAGCTCAAGAAATTTTTATAACTTGGCTACATCAAAGCTTGGTAGAATCAGTACCTACAATTGAGAGTGCATACGTTGGTTCTCTAGTGCAAAGTCAATAAGTTGAGAAAGAAAAAGAAGAAAAGGAAGAAGAATAAAAGAAAGAAGAGGAGCAAGAAAAACATGATAAGATGGATATGAAGCCATAATATACTACTATTGGACAAAGGATTAAGGAAAAAACTCAAAATAGAGATGAAATTAGCCAGGAAAGGAAAATCATAGTTTTGTAGACCACTACAAAGACAACTAAAACTACTTTGACCAACACTTCAAAAACAACCTTTGAATCATTTTTCTCATAATTTCCTAAGGATGTTACATATATGTTTGATGTTAATATGGATATTCAAAAGTACATTCAATTGCCAATATTTTCTATTGGGAAAATCACATAAGATTTTGGAAGGATGAGAAAAAATGCATGGAGATTAGTGGAAAAAACCATTGAAAATATAATCAAAGATAAAGAGAAAGAAATTGAAAAGTTGATTGATTATTTAAAGAATAAATATGTAGAAGTGATTGAAATTGATTAGAGGATTAGAAAATCAAGTGACGAGTTAAGACTCTTGTAGCATGGCAAGAAAGCATATTGAATAAATTCAAATGATACACTTTTGAGTTAAGACTCTTGCAGCATGAAAAATTCAAGTATATTGACCTAAGAGTCTTGCAAAATGAAGAAAATTATTGAAGTAAATGTGATTCAAAAGCAGCTTGACACACTTTTGGAGGCAAATGTATCTTCTAAAAAGTTTGCCTATACAGATTTGAATGTTGTAGAGCTAGCATCATATCACTTATACATAGTTATTAGTATTGCAAAAGTTGTAAAATCTTCATGGAGTGAAGATCTCAAGAACTTAAAGGCCAAATTTTAGGATTGTATGAATATTTTGGGAACAAAATTAACATGAAGACAACAAGGAAGACCTATAATTTTGACTTCTACATAACCTTTGGACTCACCTTTATCATTAATGTCAAAGGGGGAGAGATATGACGGTAGGAAAAACTATAAGTAAGAATTGTAAGTATCAAATATTGTAGAGATTATATATTAAGGACATATAAGTTAGAGCATAATATCAGGGGGAGTAGATATGGTATGATAAATAATGATGCACATTTTTGAAATTTTCACAAGGCCACAATTTTGCAAATTTATAATTTTGATACTTAGCCAATTTTCCCATAAGTTTTCGTCAATGCTACAGGGGGAGATTGATGGAAATTTGGATAAGGAAGTATATTATGGTTATAATTTATGGAAACATATAGTCTACTTCAAGATGTCAAGATTTTTGGAAAGTATGAAGGCATAGTATTCAGAAAATTGTCTAAGTACATATTAGCAAACAAGCTTTAGAAGATTTATTTTATTTGGAAGGCTTCACTGGAAGAACATGAGGATTCAAACACTTACAGGAAAATAATAAATATATCACATGAAATATGTCTAATACCTACAATGATAATACTAATTTTTGTATGAGTTATAAATTTTTTACCAATAACAAGTTGAAAGGGAATAACAAAGTAACAAGTAATATAATGGTTTTTTGGTGAAGTAATTGTTTTGGTTTACCAAAATAACTACTTAAAAATGTTGGGGGAATATCTTTGATGTTAACCCAAATGTGACAAAATATTATTTAAAATATTTAAGAAAGTATCAAGCAACAAGACCAACAAGACTAAATTATTTAGTATAAAGGCAAAACATTTTGTTAAGCGAACTATGGCATTGTATTGCAATGATATAATGTTTACATGCACAATTTATGTGATTGTATAGATGAAATATTGAGGATAGTATATGGAAACACATTTATATATACAATTTTTAAAAAGGAACTACAAGGACAAATTAGATATTGAAGATATCAACACTATCTAAAGGTTTTTGTACATATCTCTTTTGATAACATTGTACAATTGTATATGCATGTTTGATTAATAGAATAATCTTGAAATAATCTTGAAATATTTTGTATTATAATACCAAATCCTAATATGGTTGAGGATTCTAACAAGGCCTAGCCCCCTAACAAGGACAAATATAATACACAATTGATTTAGACTCCTAACATTGTCAATATCTTTCAAAAGATACTTTTGATTAGTGGATCATTTTGTGGGTACCATCCCCACCGGGGTTTTCCCTTGGCTAGGGTTTCCCTAGTTTAAATAATGGTGTTATGAGTTTCATTTAATTGTTCTTATATTTAATTTTCAATTAGACCATCTATGCAAGTTTAAAGATTGTTAAAAATATTCATAGTTGGGAAAAAGTTTGTGGAACACTGATTCACCCCCCAGTATTCCCTATTTATAATAGAAGAGGCTTTTTAGTATGTCCTAAAGGTAGAAGAAAAATTGAAGAAAATACAAGAGAAAAGGAAAAAGAGGAAGAGGTGGTAGATTCCAAAGTGGAAGAAATTTAGTGGGTTGTGGAAGATCTTACAGAGATCAAAATAAAGTGAAGATAGAATGCAAGAAAAAGAATTCACACTAAAGGAATAAAAGTAGTTACCCTTAATGTAATGGGTCAAATAGCTATAAGAGGGATGATAGGATATTGTTTAAAGTATCTTGTTTCAAGTGTAGGTTACTGTTATTTTGAATGTAGCGAAGGAAATAAAATTTCTAGCAACAATAGAGATGTATTTGTGAAAGTGGAGCCTGTAGACACCTAAAAACCTTTAGAAAATAAAGTATTTTTATTTTCTGAAAAATTCTTGATGACATCATCATTAATTAATTAATTAATTAATTTTATGCCATTAAATCCCTTTATCTTAATTAAAAATATTTAATTAAGGAATCCCTCCCAAAAATGTTTAAATCTTATTTAAACATTATTTCCTTATTTATTAATTATTTAATTAATAAATTAACCAAAAAACCCAAAATAAATAAAAAAATTATTTTTTGCCCAAAACTTGGCCAATTTCCTTAAGACCACTAACCTCTTCCAAAATCTTCTAATCCTTCTTTAATTTTAATTAAAGGCTAATCCCATCATTTCCTACCCTAATCCCAACTCAAAATATTTAATTAAGATTAAATATTAATCCTCATGTTTATTAAAAAAGTTTTAATAAATATCTCCTCAACCCAAACCCTTGAAATAAATAAAACTTTATTTATTTCCTAAAAATATAATTTATCCTCATCCTAAGAAGTTCTAGACTCTTCTAGAAAGTCTTCATCCTCATCCTAGGAAATTCTAGACTATTCTAGAAAGTCTTTATCCTCATCCAAAGTCTAGACTCTTGTAGAAGATGTCTTTAAACCTAATCCTAATCCCCTCCTAACCTTGTCACATTCCCTAAAAATGGGTTAAGACTTACTAATCCAAGCCAAAGTTAACAAATATCTCCTCCTTCACCAACCCTCATTAAATGCCATCCACTTGCCTATCCCTAAGCTACTCCTAAGCCATCCTAATCCATCCTCTAATCATTTGCACAATCCTAAGCAAGCTTAAAACCCTCCTAATCAAGCCCAAGTAGAAATTGCTCTCATCTCCCTCAAAATATCTCAACCATAAAACTTTATGAAGCCCACTAGGCCATAAATGACTCTTCCAAGCCCTTTTATTGCTCTTACAAGCCATTATGAGGGTCTTTATGAAGATTTTATCCCTTGAGCCTCCTTTGTTGACTCATCCTTCCCCTTTCCTCCATCCTCTCACCATGTGACATGTGTCACTCCTTGATTGGCTGTAAGGAAGCACAATCCATGTGCTCTCCTCTCATGCAATCTGAGCCCTCCATGAGCTTTTTCCCATCCTTGCATCTTAGCCCTCAATCCCTCAAGCCTCTTGCCTATAAATTAGATCCTTCCCCTTTGAAAAATAACACAATCCATGAAGTAAATTCATAATGCCATTTTGAGAAGCCATTTTACATCAAAACCATACACTCACACCCAAATTCCAACTCCATTTGAAACCCTTTTTGAAGCATAAAGCTTGAGCATACATCCTATCTATTTAGACAAAGCTACTCAACAAGAGAGCTTCTCATTGAGAGAGCCCATTAATGGCTCATATTCTCAATTGAGAGCTCATCTTAGTCTATCTTGAAGTTTATGAATTTTGTTTAGTTTTTAGAAGCTTTTTTTAAATTTAGTTTCTATTAGAATACTAACATTGCTCATATACAGAGCCAACTAAATCTATGAATCAACTAGAAGATAAAGAAACTCTAATGGTAAAGAGAGCTATGTGTCATGAAGAAAAAGATATAGAACCTATGTTTAGGTAAAATTTGTTCAAGAAAAGATACAAATTTGAAGGTAAATCTTGTAAAGTGATTATTGACAATGATAGTTTGGATAATCTTGCATCAAAAGAATTACTAAGAAATTTATAGCTGAAAAATTTGAAGCATCTAGAATCCTATTAGATTACATGGACAAAAGATGATCACAAGGTATTGGTGAGTGGAGAATGCTTGGTTAAGCTAAAAATAGGATTAATACAAGACAAGAGGGGATAAGTTCCACTCCTAAGCTACCCTTTCTAGAGTTACACATGGAAGCCAACACAATATAGGAGAACCACAATAAATTATATAGATTCCAATGAAGATATGATGAGACAATCTTCATTAAACATGCCATGCATAAGGCCTACCTTGTTGCAACCATATACATTATAATTACAATTAGAGAGCTTAGAATTTTAGGCTTACAAAGCCAAAATTTTATTATCTTCCTTCTACCTAACTTTATTTTTCTTTTCATCATCCTAGATCTCTAATTACATAGCCATCAAGAACACAAGTTGGCATGTCTAGTATATTATTACAAAATATAGGCCCTACCCCAAAGGAGAAATCAATGATCTTACAATTAAGTAAATAAACATCCGTAGGGACAAAGATATATCCACACATGATCTAAGAAGAAAACCCTAAGGCCATGGAGAGCCTTGATAGTAAAAAAATCCTCATTGAAGCCAAACCTACATGTTAGTTACATGACCTATTAGGAAACAAGAAGACCTTGAACAAAGAGAACGATAAATCCTGCAAATGATAAAATTTTTTTTTGCAAGTGTACAAATAAGATTCATATATATCCACAATAAGGAGCCAACCACACATAAAGGGAAAACACAAATAGTAAAGGTCATTCCTCAAAAAATAGACAAGTGAATTAAATATAAAATCTTTTTGGTTGATGCAAGGTTGCCAAAGTACCCAAGATGCTCCTACATTAGACACTTGCAGTATATAAGAACTGATGTCCATATCAGGATACCTTATTGATTAGAGAAGTTTCATAAATATCAAACTTAACTTGAGATATCCAAGTGTTGGAAATATAAGAGGAGTAATTGAGAGGGGAGGAGTGAATCAACTATCACAAAAATAAATCCAAAATTTCTTAGATGTTAATACAAATTAAAACATAAACTCTAATTAAACTATATTATGTTGTTACTCGACAAACATACAGGCACTTAGCTAACACTAGTAAATACTATAACTTAGCAAACACTAAGAATCAACTATAACTTGGCAATAACTAAATATAATAATATTAATGTGATTAACTATGATTAACCTTACATTTAACTTAGTTGCATACACATAAAAGAAATAGCATGAACACAAGTGACACCAAGATTTAATGTGGAAACCCAATTTGGAAAAAACCACCAATTGCAACTAGTTACCATTTTCACTCTTCTAAAGTGAGCCTTGTTAGGAGCAATAACCCTATTAAATGTTACAAAACACACCATTAGGTGTGACCCTATTAGAGGATTTAATCACCTTGTTAGGAGTGGCCTTATTAGAGGTCTTCAAGACACTTCAAATAGAAATTGCACCTTGTTAGAGGATTTAAAAATAGTTGTTAAGCCAACTTTGTTAAGATTTTTAGATAACTACTATAATTGTTAGAGAATAACAATGAGATGACCTTATTTCTAATGCAATTGAATTGTTAATTATAGATCTCAATTCTATATTGTATACTTGATCCTTCATGATTGAATGTATCTTTGTAGCTCCACAAGGATATTTTGCTTATCCTTTAAATTAGCTTCCTGTTGGCATCTTCAAATCTTCTATTCACTTTCACATCTTCAATTCTCAACTTGACCTTATATTTATATCTTACACATTGTCAAGTTTGCTTGAATACAACTTAGAGTACTTAATATTTATCTACTCAGTCAGCTAGAACCAACAAACAAACATATTCAACTTAATATACCAAAATAAGAAAATCCTTCATTAGCCAACCTTACTCGGTAGGTAGTAACCAAAATAGATTTTCCTTCATTAACCAAGTGAGCTTAGTTATTACTAGTTTTCATGCTAACTTTCTTTGTATACTGAGTGAACTTGGTAGATACTGCCTTTTTTGAATTCTCTTTGGTAACAGAGTGAGCTTAGTTAACACTTGTTATCTTTCAACTTTTCTTTGTCCCTTGAGTGAACTCAGTAGACATTGAATTTTGAACTTGGCATACGCAAGAACTCTTAACAAATACAAGGAACTATCTTCATCACCCGAGTGAGCTTGACATACACTGATTGCTAATGACATGACATTTTGTGTAACATCAAAGATAATACACAATTAACCAATTATTTTCAACACCAAGACCTATCTTCAATATGTTATTCTACCATTGAACCAAGTACTTTATGTAATCATTTCTTTTGGTATGTTAATTCTATATCCATTTAATTTTCAATTCCCTTTGTCTTCTTCTTAGGATAATCAAATTTATCAAAAGTCTCTTCATTATATTTATAGTATTTAAATATATCTAAAATGTTTAAAATAGGTGAAATATCCATTCCATCAGGCCATTCAACTTCAAAAGCATTACCATTGTCATTTTTCTTGAAGATTCTACAGGGCCCAAATTTCTTCATCTTAAACTTATTGTATGTCCCAATAGAAAACCTATTTTTCTTGAAATATACCATTACCTCATCTCCAACCTCAAAAGTCTTATGTCTTCTCTTCTTTTATGCTCTTTCCTTATATCCTTGATTGTTGTAATTTAGATTAATTTTTACTTAATACAAATTCTTCATAAAATCCACAAATTCTTCTACCTCAACACTATTCTTCATTTCAGTATCCAACTTACTTAGCTCAGTAGTTCCTTTAGGACTCATTCCATTCAAAATCTCAAAAGGATTCTTCTTAGTACTTCTATTTACTAAATTATTATAAGAAAATTATTCTTGTACCAAAACCATATCCTAGCTAGAAGGTTTATTTCCAATCAAACATCTCAAGAGATTACCCAAGCTTCTATTTATAACTCCAATTTTCTCATCAATCTGTGGATGATATGTAGAGCTAAACTTAAGCTTAGTATTCAACTTCTTCCAAAGTGTTAAAAAAAAACTAGTAAACTTCATATCTTTGCCTAAAGAAAAAGTCTTGGGAAATCCATGAAGTCTCAAAATATCTCTAAAAAAAAATGCTATGTTTATTGTATATGATGTCTTCTTACAAGGTATGAAATGTGCCATTTTAGAAAATTAGTTAATCACTACAAAGATAGAATCATTACCTCTCTGAGTTCTAGGTAATCTTAGAACAAAATCCATATTGATATCTTCCCAATGTCTACAAAGAACTAGTAAATGTGTATATAAACCAACATTTTGTCTACTTCCCTTAGCTACTTGAAAAATTCTACAACTCTTCACCATTTTATGAAAATCTTTATATATCTGTGGCCAAAAGTATCTCTCTGAAATTAACTTCACTATCTTATTTTTAACCTAGGGTTTTGAAACCCTAAGCATTTCCCCTCTTCATTCAACTATGTGAGAAATTAAAACAAGGCGAGCCTTTAAAAATAAATTATTATTTAAAAATTATTTTGCATTGTATAATATTTAATTCTTTAAATAATTAAATAATTGATTAAACCAACATAAATCTCTCACATAGTTAAATCTAAAAAGAATTAATTATTTTTATGATATGAGGGTGAAAATAAGAGAAATACAAAGGAAAAGGTTAATTCTTTAAAGAATTAACATTATTGTAAAGTGCTAAATAATTATTGTACATTGAAAATGTAATGCTTTGCCAAGGGACCCAAAAGAAATGACCTAAAGTTTTACTAAGTTCGGTAACATTTTTTTTTGTAGTAAGAAAGTATAATTTTCACATCAAACACATAGTAATAGAAGCAATAACATACAATCAACTAAAGAAAACATAACAAGTTACATTTCTTAAGGATCCCATGACATTGAATTACATTTAAATCTAATCTAATACTAATTCTAAGAACTACCACATCCACATGAAAGAATAATGAAAAGTCCAATGTCCATTTTAATAATATACATTTGTTTCAAATGCCTCCTAGCAAATTAATTCGGAATACTAAATCATCCACTGTACATGTCACAGGGTATGAAAGGCTAAAAGAATATACATATGTACAAAATAAAATACATCATCCTCCTCCAATCAATGATAAAAATGTAATAAAATAAATGGACCAATAACATACATGATACATCCATCCATGATAAAAGATATATACATCCAACACAAAACACAACTAACTAAGTGTGCAGTTCCTCCCAACCATCAATAACATCATTAGAACATTGTGGGCCCTAGCCATCCTCCATGCGTAACATCCCAAGCCATCAAAGAGATCATCTGTACTATCATAATAGGGATGTCACTCCTAAAAAATGCTACATCATATGCATAAAGAAATCTAACATGCGAGAATAAAGCATAAGATAATCCTACAAAGTAGATAACATCATCTATCACATGCTAATCAATATAAGGAAATGAATCAGTAAATAACATCACATAATCATGATAAGCAAGCATCCCAAGAAGCTCTAGCCATGGTAGTAATGAACAGATCTCAAATGGTAAGAGTAAAAAAGCACTACCACCCGATCGTGTGGAACCTAAATGGCCCACTCCTACCACATTGAGGAGATAGTCTCAAGTTCCAAACATGATACCAAATCACATAACACAAGAACTCTCTAAGTCTAGGAATCCTAAAAGTATTCTAACTCAAGGGTTCTAATAAAGAATGACATCAAATTCCTAGAGGCACACAAAGACATGTAGGAAACCAAATCTGTAAGCGAGCAAGTGTCATTGCATGAATCATGTAGAAGTTACCTTGGTAGTTAGCTTAGGAGTCTAGGGTCCCTACTGATCCCTATGTGGTCACTAGTATCCTCTTGTATTGACAAGGCATATTATGGAATGCAAGGTCGCAACCAAGCATTCTCTCTACTCCCATCCTAGTTTGTACTAGCACTCGAGGCATGGGCGAGAACATAAAATTATCTTATTAGGTTCATTTTACTCTCATTTGTAAATGTTATCACTTATTAAAACAACTTACAATGAGTTACCTTAGTAGCCACTTAGGGCCCCGACCCTCATTGCAAGCCACTTCTCGACACTACAAGTAGATAACCTACCCTAGGCTCATAAAGGCACAAATCCATAATCATATAAAAATCACCTCAGTCCTATACAAGTGACTAGAAAGCATCATAAAGATAATCATAATAATCACACTAGTCCTCCATGAGCAACTGGAAGCATCAAATGATAAATCAAAATATCCATTGGTTCTCAACGAGCATCCAGAAAGTAACCCAAAATAATATTGATCGAAGACTCTAAAATGGTCAAGTCAAACATGTCACAACATGACATCATTAAGAACATGGAAACCACTTCAGTCCCGTCAAGGCAACTAGAAATTGATCTGCGAGGCCTCACCCCAACCCATCGTAGCATAGTGATACATTACTATTATTTTGATACTCACGATTGGAGATGTCGAGACATTATCAGATGCTTTGAACATATTATATTTTTTTATGCTGTGTGATGTTACTTCCAGATATTTGATGTTCATCATTTAATGTTTTATGTATATGTATGTTGATGAAATGAGTAAATGTAAGATTGATACTTTGATTTAAGAGATTTTAATGGTTAAGAATTGAGTAGGATGAAAGAAACCCTGTTTGATGTATGTTTCAATTTATGTAAATTTCTAATACGTATATACATATGTGCATGTGATTTTATGGGACTACTAATGTGTGCAATGAGTGCGTAGATATTTTAGCTGAGAAACTCGATGGAGGAACCAAACTGATCCCTATGTGCTAATTTTGGAAACCTTGTTGTTCATAATTCAAGAATTTTAATTGTGAGATGTATGTATGTATTTTCTTGTGATCAGTAAATGTTAATGTTCGTAACTATGTTCTTTTAGTGTCGCTTGACACTCGTGAATTTTTTATGTTCTTTAGTATGCTTGTTAGGGTTAGCTGTGTAACCTTTGGACCTAAGTTAGATTAAGTTAGTGGCTTTTTGCTAATTTGGTTCTTAATCGAGTTTAGTCATCCTAATCCAGATTAGTGCTTAATCTACATTTTTGGAGTTGTTAGATGATCCTAATTATTTATTAGCTTTTTTTTGGTCCCAAACCTATTCCTAAGGCTTTAAAACATGAAATATTTATGCCCAAAAGGTATGGGTATGGGTTGGTGGTCTTTTCCAACCCCTAAGCCCCTTTTATTGACTTTTGAGATCACTCAAAAAGTCTCTTTTTGCCTTTGTGCGAAAATTGACTATGGCTACCATGAGTTGCCTCACCTCACTTCCACTTAGTGGTTAACCATAGTGTGGATTGAGTTAGGAACTTCTAGATTTTTAGGTGGGTGGGAGAAGTTATTGCCCCTTTTGGTGGTTGAGTTGAGGCTTATTTAGAGACCCTTCTTGGAATAGTTTAGGTTGTTACCCAATCTCTACTTTTAGAGAGGAGTCTTGGAAGAGTGAAGGAAGGAAGGGAAAAGCTCTACTCAAATTGTTCATTTGCCATTACCTCTTTGTGAAGGTAGGAATTTTCATCTCCCTTGTTCAAATTTTCATGCTTGTTTCATGCTTATGCTATGGTGGTGTTAGTTGGATGCTTGTATGTATGTTGGGTATGTTGGGAAGGATTGAAAACCATGTTCTTGAATGCTTTCTTTCATGTTTATATTTGAATTTTGATGTTTTCTTGTATGGGTGTTTTGGTACTACTCACCCTTGGATAGGGCAGAAGTGACCAATTTTGGGAAAGGTATTTTTAGTTGGACTCCAACCAGTGTAGAGTCTCTTCTCAGGATGAGAAGATAGTGAGAGGGTAGGGTGTTATGGGCCCCTACTTGTTAGCACAAACCTCGTATGAGTATGGAATGTTAAAAATGGAAGAACAGAAGTTCTTAGTTTATAGCCCCGATTGGGCATCTATTTTGGTGTTGTGCCTAACTTCTCTTGTTGGAAGAATCCACCTTTCCCTAGTGTTGATTCATTGTGAATCCTATTGTGAAAACCTTGTATGAATATGCATGTTTGATTTCTTTCTTGGTAATGCTTGTTGGCACCTCATCAGATTATGTTCTCTCTATGATTCTTAGATATGAGTTTTAGAAATTGATATAGAACCCTTGATGAGGGTCATGAAGGAAATTCAATTAAATTGTTGTAATTTTGGAATTGGAATCCTATGTAATTTGCATTTCAAAACCCTGTTGTAATGGCAACGACGTTGGGTTTTCTTCCTGGTTCTTTCCCAGCTGAGCCTTTGAATCAAGTTTGCCAATAAAAATGGTGATTGAGTATAATTGCTTATCATGTGATTTAATTGAAATTTTTAGTTAGATGGATTACATCAAAAATAGGATGAAATGTTGATGGTTTAATTAAGCAAAATTTTTAAGTTTTCCTTATATGATAAATATGAAAATTATGTTAAGGAAAGAAAAATGGATATGGTTGATATATTTCAATTTCAATTTTGTTTAGAAGATCAATTAATCATGTTTTATTGCGACACAATTATTAATTCCATGTTTTTAATCCATTCAAATAATATACCCTTGGAAAAAAAAAAATACATTGCTTTGTAAACCTATACTTAGAAAAATTTTGACAAAAAAAAAAAAATTCCAAGAGAGTAGAAACTCTTTGGTTTTTGTATGAGGAGGCAATTTAATTCCCCTCATAACAACAGAGAAGCTTTGAAAGATTCCTTTGTATATTTTGATTGAAAAATATAAATATAAATTAATCAATTTATAAATAGATGTAACAATTCCAAAATAGACTTTTAACATTTTAAAAATATCCTAAATATCTATATTGTTACCTATAAAACTTTATTGTCTTTATTGCATAACCACCTCCCTTGGGCGTCAGTTTGGATTTGCTTTATAAAAGGGTTTTTTATTAACAAAGTCTTTTTGCCATCATTGAGATGATGTCACCCCCTATCCCTCATTGACTATCGCAGACCTTGGCAGAAGGAATAAATGTGTTTGAAATTGTTGTTTTACCCCCTTTGCATTTTGGGTCACCACTTCACATAGTGGAGGGGGAAAGCATTAATGTTTTTATTTAAACAAAGCTTACACAAACAAATGAAACTTTTTGTTCTCCTTGCTGTCTCCTGGGTCACCTCAGTCATGAAGGATAGCAGGTACTTTTTCCCCCCACTTGGGCAGCACGTTGTCCCAAGTGCAGTGCTTGGGGAAGAAAATTCTATTTTTTGACATTGGGTATAGGGGAGGAAGTGTAGGGGGGAGTATATGTTAGTAATAGGTTAGTAATAGGCTAGTGTTAGGTGTTAGTTGATGTGTTAGTTTATGTTAGTTTACTAATAGTTTAAAATTAAAGTTGTAGTATGTTATTTTCTTTTTAAATTTAGTTAGTTTTTCATTAAAGTTAGTTTAAAATGTTATTTAGGATAGATTTGTGATTAGTTCATAATTAAGATTTTAAGTGTAGTTTAGTTTAGTTTTGTTATAGTATTAGTTTATTGTATGATGTTAATATTTATCAAAAGATAGTTATTAATTAAGATTGATTAATTGTTATTTTTTTTAAATTTTAATTTAGTAGAAATTTTATACTTTTAAAGTTTTAGTAAACTTATTGTGAACTATTATCTTGTTTTATCACGTGAGTATATATTAGACAAATAGAAAATGTTAAATTGATTTCCTTATCATCTAGTCAAATTTAAGTGTAATTTATATTGTTAATATCTTCATAAATGTTTAACTCTTAATAACATTATGGCTTTTAATTAAAATTGAAATTTGAGAAAAGCTAAATAAAGTATATATACATGTATGAGTAGATGTATTAATTCTTTTAACTAGTCCTTGATTAGATATTTCAATTAATTTTTAAAACCAAACTCATTTAAAATTGTTATTTAAATAACTTTCATATCTTGTTAAGAAGTTAATGAAATAATGTGTTTAATGATCGCTATAAATCTAATAACGAGAGCATCAAATTTTAACAATGTATTCCTTCACAAGATATGTAACTTAAGATGAGATGTAGAGAACCTTACTTAAACTGTGATCACAAACTTATCAAACTTAGAGCATTCTAATTATTAATTTCAAAATTTTTTTTTTGTGTATTTTTGCCTCATAGTTTGGGCATGACATAATCCAAGTATAACTGATCGAGGACTCAAAAATGGTTAAGTCAGATATCTCATAAACATACACCTCAGCTTCATACAAGAAGACTGGAAATTAATAACAACAGCAAATACCACCATAACATAGAGCACACCATCACATTACCATGGTTGGGTTTAGAAAGATCGAGAAACAAATCACCATAACATCACATTCATATAACCCCCGAGCCTCTGGTAACATCCTAAAACTAGTCAATACTAGGACAACCCCAAAACCCCAAAATATAGACAACACACAAAAAAATAAGATAATCTCTCAGCTGGGTTTGATTTGGAAAAATATTGTTGATGCTAATGTAGGGTTTAAGTTCTAGTTTAATATATGTTTCAAGTAATAAGTTTCCATAGTCAACCCTTACAATAAGCCCATTTCTATATTTAAATGATTGTACAATTACCGTATAAATAATCTAAGGATAATCATTTATTTATAATTAATCTTCATTGATTTTTTTTTTATAAAATATCTATCAATTTCATTAAAATCAAAATCATTGATAATTCATTAATTCAATAATTCCATTAACTAATTAAGCTTAATTAAAATTACATTTAATAAGTTAATTAATAATTATATAACTAATCTTATTAATAAATCTACAATTCTTATTTGGCCATATTCATCATTACTTAAATTTAATCAAACTAATTTTTAATTAAATTAATTAATGCATATCATCTAAATATTTATATTAATCTCTCTCTCTCTTTAAAAAAAAAATTAACAAATTATTAATAATTAATAATTAATATTTAATGTCATTAATATAATAATAACAAAATATAATACATTAACAATAAAATCTAGTATATATAAAATTTAATATTATTTTATTAAATTATAAAATATTAATATGATCTAATAATAAAATTATTATTAAATTATAACATAAATTTAATATGATTAAATTTTAATAAAAATTGAATGCAAGTTTATAATATTAAAGCTTAATCAACATAACAAAATTAGATTTTAACTATTAAAAAAGGGGGCATATTTATTAAAGTTTTTTAAAAACAAATTGATGCAAGCGATTTACAAGTCGCTGCTTGCGACTTAATAAAGGTAGCACATGGCTACTATCATAGTCAGCCCTGTGATCACAATCACAGGTATGATTGTGTACAACAATCGCCTGCATTGTACAGGTAAGGGGGTACGGGGTGGTTAAATTGCCCCTACCCAATTTTTTTAATAATTTTTTTAAATATTAAATAATATTTTGAGAAATGTTTTTTTTAATAAATAAATTTATTTACTTTATAAAATTTACAATTATGTGAAAGTTGTTAAATAACTTTCTTTCTATATATATATATTTTTAAATTTGTTTTCCACATTATTTTGATAGAGAAAACATTATTAACCATCCAAATTTTTAATCTAGAATTTTCTTTTTTAAATTCAAACCCTTCTCAAATCTAAATTTTCTCAATCCCATTTAATACAAACCCAAATCTCATTTTAAATATAATTTCTTTTAGATGTAGAACAATTTTTTTTTCTAAATAGTTTTTTAATCTAGATTTACAAAAGAAATCGAATAGCAAGGATCCAGAACGAAGGGTGGCAAGATTCATGCAACAAGATTTGAGAACACAATTTTTTTTTACAAGCACAAAGTATACAGAACATATTGAATTACATAATTTATCTAGTGGTCAAAACATAAGACCCTACCCGATCTTGATGCTAATACGCAACCTCTCGAAAATTGTGAAAGAATTCGCTTCTATCCAAAATCTTCTCTTTGAAAACTTTCCTCAAAAACTCCCTTCCAAAATTCGCTTCCAAAATTTGCATCAAAAATTCCTCCCCAAAAATGAACCCCTCCATTGTGATAAAGAGTTCTCTCCTTAAATCAGGGCACTGATTATGTGTTTACGCGGGAGAACTCCTTGCTCACAACCTTTAACTCAAAATTGACTTTTCTTAATCTTTCCTTATCTTGCATTATTCTTTTTCATGCCTGTTAATTGCATTAATAAATTACTTAATTGAATTTTTCACTTGACTTTGTTCTAATTAATTTATTAACTTTAATCCCATGCACACTTAATGCAATTAAATTATCTTTATTAAATTCACATGATTTATCTTTTAATTTAATTTCTTTTCACTTTTTAATTTATTTTTGAACGTTTAATTTGATAAATATTTATTAACTTAAATAACAATAATATTTACCATTTGTTTAAAAAATGAACTCTCTAAATATATTATTATTAAATTAAATAAATATTATCACATTCTAAATTTAAACTTATAACTTTTATCTTCAAATTTACTTTTCTTTTATTTAATTAATTTCTCAATTAATTAAATATTAAAATATCATAATAATTTTCCATTAAATTAAATCATTAATTTAATCTTTTAATTAGACTTAATTAATAGAAAATCATCAAGGACTCATAAAACAACATACGAAAACCCATCAAAGAAGAATACATACAAAATCAAACTAAAGGGGTATACTCATGAATTAATGTCATTCGATGCATTCAGAGGGTACACAACTCAGATACTTGTGTTGGAATTAAAGATAGAGTAATTGAGAGGGGGGGTGAATCAATTACTTTCTAAAAATTAATCCACAATTCTCTTAGATGTCTTAATGAACTAGTTACTGCAGATACTTGGTAAATAAATGCTGCAACTCCGTAAATTAAGCTATTACTTATCTTTAAGCATTCATACATGTAACTGAAAAATGAACATGAGACACTAGATTTAACGTGGAAACCCAATATGGAAAAAACCAGCAAGTAACTAGTCACCAATTTTCACTCTTCTGAATTGAGCCCTATTAGGAACCAACTCTATTAAAGGTTACAATACACATTGTTAGGTGTGACCTTGTTAGAGGATTTAATCACCCTGTTAGGAGTGGCCTTGCTAGAGGTCTTTAGAATAATTCAACTGAACTGTCACCTTGTTAGAGGACTTACAAAATGGCTGTTAAACCAACTCTATTAAGAGATTTGGAATCACTGCTACAATGGTTAGAAAGCAACAATGAATTGACCTGAACAAGATGCAACTGAATTTGCTGGATACAGGTCTCTATTCAGCATCATTAGATCCTTCTTGATCAGATATGACTTTGCTGCTCCTTAATGATCTCTGATCATTCTTCAAATTCGCTTCCACAATAATCAGTCTTCATATCACATTAACATCTCATTTCTCCATACCATATACATTTGAATTCACAACTTGACTTCTTACTTATACCATTCACATTGTCAAGTCAACCCATTTCCATGTTATATTTACCAATAAACCATTCATCAGTCGGCTACAGATATTATTCTTAAACAAATAAATGTCCTTTACTGGCTGACCCTTCTTGGTAAATACTGCTTCCAAGAATTTCCAGAGTTATCCTTCTTGACTCGGTTAACATTAAAAAATCTTAAAATCTTTTGGCTGCCGAGTTTACTCGGTAAGAACTGCTTTTACCAAATTACCTTTGATGACCGAGTGAACTTGGTAAGAACTATTTTTGTCATATTTTCTTTGATTATCGAGTGAGCTTAGTAAGAACTGCTCTTATCATATTTTCTTCAATTATCGAGTGAGCTCGATAAGAAATAAATTTTTTTGATTACCTTGAAGGCTTGGTAATCAGTTGTCTACTCGATAGACACTGCAAGCTATCTTTACTAACCTTTTGGGCTCGGTAGACATTGTCTATTGCCTTGTTGACCTTCTGAGCTTGGTAGACACTATCTATTGCCTTGTTGACCTTTTGAGCTCAGTAGGCACTATCTGATGACTGATATGACATTTGTGTGACATCAAAGACAACACACAATTGAACAATTGTATCCAACAACTTTTCCTAATTGTCAATTAGGACAAATGGCTCAAAGGTTTAGGATTTGGACTAAAAAATTTATCTCCCTTCTCTTACCACTGGGATAATGCGATAGGGCACACTCATCCTGGCAATTTAAGGAAGTCAATACTTGGTACTTGCAACCTACATAAAATCCATACATGTACATACACAATATATACTAAGCTAAATAGACAATGGTAGGAAGTGGTGCATTGTGTAGATCCTGACTAGCAAGTGACTACGACTCCCTCCCTTAACCACATTAGAAATGCCATACAAAAAGAAAAAAAATATGCACACCATACACATACAAGTATGGGCTAAGTATCCATAAGAAAACACATAGGATAATAAACCATCTAACTAATCATCATCAATAATTGAAAAAACTATGATAATCATCATGCATACATGAAATATAGAGTACCAAGTAATCTCATCATTTAATCAACTAAATGTAAAACAATATCTAATAATCTTAAGATAATGCCACTAAACATCAAGCATAAAACTAGCCTAAAAGAGTTTGGCAAAGATAACAAAAATGTAACCAGGAAGATGTAAATTGGGGTAGGCACTAGAGAAAAATTAAAACATAAGGAGAAGAACATAAACAAAATGATAAAATGAAAATTGGTTCAGTAAAAAGAAATTGGGGGTAGTTGAACTTCTCGTAGGGGAATTATTTAATGGGTGAAAAAGAATTATAATGGGTTCTTCTTGGGTTGGGAAATGTCTATACATTTTTCAAGAAAGGGGAAGACATTTTGAGTTGGAAGTTTTGTAACAAGGAAAAACAAAGATTTATTTTGTTTTACTATAATTTGATTTGATTTGCAAGAATAGGGTAATCCTATGGTTATGCTATTATGTATTTGAGATGTAGGAACTTTATATGTCAAATTTTGGAGTTTGGATATGAATTTCTTAGACTAATGCTGATTATATAGTCACTTTTGTCATATCTAAGATACATTTCTTGTATCATCATTTATTGTTTATAAAATGAAGAAATCTTCCTTCCATTTTCTCTGTAATAAAAAAGATTGGCCATGGAGTCTTGTGGCTGCTTGTTCATCTTTCTTCTTCTATATAGTTTATAAATCTTGAAAATGAATTCATTTTATGTCTATAAATGAATGTTAGAAAATCTTAAGTACCTTTAGGTTAAAGGTACATCCTATCATTTAAATTCATTTCAAATTTGTAAATGAGGGAGCTGTACCTCTTAATTTAGAGGATAATTATCAATCAATGATAATTGATCCAACTGCTAGTAATTTTTGTTCTTCTTTTTGTGCATATTGACTCATTATTTACATATCTTGTTGAAGGAAAAATCTATTTACTAACACATTTTTGGTGACTCTACTGTGGAAAGAAAGTGAAATTCTAGTGCTTTCCTTTCCTAGGATATCTGAAGGTACCTCCCTAAGGATGGAGGTTGGCAACACTAATTGACTATGGTGAAAGAATTTTGGTATCATGGCTTTAGTTGTAGCCTAGCTATGGGGGGCTTAGATTGGGTCATTTTCTTTATCTCAATACTTAGCCTTACCTAAAAGTTCAATAGATATCTCCCAAAGTTTTCTAGCGATGAAAATCAAGACCCTGATGATCACATTAAAGCAACTACATTTGTGTGTGGTATTCTTGGTGTGCAAGAAGAGAAAATATTTGTAAGATTTTTTGTAAGGAGTATCATTGGGAGCACCATTGATTAGTTTCAAAATTTTCATAATGGTTGTATCACCTGCTAGAGTGACCTCAAGGTAAAATTTCTCCAGATATTTAGGCTTGTAGTTGATGTTGCTAAGTTATCATTGAATTTCTTTCAAATTCAAAAGAAGGAGATTGAAACTATGAGGTACTTTGTAGATAAGTTCAATAGATGTGCTCGTAAAAATCCCCAAAATAGCCAACCAAATGAAAATAATCAATTGTGTATTTTCATTGTTGCTTTACAAACTGAAATCAAGTTTTTGTGAAAGTGGCAGAGAGTGCAAACATTGCAAGATGCACAAAGGAAGGCTATTAGTTTAGATGATGACATGTTTTTAAGTGGAATGAAGTGTAAAGGAATTGCACAGGCAGGAATTTATCTCTATGAACAACAAAATTATTTGAAGGAAAAGCCTAAACATAAAAGGCTCATTCTCAAAGCAGTAAAATTAGCACCTCATATAATCAATGTCTTATAGTTTTCAACAATGAAGATCTCCTAATCCCTCATGTGATTGAAAGCACTACCTATATTGTAGTTGGAGCCTACCATCTAAATGTTGATTATGATGATGAATATGCCTCACAGTCAATTGACATAATGATTGGCCTTGATATACCTCTCATTGAACAAATTCTAGAGGGTGAAAGATCAAATGAAAACTTATTAAGAGATTTTCAGACTTTAGAATTTGATTCTTTTATATTTGGGACTATTAATGCTATTTCATTAAATAATGTTTTCCAGGAAGGTATGAAGGATCAACATACACAAGAAAAGATTGATGAGGAATACTCTTCTAAAAGTATGGCTGACCACACAATGCAATATCTATCAGCATGCTTGGATGGCTCTTCCTATGAGCATGAAGTTGATTACAAATTATTCTTGATTGATCTCATGGAGACTAATGTAGTATTACTACAACCTAAAGCACCAAATGATAGCCAAGAAGTAGAAAAAGGTTCATGCATTTTTTATCCCCTTGTAGATCTTTTCCCCTCTCTTCCTTTGGAAGAACTAGTGCAGCAAATTACAATGGAAAAATCACATGAGCGGTCCAAAAATCAAAGGACTCAAGGTATGGAAAAAGTAGTTGACATTCCATCTATATTTTTAAAAGATGATATTGATTCAAAAAATGTGGAAGAAAATATTGAATCTATATTTATTTTCTCTCCTCTGCATTCATTTTCCATACACAAGTTAAAGATCACATTGACCATGTTGCTCACTTGTGTGCAAAACATTCTTCCATTCTACCAAGAATTGATTTAAAAAGGCTCATAATTTTTCTAGCCTATAAATAGTCACATTTAGTATTTAGGGTTTTCCCCTCTCCATTGTAAATAATTTTTTTTGGCTTGGTTGTTTTTGTTTTGTTTGCTTTGTGGTTTCAATAAAGGCTTTGTTAGCTTTGAGCCTTCCTCCCTTTCCTTGGGTAATCCATACTTTGAGGAGTTTCAAGAAATAAAGGCCCTCCCATTGATTGGTCATATCTCATGCTCATCCAGTTTCACTATCCAAGTTGAAAGATCCAAATTCCTTATTTAAAATCTATTTTATGTTTTTTGAAAGCCATATGTAAAAATATAATGACAACTCAGTGAAAAGCATCTAGTGACATGTGGAGTTAGAGTTGAGAGTGATTTTGATTTCAAAAAAATAAAAATAAAAATAAGAGCTTTGGCATGTGAGTTAAATAAATTGTGGAAATATTTCAGTTAGATAAGATGGTTCCTTTTGCTAAAAGCACATAAATATTTTTCAAATTAGCTTTTCAAATATTGGTGCACATAGGCTTTGGAATTTTCTGCATTTTTGTTGTCAATAATTTGGGGTTTTTAGAAATATTTTGATGGGGATCTATATAGTGGAACTATACTCATCTTTGGTCATTGGTGAAATATGTAAACTCTTCACTAATTTGAACATTTGTGGGACATGTTCAATGTCATGTTTAAAACTATTCAAATATAGTTTTCTAAGGCCATCTTATTGGATGGTGAAAAAAATTTCAAATGGGCCTTCCTTATTTATCAGTTACTGATGAAACATGCAATCAAAGGTATTTAAAAACTTCTACTTTTTGATTATGTAAAAGTAAGCAAGGTATTTTTTGGAAAATATGCCATTTGATGAACAAGACATTCTTCAATCAATGGATAAGATTGAGGTAATCAATTTCCACCAGATTGTGGATGTGAATGGTATTTGATTATGGTGTTACACAGTGAGACACATTCTTGGTGTAGCCGTGTTCATGGTTGACATTGTAGGGGTGCACATATTATATATTGGTGATTACTCCTGTGAAGAAGATTGTTACCTTGGTACAACTAAGACTCCACTGTTCTCCTCAATGTTTGTATAATTAAGTAAACATATGGTGTGCAACTTCATAGCCCTAGAGCAGTCTAAGAGAGAAAAGATTTAGTGATGTTGTATATAGTTATTGCATCATGGGGTGGAAGGGCATTCATTCTTGCATTTGCATTGGGTCGATCTAGAACACCAAAATATTCCTATTTATCTTACTTTTCCTCTGTCAAAAGGTGGCTGAGCTTAGGTTCAAGTTCATCCCATATCCACACCATATAGCTATTGTGTGATGTGATATCAAGCCTCAACTAGATTCACAACAAGCTACTACTAGCAATATCAAAGCGTTTTCAAAGAGTTAGAAATGAGGAATCTTGTTTAGTCATCCATGAAGGTTGTGCATTGCAATAATAGATATTTAATTATTGAAAGTTTTATGAAGTCTTTTATTGTTAGCACGAGTTTACTTTGAACCATGGGATTTATAATGTAGTAATAGAAATCACCCAGTGCAGGTGTCCAATCTATTACATGACCATAAAGATCACACATGATAATAGAAAAGATTAGCCTCCCTCAGTAGAAATTAGCACAATGTACCATGTTCAAGTAAAGGTAGTTAGATTTGTCAAGACAAAAAACTACACAATATTGAGTTCAAATCTATGATGTTAGGGTTTTTATGTGCTCATATAACTACTCTTGTACCTATGGTAAAGGATTACACAAAAATATGTGATAAAGGGACACAAAAATGTTTTGCATAATGTTTTTTAGGAGCTTGCTGATAGTGTGAAGGTTGTTGTTTGAAGACTGGGCTTGAGAAAAAAATCGCTTAGAATCTTTCCACTTGTCATGGTCAGTGGTGTACTTGAAATTGGGGATGGAACTATTGAAGACATTGAATCAATGCCATTTATTAACATTTTGTGTCAGCTCTCTTATTGTGTTGGCCTTGTACCTTTTTAGATATTGTTGGTTAGCAAAAAAACAAAGCCAATACAACATAATGTCTAGGAATTTTGAGGATTGGGTTTGACACCTCATCTTCTAGTATGCTATAGTATAAATGACTTGGAAAAAAATATTAAAGTGAAGATTTCACAAGTTTTGTTATCTTGCAACCCAACATATTCTCACACCTGTGATGTTTCCAAAATTTGGCATGTTCCTCTCTTAATTAAGGATCAAAAGGCTCATGAAGTGATTCTAAAAGACTTGGATCTCTTAAATAGTTTTCAAACCCCTTGTCCAAAGGATTAGACAATTAGAGTAGCTCAATTTGATCCTATGGCAGATCCAATATGGATTTCAAATCCATTATTGTCCAACTATATAGTTTGCAAGTTCATTTCCTAAAGGAGGATCTCAGGTGAATGGTGTTTGAGAGATGCTTGTGAATGAAAATGTGATGGATTGTTTGTGGAAGAGAAAGATATAGAAAAGATATAAACACTTGGAAATTCCATCACCCTCATGTTTTATCACCAAAATTTATCCAGTTTCTCTAGATATGTGTTAAAGAAATAGAACAAAAATTGGTGCTTTGTCTTGCAACTGTAGTAATAAAATGAGAATGCATTAGAGGATGACTTTATGGCCTAATAGGAAGACATTGGAAGCAGATAGAAAAAAGGTTGGCACTTTGTCTTTTAAGAGAATGCATAATTTTAGTTAGAATGATAATGGAATGGTGATTCTACACCCAATGGACAACATTGGACAACATCAGACAAAGATTCTAGAGTTCTTTGCATCCTGGCACAGAATGTAGCCCCTAGAGAGAGCCACTGTTATGTAGGGTTTTGAAACCCTAAGTATTTCCCTTATTCATTCAACTATGTGAGAAATTAAAACAAGGTGAGCCTTTTAAAAAAAATTCTTATTTAAAAATTATTTTGCATTACGTAATATTTAATTCTTTAAAGAATTAAATATTATCACGTTCAAATGTAAAATAATTAAATAATTGATTAAACCAACATTAATCTCTCACATAGTTAAATCTTCAAAAGAATTAATTATTTTTGTGATATGAGGGTGAAAATAAGAGAAATACAAAGGACAAGGTTAATTCTTTAAAGAATTAACATTATTGTAAAGTGCTAAATAATTATTGCACTTAATATTGAAAAATTAAAACATAAGGAGAAGAACATAAGAAAAATGATAAAATGCAAATTGGTTTGGTAAAAATAAGTTGGGGGTAGTTGAACTTCTTATAGGGGAATTATTTAATGGGTGAAAAAGAATTGTAACGGGTTCTTCTCGGGTTGGGAAATGTTTGTACATTTTTTCAAGAAAGGGGAAGGAATTTTGAGTTGGAAGTTTTATAATAGGGAAAACCAAGATTTATTTTGTTTTACTACACTTTAATTTGATTTTCAAGAACATGGTAATCCTATGGTTATGTTGTTATGTATTTGAGATGTAAGAACTTTATATGCCTGTCTATGAATTTCTTAGACTAATGCTGATTATATAGTCACTTTTGTCATATCTAAGATACATTTCTTGTATCATCATTTACTATTTGTATAACAAAGAAATCTTCCTTCCATTTTCTCCGTAATAAGAAAGATTGGCGAGGTAGTCTTGTGGTTGATTATTCATCTTTCTTCTTTTATATAGTTTATAAATCTTGAAAAAAAATTCATTTCATGTCTGTGAATGAATGCTAGAAAACCTTAAGTACCTTCAGGTTAAAGGTACATCCTATCATTTAAATTCATTGCAAATATGTAAATGAGGGAGCTGTACCTCCCAATTTAGAGGATAATTATCAATCAATGATAACTAATCCAACTATTAGTACTTTTTATTCTTCTTTTTGGGCATATTGAATCATTATTTACATTTCTTGTTGAAGGAATTTTTTTTTTACTAACACTTATCAATCCCAAAATGTCTTTCAAATCCACCAATATATTTCTCTTTAATGATATTATCTTGCATAGATCCTCTTGGTTTACAAAACTAAATTCCCTTAAACAACATATGTATTCCTAAATGAAATAATCAACCTACTTATCTTTCTCATTTTTTATATTATTCTTACAAAATTTCTAAGGTTCTACAAAATTAGGGTTAGTCTCATACAAGTTCTTCAAGTTTTCAAACCGAAGCACTTCAACTCTCAACTCTACCAATAAGCTTCTTCTTCTGCTTAATGCATCTGCTACCTTATTTGACAATCCACTGTTATGTTTCAACATAAGATATTTTTTTTAATATATTCAACCCAATTCATATGTCTTTGATTCAACTTATTATGACTTCCCAAATATTGTAAAGCTTTATGATCAGTGTACAACAATAATTCTCTAGGCATCAAGTAATGTTTCAATTTCTTCAAAGCTTGAATAATTTCATAAAATTCTTGATCATAGACTATATATTTATTCTTAACATCATTTAACTTCTCACTATAAAAAGCTATAGGCTTACTTTCTTGATTCAATACAATGCCAATGACATTCCCAAGAACATCACAATCAACTTGAAAAAAATTGTTAAAATTAAGTAAAATAAGCAAAAGTAATTGTCTACCCTTTCCTTTCAATGTTTCAAAAAAATATTTTCTCCATGTGTCCATTCAAATTCCTTTTTGTCACCAATGATTTTCTTTGTCATTGCATTATATACCAATCTGGAACTTTTTATAAACTTTATGCAGAAAATTTCCAAACCATGAAATGATCTTACTTCTCCAACATTCTTATTTGTAAAGAAATAAACAATAGCTTTTACCTTTTTAGGATCCATCTTTAATTGATTAACAAAAATTAAAAAACTAAGATATGTTATCTCTTCCTTCATAAAAAGAATATTTCTTCAATTTTATCAACAACTTTTCTTCTTTTAGCCTTTGCAACACTTGTTTGATATGCATTAGGTGTTATTCTTTAGTCTTAGTGTAGATTAGTGTGTCATCAAGATACATAGTCACAAATTTAGCCAAGAATTTGTTCAAAACCTTATTCATCATTCTCATAAAAGTACTATACGCATTAGTCAAAACAAAATGCATAACCAACCACTCACACATACCTTCATTAGTCTTAAAAACCATTTTATGTTCATCCCCTTCTTTGATCCTAATTTGATAATAGCGACTTTTCAAATAAATCTTTGTAAAATATTTTTCTCCACTCAATATATCCATAATTCCATCCATTCTAGGCAAAGGAAACCTATACTTCACCATTATTCTATTTATAGCTCTAGAATTAGTGTACAACCTCCGTTCCCTATTCTTGTTGGGTGCTAGTAGAGTAGATATTGCACAAGGACTCAAGTTTCTCTGAGAAAAACCTTCTCAAGAAATTCTTGCACTTGTTTATTTAATTCTTCATTCTTTATAGGCATTGTGGTTCTATTAGGTAAACTAGCTCCAGACATCAAATCCATATAGTGACTTATACTTATTACAAAGGGTAATCCATTAGGTACATTATCAAAAATAATATCTTGAAATTTAGTCAACAAAGCTCCAACTCAGGTGCATGCTCAAGTTCATCTTGTTTCTTAATCTTCCTAGGAATAAAAGCAAAGAAAATATTCTATTTCTTTACATCTTTAACAAATTGATTTCCTTCAACCAAGAAAACTCTCATACTAGTACATTGATTTTCCTTAGGTTACTCTATCAAAGGCAATGACACTTCTCTCTTCTCACTAGCCCAAATAGTATACCAATTCAATATACCATCATGTAAAGCTTGTCTATCATACTTCTAATGTCTTGCCAAAGAAATATGACAATGACCCATAAACATGATATCACACAAAACTTCATCAAAGTAATTTCCAATCTTGAATTTATAAGGCTGTTATACCTAAACTAATCATTCTATAAATGTATTTTAAAGAGTCATATACATCATTATGTTTTCATTGATGTCAAGTGTTAGTTGATTAGACATTATGCTAATTAAATATAGTTCCATATCATTTGATTAATGAAGAGGATTTAAAAAAAATATGTTGATGAATAGAAAAACTTTCTGGAAGAGATTGTGTTGGATTTTTTGCAACAGCATTTTGGATCACACTCTGTGATCCATCATCACGAAAAAATAGAGCTAAATGATGAGTAAGAATATAGATTGATAATGGATCAAAGAGTGTAATTTGAAATGTTGATGCAAAAACTCCAACACAATCTCTTCTTGAAACTATTGCTATACATGATGGGCTGTAGACAATTGATGTCTTTAAATTATGTTGATGAGTTAGAGTATTGATTTTTATGGTACTCAATGGGAACTTGAATGAGTTGGACAATGATAATGTAATGTTTGTTTGATTTTTTTACAATCATCTAATCTTGTAATGTAATGTAATGAGCCTATACAAGCTATATCGATTTACTAGGTGAAAGAAGGAAGTCAATGTTCACCGAGTGGTTGTAGTAATCATTGAGAAAGTTTGAAAGTTGAACCAAAGTTTATTGTTACCCAAGAAAATCTAGTATTACCAAAGTGGTAATACTAGCAAGTTGTCACCGAGCAAGTTTGCATGTTGAGTGGCTTCAGTTGTCATCGAGAAAGTTGGTAAATTGAACTAAAGTTTAGTGTGACTTGAGAAAGTCTAGTATTACTTGAATGGTATATTACCCAAGTGAAATATTATGTTCACCAAGTAATAGTTGGAAGAACTAATTTGGATAGTTGGAATGTGGGGCTAACTTTTGATGAACATTATGAATGTTTGAGATGTTCAAAAGCTAAAGTCAACATTTATTGCAAAATCTATGGCTAGGAAAATACAATCAAGATCTAAGGATGAATAATGAAGAAGGACAAGGATGAGCACAAAGTTAAATGAAATTTCTATTTTTTGAGTGACTAGATTGATTATATTTTGCATGAATATGAGATTGATGATTGTGATTAAGTGGAAATAAATGGAAGAATTTGGGAGCAAGGAAACTACTATTTAAGGAGATGTTTAAGATAGTTTTTGGTTGTTGATGATGTTGGAATACTTTAAAATAATTGAGAGGGGGGTGAATCAGTTATCCAAGGTCCAGATGTATAAATAAAACTTTTCACATATAAAAATTTATCATCATGCATGCATCCATGAGATTATGCAATCACTTAAGACTTGTAGGTTACTATCAAATAAACTTGTAGAAATGTAAATATGAAACATAAAAGATTTAGAAACATATTTAATACAATGATTTATGTGAAAACCCAATTTGGAAAAAACCACCAGTAACATGCTACTCTTTTCACTCTTCTGAAGTGATGCCCTGTGAAACGCCAACCTTGTTAAAGGTTACAATACACATTGTTAAATGTGACCTTGTTAAAGGATTTCAATCACCCTATTAGGAGTGAGCATTGTTAGAGGACTTTAGACCATTCACTTGGAATGTCACCTAGTTAAAGGATTTACAAATGATTGCTAGGTCAACCTTAATCCAAAGGATTTACCCTGGGATGATACAATTTTTAGAGAGTAACAGTAAGGCTTTGTTATGATACAACTTACAACTCCATTTGTAGGTTACAAATTACTATATAGTCCTCAATTCTACTTTGCCTTCATACTTTGTAGCTCTATTAGCTTGTTCACCCTTTAAGAATTCATCTCCTTAAGCCTTCTTGCTTAACATGCCATTGTAGACTCTTCTGTTAGGTCACTTGATGAAGCAAAAACCCTTGATTCCTTGTCTCCCTTAGTTTCTCACACATGAAAACCTTGCTTAATGACCAACCATTCATATAAATAGGAAATTAAGATATTTTGCTACTTATTCTCCATAGTCGAATTTAGAGTTTGGATGGATTAGGTAGGATATAATGTATCTACCCCATATCTCATATCTCTTCCAAAAACTTCTCCTAGAATCCACTTTAAATTTTTCTAAAAATAGTTTACCTTGAATTCTATGCCATAACTCATCAACCTTATCTTCCACCTAGTTCAGATAACCCAAGAAAACAAACTTATCAGCTTAGATTCATCAAATTCACAATCTTTTAAATAATGTAGTAGCTCAACTCTATCAAGCTTTTGATGCTCGACATCCTCTATGAAATTACTCTGAATGAAATAAAGTTTATTGGTGCTCAAAATCAACTAAACTTTACTCGGCATCCATTATTCTATGTGACATACACTAGAATGAACTTTTATTCGGCTCCAACTAATTTTTGGCTTGGCTTGCTCTATCTTTGCTTGACACCTACTATCCACTCGATCAATCTTGGAAGAAAAACTTTGTGTAACTTATTCTTCTAAAATTTTTTACTGTAACCAACCTTTATAACTTTAAGTAGATTATCAATACATCATGTCATCACTATCTTAACTGATTCTTATACTTCATTACATAATCATAACTCAACCTTTTCTCTAGGTGCTATTGTAACATCTTTTGATCAAATCCTCTTTATTAATCAAATAAGTGATAGAACTTAAATATTATAAGTAGTTGTCTTACCAACAAATAGTGAGTTTTACATTAGTGACAAAATAATGATTGAAACACATAGTCTTCTTCAACAATCTCCCTCTTTCAATCTAGTTTCAACAATCTCCCTCAACAATGATCTTTTCAATCTATTCTCAATAGATGATATTTTTGGTTTAATGATGATAAGGTTGTTGTGAATGTGAAGTATCAAAGGAGATTGAGAAGAAGAATAGAGCAAGGTGAACTAGAAAGAGCAAAGAAAAGATAAGAACAAAGTTAGTGAAATTAAAAGTGTGCATAAACCAAGTGAGAGATGAAAAAGAGATTAAGAAAGGAACAAAGATATAAAAAAGAAAATATAGTTGCTATATTTAACATATCATTTCTTGTGTTAATTTCTAACCATTGTAACAGAAAATCTTGAAAAATGAGTGAACCTAACAAGTCTATAAAATTCTATATGGTAACATTAATTTGTGATGTTTTAAAGTCCTTTAGAGTAGGCCACTCTTTAGAAAAGATCAAGGAGTGATAAAGGTCTAGATGATATCTTTGTTAAAATCCTCTAGCAAGGTCATATTAATAATGTGTATGTAACCATTAACAAGGTTGGCTCCTAATAGAGCTCACTTCAAAAGAGTGAAAATTTTGGGTTTCTAGTCCTAGGTAGTTTTTTTCCTTTATAGGGTTTCCATGTTAAAAATATTGGTCTCAAATTTGTGAATTCTATTTATGTTGTAAGTTGATTTTCATATTTTTTAATATTCTTGCAACTCGATAACTACAAAGTAATAACTAAATTATTTACTGATACTCGATAATGCAAAGAACAATGAGTTAATAGTTTAAATTAAATTGTTTAAAGTAGTTAAATGGAATATTGGATGAGATGATGTTTATGAAGTTTGAATTAGTGAAAAATTATTTGAAGGGACTATAGGATAAATCATCATAACTGATTCATCCTTCCCTCTCAGTTATCTATTAAAGACATTGTTCACTTACTAGTCATTTATGTTCATCCTTGATCTAATATATGTGATAAGGGTTAGGGTGTCTCAATCTCTATAATTTAAATTTAGATGCCAACTCCTTAGGTTTAAAATTATTAGATTTTCCATTGTTAATGATTACTTCATAGAACTATCCTTCAATCTTATGTCTGGCCTTGAAAGGATTTTTCCTCAAAAGATATTATCCATCCATTTTCTCATTCCACAAGGTTCTTCTAACCATCATATTTTCTCCTTTCTTGGGTTCATTAGGTTCATCAATAGCTTTCTCTTGAATTAAAAGATTACTACTACTACTTCTTGTCTTATTACTAGAAAAGTTACACTTAAAATTATTGTGATGTGGAGCCTAATTAGACTTGGAGGTTTATTCAATGTAATTTCCCCCTAGATTATTTTTATGGGGATCTGGGGTAGCACCCCTAAGATAGGTCAGGTGCACTTCTTGTCATAATATAGGGTGGGGTCAAGGCTTAAAGCCAAAAATGACTCACTATTGTAAAAAGAATTGACTATTAATTTCTATTGGATGACTTATTCTAACCCTAATTTGGTAATTGTCAAAAACTTATATAAAATGGCTTAGGGTTAGGGATTTCATAATGATGAGGTTGTATCTTCTTACTATGATATTGAGCTATAAGGTATTGTGGATTGAAATCACTACATACTAACAATATTGGACTTGTTGTTGGTGGATTAGCCCAAGGATTAGGTGAACTATATGAAATCCTTGTCTCTTATTTTCTCTTATGTGTAATTTTCTTTTTCTTTTTCTAATATTGATTATATTTACATTTAATTATTATTTTTGTCCATGGTTAATCCTAGCAAGTGGTTTTAGAGGCATATCACCATCACCATTTTTTTTAGCCCACACTATCATCATATGTTTAGCTACCATCTATAAGAAGGTCTCACAGTTGAGTGGGAGTCTTGCAGTTGAGTAGGATCAATGGAAGACAAGGGTAAGCTAAAAGTTGAGAAGTTTAATGTGTAGAACTTTTAGTTATGGAAAATGAAAATTGAGGATTATCTTTATTAGAAGGATTTGTGGAAGCCATTGGAAGGAAAAGCCAAGAAACAAGGAATCATGATAGATGAGGGCTAGGAGATTTTATATAGAAAGGCACTTGGAAGTATTCAATTATGCTTGGTACCATTAGTGACAATAGAAGAGTTGATGCAAACTCTAGCAAAAATTTATGAAAATCCCTCTGCTTCAAACAAGGTATTTCTCATGAAGCATTTATTTAATATGAAGATGCTAGAAGGTGGATCTATTGTAGATCACTTAAATGAATTTAATACATTCACTAGCCAAATATGTTATGTGAATGCCAATTTTGATGAAGAAATTAGGGCTTTCTTGATTTTGTGTTCTTTTCCTAAAAGATGGAATGGCTTGTTAATGACTACGAGTAATTCTATTTCTGGATCTATTAACCTAAAAATTGATGATGTGATTGGTATTTTTTTGAGTGAGGAAAGTTGTAGGATAACATCATGTGGATCTACATCTGGAAGTGCTTTGAATGTACAAAGTAGAGGCATAATGACTATGAGTGGAAATAATACTAGAAATCATGAGAAATCAAGAGGAAAGTCAAAGGGAAAGAGGTCTATATCCAAAGGACCAAGAGATTGTTGATACTATGGGAAAATAGGGCATAAGAAGAAATATTGCTAGATTCCAAGAACAATGAAGGAGATAAACTAGAAGGGAACAAGGAGGCAAGTGTGGTAAGTAAAAAATCCAAAGAGGATGGTTTACTTCTTTCTTTAGAAAGTGTTGATGATTCTTGGGTTTTAGATTCTAGGGCTCCATTTCATGCTACACCCCATAGAGGTTATTTTATTGATTATGTTTGAGGGGATTTTGGGCTTATTTATTTAGGGGATAATGAACCCTGTCATATTATTAGATAGGGAAAAGTTAAGATTAAGTTACAAAATGGGAATCAGTGGCTATTACATGAGTTAAGACATGTTCCAAGGCTGAGTAGGAATATAATTTTAGCAGGGCAACTTGGTGATGAGGGTTGCGTAGTTACTTTCTAATGATAAAAATTGGAAGATTTTAAAAGGTTCCCTTGTAGTAGAAAAATGTGTGAAATTAGGCACCTTATATCTTTGTACAAGTCATACCATTCCTTCTACTTTATTTTTTTTTAGAGAAAATGAATGTTCACTAATAGTTGCTATAGTTGAGAAGGAGAAAAAATAGTTGATGTAGATTCTAATACAATGCTATGGCACAACAAAGTTGGGCACATGAGTGAGAAAGGTATGAAACTAATTTATCCAAAGAAGTTTTTGCCAAGTTTGAATGTGTCAATATGGACTTCTGTGAAAGTTGTGTGTATAGAAAATAAAAGAGAGTGAGTTTTGTGAAGAGTGGGAAGGAAAAGAGAAATAAGAAATTAGAGTTTGTGCATACAAATGTATGGGGTCCAGCTCAGGTATCTTGTCTTGGTGGCTCTCATTATTATCTTACATTTATTGATGATGCAAGTAGAAAAGTATGGCTTTATTTTCTTAGACAAAAATATGATGTAATTCAAAATATTAAGAAATGGAAATGCTTGGTTGAAAATGACATTGGTAAGAGATTAAAATGTCTTAGATCTAATAATTGTATTGAGTATTGCAGTCATAAATTTGAAACTTATTTCTCCACTAATGGTATTTGTAGATAGAAAACCATTCCAAGGAATCCATAGGAAAATGGAGTGGCTAAACATATGAATAGGAAAATAATAGAGCTTGTTGGGATACCCTTAAATATGTGGGCATAAGTTATCAATACTACTGTATTTGATTAGTCAAGGTCCCTCTACTCCTTTGGATTGTGGTGTTCTAGAGGAAACATGGACTGGTAATGTTGGTGTTTTAAACTACCAAGTAATAAAATATTTGATATAGGATGGTGAAGATCAAAATAGCCTAAGGATTAGCTACTTCCTATGCTCAGCCAAATGGTCTTTAGATCTAGACCCAACTTCAAAAAAATCATAAAGAATTTCTACTTTTTTGGCTTTGCAAAGCCAAGGTGGGTTCACTTGAGGGATAAAAAGACTCAAAATTGATATTATCTTCACACTTCATTCATTCAGTGACATCCTATAACAATAATCATCCCATATAACAGTTTTTTGGTCATAATTCTTCTCAAATTTACAAGTAATTCTGGGTAAAAACAACTAACTAAAACACATAAATTAAATGCAAACAAGTATTGACCAGCTATGATACTCTTCATACATATAAAGTAAAATTGATTTGGATTTTAAGATTTTTCTTGATGCTTATCTATGATCTTTTCATATATAAACTAAAATAATTAATTAATGCCTCATCCATTGGGATTCAGAGTCTATCCAACTACTTTGATATAATTAATTATATTACAATCAATATTATCTGCAATCTTCCCTAAAATTCATTTTTTATGCAAATCCCTCTTACTCTTTGGAAATCCTATCATATCACTGAAGCATTTACTTAATTTATTGAATTAAAAGAAATAATGAAATGATATACAACCTATCCTATTTGCATTAAATTGAACAATCTTTGCTCAGAAAACCTCAACATAACTAGTGAATAACAATTGAGACAAGACTTAGAGAAAATAGATGTGATGGTGATTCATCTTTATATTAATTCTCTTTGAAAATTATATAACGTTTGGTTAATACTAAAAAAAATTCAAGAAAAGACACCATGATCTTAGATAATTAATATATTCTTAGATTTGCAAAGAAAATACATCACAAAATTGCATCAAGAAAATTGGACCAAATAAAACTAGCAAAAACTAAAATTGCACAATGGTTTGGACCCCATCTCTAGCCTTGGAATCTCATTTATATAGTGTAAGATGCAACAAACTTTAGACACAGAGAATACTAATAGCTATCCTTAAGATAGAAACATATTTACAAAAGTTACTATCATAAAAGACAAAAATTGGTGCAATAGAATGATTTGTATTAAATTGAAAATTCCTTTTGTGGGGACCAATTCTGATGCACTTCTTTATTGAGGAGTTCATGATTGGCTTTGTCATAATGGTCATTCCTTGGAACATGTGGCCATTGGACTTGCTTTAGATGGACCCTAATCTGATATTGAAAATTGAGTTGAACTTGGGGTTCTCCATCCATGTCATCTTGTACTAACAAATTGATAGTCATGCTTGATTGTCATGTTGCCAAGTCATTAGTTTGGGCCTTTGTGCTTGTGATTGCAATTGGTTGTTTACCTTTGTCTTCTTCTACTTTTATCAATGTGTCAATTATTTGCAAATCCACTTGTCAAAAAGTGTGTCATTTGGCCAATTAGAATTCAAAACATCATGTTATTTCTTCATCACATACTCTCCCAATTTATGTATTTCAATAAAATCTTCTCTTGAAGAATCATAAAATACTTGCACTTTTACAACTTCTATTGTATTCACCCACCATGCATGTCCCTTTTCATTTATGACCCTATTCATCCTAAGGCACAATAGATCATCTAATTCTTGGGCCCATTCCTGTTTATCTTTTAATTTATCTTTTTAATCCAAGGCATGGGGGAAAGTCCAAAGTTTTTACTCTTATACTTTACAAGATAATTTATGGTTCTCCTCTATAATACAATTCTCTTATTATCAAACTCAGAGAGATCATTTGTCAAATCAAAATTCCTTTCTATTTGTTCATAAGATAAAATAATGACTAAAAAACATAGAAGAGTGACATCTTTATCCCTATTGTTCCATTTATTAATAATTTGCTTCAAGGCCTCCTCATATCCTTTCAACTCATTCATATGTTTATTACCTTTTCCAATTTTTCATAGAATGTAGGCCAACCAATTTTATCAACCAAATACATAATTGCTTTCCTCAACTTGTCCTCATATTAGATATCAAGTTCCACGTGCAATGCCACTGCTTGCTATTTTCTTCTTCAAAATCCTCTATAGTATAATATTGAGGTCTCTAGTGAGTCTAGAATTTCTATAAGAGGAGTGGATTTAAAAGGTTCCACTAGTGGATGAGGATAAGTAATTCTAGGCTTGCTAGACTATCCTTGGTGCCCCATCACCTTATTCTCAAGCTCTATTTTCTTTTGTACTTCTTTATTATAAGTTGCCAAAAATTGTTCATATTTTTCTTGTAATTCTAATCCTTATTTTTTCTCCCTCAAGGCTATGGCTAAGGTGAGGTTTGCTATTCCAACATTTAGCTCTGCAGCTTCCTCATTTGCAGTATCCTCTACCCTTTTAACAATTAATTTTCCCATCAAGTTAGTATCATCAAGCTATGAGGAACTAGATTTGGATCTTCTTCTCATAGAACAAATTACTAAGGTAGCATGATCTTCATTGAATTTGGCACCTCTCAGCTCCTTTTTGACCTTTTCATCTATACTTAACTTCTTGGTAACAGAGTTGAAAATCATTGCATCTACAATGTCCCAATTTGGCAAGAGCAAAACCCTAGATGATCTTATCATTTTTCTCCCTTCTTTAGGGGTCAAGCTTTTAAATTATTGCATCATCTCATCTTTTATCTAATCTTGTATAGATGTTTCTTCCATCTCAGGATGTTCTGCCTTCTTATTATTGCACCTCTCCTCAAAATTTTCAATGTTAATTCTTCATGCAAATTGATAAAAGGATCTTGATTTAAAAAATTTTTCATCAGAAAAAAATTCATGACTAGCTTGTTCTACTATAGGGTCCAATTCTCTTTGTCTATAATCAACAACCGTTAACTCAAGGCTAGGCATTGGAGGCTCTTGAGAATTTCCTTCTTCTAATTATAAAATAGTAATAAAAACCCCCTTTGGCATCCTGATTGCTCTATTTTCTTGTCAGTGAGCTATTCATCTCCTACATGCAATGGGGATTGAGTGGGTGAATATTCTTCTATTTGGGGCACATGTTTTTCTTCTATCTTTTGCCTCTTGGCCTTTAGCTCTTCGAGCCTCTCTTCCAAAACAATACTAGTTGACCCAACTATTTGTTTATGTTGTCATTTATAGACTCTTTATTCTTAATGATATAGTAGCCATACCTCCTCTAAATAACCAATTTCCTTGATCCTACTATAGGAGTAAAGGATAACCTTTTTATCACTTCTCGGGCCTTGTCAGGATAAGAATTGATAAAAAAATGTCTTATTTTCATTCATGGCCTCCATGATCTCTAGAAAAATAATCATCAATTTATTTATCTTATTTTCCTTTATCTTGGCATCTTTTAGAGGTTTATAATCTTTGTCAAAACAATTGATAAACTCTAAAACCCTAGAATAAACTCTCTATTTCTGCTTTTTGATCTCTTGTTTGTGGAGAGAAAATTCATTTCTTATTACATCTTCGATGAAGTAGGGTTGATTTTTTTTTGGTACCAGTCTTAGCCCTTTGTCTGAATATATCAAAAAATCCTTCACTGTCATTAAAACAATCATTAGAGGCAACCATTTTGTATGGGTCTAATAATTTATACAAAAACAACCAACCACCTTTTGTGATTACGAATTGATGGGCCACAGTACAAGATGGGAAAATAGAACCCCTATACCAACTAGTTAGTTGTGCTTCCTCTAATCCACCTATCTGCCATAACATTTCAGCTATTCCCACCTTTAGAGGTACTTGGTAGGGAAGTACATGGGGAGTCCCTTGGAATCCATATACTCTAAACACTATTGACACATGGTGTTGTGTGATATCTAGCAATGCTTTAGGTATCCTAGGATCATCCTTTAACAAAAGGCTCTTCAACCTAGACACAAAGTATCTATCAAATCTCACAAAACTAGCCTCCTCTACATCTTAGGTCATACTCACACTCCACAATTGAACTGATAGAGATTCCCCCTCATAATCTCTATTCAACATCATTTCCTTTTCAAAGAAAGTAACTCCCTTATACAAAAACATATGCATCAATAAATAATAGTGGCCAAATGTTTTCTCAATTTTTCCCTTTGCAATTCCAATTAAACCAGTGTGAATTTCTTTTGCTAAATAGGGTGCAAAATCAAAAACAATATCCATACCAAAAGAAGAGATTTGTGTCATCATATACATGAATTTTATTGGCATAAAATCTTGTTCATCTTTACCAAAAACCCTACACAAAGTCATGTAGATATCAATGGCCCTATAATTGAAAAATTGCTTCTTGAAAGGCTCTTCAATTGATGTTGTGACAAAAGTCAAATTACCAATTATATCCAACTATCCTCTCAATGCCCCTTGTGTGATTTGGTCTTTATGAGACAAATACTCCTTCTCTAATCGCTAAAAATTAATGACCTCATGATAGCTTGTGGTTGGCTCCATTCTAAAAACCTCCTAAATTTCTTTTGTAGTGATTTTCATTACACATTCCCCATCCATTCTCCTCACCGTCCTAGCTATGAGGTCATAATTTAGGGTTACAACTATGAGAAGGTTTGAATCCATGAAAACCCCAAGAACTACCAATTTACCTAAATCAAAATTCCAAATATTTCTATGGGGAGCAAACAATTTCCTCTCTGAGAAGCATTTCTTAAATAATTGAAGCCCTATTTTGGAAGTTATGGCATCCCTAGTCCAATTACCCTTATCGAACAATCCATCTGCAACTTGGAGCCTAGGGTTTATAGGTGTATGCACCCTAAAATGGTCACCTAGACTATGGGCCCCCATTATTCAATTTATCAATTTATCAAAATTCCTAAATCAATGGTGTGTAATAGTTTATTAAATCAATTCAAATCAATTTCCATGATCAAATTCAATTTGTTTTATTTCTAAGGTTGATCATTTTATCCTAAGTCAGAACTTGCTCTCTTTTAATTAAATAAAATAAGTCTCTGTTTAATTAAAAGAAAACCTCTCTTTTAATTAAATAGTTCATCCACATTTAATTAATTAAGAGAAAACTTCTCTTTTAATTTAATTAAATATTTTCTATTTAATTAAAAGAACTTGCTCTCTTTTAATTAAATAAAATAAGTCTCGATTTAATTAAAAGAAAACCTCTCTTTTAATTAAATAATTCATCTACATTTAATTAATTAAGAGAAAAACCTCTCTTTTAATTAAAAGAACTTGCTCTCTTTTAATTAAATCAAGTCTCCATTTAATTAAAAGAAAACCTCTATTTTAATTAAATAATTCATCTACATTTAATTAATTAAGAGAAAAACCCCTCTTTTAATTTGATTAAATATTTTTTATTTAATTAAAAAAACTTGCTCCCTTTTAATTAAATAAAATATCCCACTTAAATATCTTTTCGATGAAAAAGGAGTTAAAACAAATAAAAAATAAAATAAATCTTTTATCTACACTTAATATGGGACTTATCTTCATCCTTTCTCCACTTTCTTCTCAACCACTCCACTTTTCTCATTGGTGGATCTTTAGTTCACATGGATCATTATTTATCCACCCTTGATTAAATCTTTTTCCTCTCAATCTAGATCGTCCAATTTTCTTTATAAGGGAGAGTCCTCTCCTCATTTTGGAGACACCCATTATTATGCTATTGTTATGTTGCAGGTTTGGAGAGTGATTTTTGAAGAAGGAGTTTTGAATATTAAAGCTTTTGTGGAGAACTTATATCTTCTTGTCTCATTCTCTCTTGCATGCATGGCTTCCATCATCATGATCCATACTTTGATTTTCATGTTAGCTTAGATCTTGCATTGATAGATTAGATCTTGCTTTCATAGATTAGATTTGCATTGTTATTTCTTTTCATAGATTAGATTTCATTTCTTGCATTGTTTTGCATTGTTATCATTTAGATTAATTTTTCATTTACATTTTCATGCATATTAGATCATTGAATCTCTTGTTTCATGGTGTACTTGCATGGGCACAAACTAGGTCAGACTGAGGGCCTCTATTACAAACCCCTGCACCACATGAATAGGGAGCTATGAGTTGCCATTCGAGACCTCATTTTTGAGAAATATTGAATATAATGACTCATAGAAGTGTGCCCACATTTTAGGCATACATTTTTGGTGCCCACCGTAGGGCAACCCAACTTTGCTTGCTGGATTTTATGCAGATCTGTTTGTAGACTCAAGAAAAAAAGAAAAAAATTCTAGATTTGAAAGATTTGATCATATCTTTCAAACGGCTAGGTATTTTAACCTAAAGTTTTTTTTTGAAAGGTTCTAATATATTAGGAAAGCTTCAATCCAATTTTTAGATTTTTCTGAAATATTTTAGATTTTTTATGATTTTTCATAAAAAATCATTTTCAAGAGTAAATTAGCATATTTTTTAGAAAAAATTATAGTTTTGGAAAGCTCTCTAAATTTTAAACAAAAATAGTTCTTTGTGTTTCAATTCTAGAGGTCATATCAGGGGTCAATAATTTGAGACTCAAAGAAACCCTAGATTTGAAAGATTTGATCATATCTTTCAACCTGCTACGTATTTTGATCTAAATTTTTTTTTGTAAGGTTTTGATGCATTAGAGAATCTTAGATCCAATTTTTAGATTTTTGTGAAATATTTTCTATATTTTATAATTTTTTATTTATTTTTCATAAAAAAATATTTTCAGGAGTAAATTAACATATTTTTAAGAAAAATTTACATTTTTGGAAAGATCTCAGAATTTTAAATAAAGTTAGTTCTTTGTGTTTTGATTTTAGAGCTCATATTAGGGGTCAATAATTCAATTTTCAAAAACTAGTCTATTTTAACAAAATGACTCCCTATGGCACAAATTGAAAGATCTTTTCAAAATTTTAACATTTTTAGAAAGCTCTCTAATTTTTGATAGGGGTCACTTTTCTGTATTTTTAGTTTTGAATCCGAGTTCATATCATATAGATCCGATCTTTATGACTAGGTCAAAAATCAATTGAAAAAAATGGCATTTAATGAATAGCTTGCATTTAATTTTTACAATGAATCAATGCATGATGTGAGATTTCATTTGGGTTACTTTCTGATTATTATCACTCCTAAAAATCAGATTTTTAGATCTAACTCTAGTTTTGCTTGTTTTGTTTGTTGCTTTGTTTGTTGCGAGCGAGTGTTCAAGCGTAAACAAAAGGTACAACAAAGGAAAGACGCGTTGCAAGGATTACCAGGTATTTTGTTTGATCTCTAAAACCTTTAGATTTGGAATTAAAATTAAACCTCTCATTTTTTTGGCTTGAGTTTTTTACATGCTTTCATAAAACACATTTCAATTGATGCTCTTAATGGGAAATGAATGAACATAGATTTGCTTTCATACAAATTTGTGTAAGTGATTGCTTGTGTTTAAACCTTAAGTAATTCTTGGTTCCAATATCAAATATCTCATTAAGTGATTGAGGGCATGGATTCATTCCTTTTTTACATAGGGAGTTGAATGCACCACTTTGTGGACTCACTCTATGTTTACTTGGAAAGTTAAATATTCCATTGTTCAACCCTTTTTCATTTGTGAGTAGTATTGACTAGCAGTCTTAGATTACTTGTGATTGATCTAGATTTCTATCTTGGGTTATTGGACTCACTAATCCACTGACCCCTCATTTCCGCCCCGTGGTTGCAAGATCATCACCACATTAAGGCGGAGGGGTCTATAGGAAAGAATCATTAATTGCTCCACTAGGCAACCCTTTTGTGCTTTTTGGAACTCATTTATTTTCTAAGGTGTGGACTCACTTTGAGTTGGTGTGAAGAGTTAAATGTTCCAATTTTGGACTCACTTTGAGTTGGTGTGAAGAGTTAAATGTTCCACTTTTGGACTCACTTTGAGTTTGTGTGAAGGGTTAAATGTTCCACTTTTGGACTCACTTCACATTCTCTTGAAGGGTTAAATGTTCCACTTTTGGACTCGCTTCACATTATCTTAAAGAGTTAAATGTTCCACTTTTGGACTCACTTTACATTTACTTGAAGAGTTAAGTGTTCCACCTTTAGTGCTCTGAATGCTTTTGATAGTGAATTACTTAGTTTTATTTCTAGGAGGCTTGCTTGGGGATTTCATCACCCCTTGGGATGACCTCAACTCCTGTGTTCTGGTGGAGTATAAATATTGAGAGGTGAATCCAAAGACACCTCTCTTGGGAATTGAGTTTGATATCACTCTTGGGTAAGCCTCAAAGAACTTTATACCTTTGAGAAGTGAAGGAGGAGATTTGGGTTATTGTCTTCCCCCGGCCGTGTGATTTTGGATTCTTCTCATCTACGGATTTGGGCCTCACGTACCTTGCATATATCGAGGACTCCTTTTAGAAAGCCATGTATATCCTTGTAGACAACTTGATAAGGTGTTGTTGTGTTCTAAGTGCCTGCTAAAACATTGTCAAGAACATACACAAGTAGAGACTTTAAGGAGTAGAAATACTAAGTCACTATACTTGTTCATGCGCAAGGTTGCTTTGCCCCTTGCTCATTGTTTGAATATTGTTTGCTTGAAATCCATGATTGCTATCTTCTATGCTTGGTTCATGATAGAGAATCTATTGATACATCTAGTTGGATATTTAAAATGAACAAAATCTAAGTTCTTGAGCTGAGACTTTACGATCGAATAACTTTGTTATCCCATTATTTCTAGTCTCCCTAGGTTGATCCTATTTGGATTAGGCTACTTACCCCATTGTTAAAAGCCTTTTTGCACCTTAGGTTATTTTTCTTTGACCTCTTGAATTAGTAGCCATTGATTTCACAAGAGACCTTGTTTGGAGTTGGTGAGTTAGAAACCATCCTTGTTGAGAAAGATATACACTTGGATCCTTTGATATTACACGTCGAGAGTCTTAGTATTCTCTTGTCCATTCACTTTCATAAAAAAAGAAAAAAAAATCAATTTTAATCATTTATAATTTGGGTAAATCATCCTCCTAGTCCATATGTGCTAAGGTATTCACCTAAAGTTGTGAGCACCTCTGTGGTAGTGTTGGTTTATGCCTATTGCAAAATTCTATCTTATCACATCTCTTTTGGACAAGTTAGTGCTTTTACTATCCTAGTTTGGTACCAATGTTTCTTAGGTTTATCCTATCAATTAGCACCTTTTCTTTCATACCAGTTACAACAAGATATCAAGTAGATCAAGGAAAGCAACCTCAAGTTGTCTTTAAACAATTACCCCTAGTTCAAACTCATAAAAGACATAAGGGAAAGGAATCTGTGTCTATTCAATCACCTAAAAGTATTCCAGAAGTTTTGTGTGACCCTAGTGGTGATCTTATTGAGTTGAGTATATCCTTAACATCACCTCATTCAACTATGGATATGAGTTTTACAAGAGCTCCATACAAGAAGAATCAAAGTAGTGAGTATAATGTTGACCTTTTGAGTGGTGATCCCACTCATGGAAGTAGACCAACTTAACCTCTTATTGAGGATAGGTATTTGGATGCACATCAAAGGGATGAGAAAGGAAGAAATTATGCCTATAAAGAAGAGGAAGCCCAACATGATGATCAAATTGGTGAGCCTTCTAGTCCTCACATGAATGCAACATTTACAGGTAATCAGTTTAGACAATCAAGACCATGTACACCGCTCATGACACCTCTAGGTTATGCAAGTGGAAGGCTCAAAGAAATTGATTGTGAAAGAAAAGCCCTTCTAGAAGAAAAAGCTAAGAAAGAAGAACAATTTCAGCACCTAGAGGAAGAAAGGAAAGTTATTATTGAGATGGAAAGAAAATCCAGTCAAGAAGAACAAGACTTTTTCAAGACTTCACAACTTGACAATCAATTCAAAAATGTGCACATTGGTGGTGGAAACAACTCTCCCCTATCTACCCCTCCAAAGACTCCACAAAGTGGGAGATATTAAAGAACATCTTCATAGTCTCCTACTCCTAGAGGAAGGCAAGCTTCAAGACATGATTATTATAGGAGACCAACATCTCCTAGAGTTTCAAGAAAACCTTCACAACAAGCTCATCGTGGTTCACAATATGGAGGTGGTAGCTCCAAATTTGAATATAATTCTTATGATTTCATGGCTATTTTACAAGATCCACATTTTCAGCAATGTATGGAAGCATATATGGACCAAAATAGAGATGCATTCTTTCAATGTTTGATCAACAAGGGTGCTAAGGTCCCTTACAACTTTGATGTGGATAAAAAGATTCAAAAGCATGATCCTTCCATGAAAGAAGAAATTTATGAATTGAAGAAACAAATGAAGCAAATATCGACTCCCAAGAGTTGTTTTTCATTTGATTCAATTTGTCCAAATCCTTTTGATAAGAGTGTTGACATGAAAGATTTTCCTAGAAAAGTTGAGATCCCCCAATATGATAAATATGATAGAAATGGGGATCCAAATGATCATGTGCGTCAGTTCTATACTATGAGTATTGAGTTTCATCATGAGGACTCATATCTTATGAGATTATTTCCAAGGAGTCTTAAGGCTTAAGCCATGAAATGGTTTACCAATATAACTCCTCTTGTTAGGACATTCCCTGAGTTAATTCAAAGATTTTTTCAACACTTTTCATACAATCTTTCACAATCTGTCTCACTATTGGACTTATGTCACACAAAGCAAAATCAAGGAGAACCTTTTGTTACTTTCTTGCAAAGATGGAGACGACAATGCTCTCGTTATTCTAGGACTATTCCTGAGAAAGAAAAGATTGAAATCCTCATTAGTAATATGGTTCTTGAGATGAAGTATGAAGTTAAGAAGATGGTTTTTGAATCCTTTGATACCATGATTGAAGCTGCATTTAGAATTGAGGATGTTTTGAGAGAGCAAAGTATTTTGACAAAAAATGGAAACAACAACAATAATGGTCATAATAACAACAACAAAAAGGATAAAGGAAAGAACATAAATTGGAATAAGAACAAACAAGTGGTCAATGATGGAGTTGTGGATTCCTCAAACCCTAAAGACCAAGTTGTTCTCCATTTGGCTAGTGCTAATCAACAGAGTAACAAACCAAGATATCAAGAAAGGTCTAAAGGAGAGAAACGTAACTTTACACAATTAGGTGAGACATATGAAGAGATATTCACAAAGCTCCTTGCACATGATCTTGTGCACCCTTATGATTCTGCAAAGTTCTACATACCTAAAGTTAAGCCATGGTGGTGGGATGAGAAGGCTTATTGCAAGCTTCACAATGGAATTGGACACAATATTGAAAAATGTGGGAGATTCAAGCATATTTTTCAAGATCTAATTGAGAATGGAAAACTTAAAATAGATGGACTAAATACCAATGCTAATCACATAGCATTCAAAGAGCCTTTTCCCAAGTATGAGAAAGGGGATGCTTCCCAACCTAAGAATGGTAGGGCTGCAATCAATTGTACTTATACAAATGTAGAAAATGTTTTCAATATGCTTGAGGTTGTAGAAGAAAGTGTCAACATGATGGAAGATAAAGATCTCACTGGTTATAATTTAAATTTGAACTCTCCTACCTTTGGAAAAAGACCTATTTTGGTGCTAAGGGGTGCTCACTCTAGAGAGTCATCTCAAGGTCCCCTTGTCATTAGAGGACCCAATTCAAACCAGTCAAGTAAACCTAAGCAAGTGTCTTCCCAAAATCTCAATGTTGTTACGCGAAGTCAAGGTCCCCTTGTTATCAAAGGACCTAGTTCAAACCAACCAAGTAAGCCAAAACAAATGCAATACAAGAATGTTCCTTCAAAACCAGTGGTTAATCCCAAGTCAAATTATAATCTTATTGATCAATTGCAAAGAACTCCTGCTCAAATTTCAATCTTTGAGCTTTTAGAGTTGTCTTCGAGACACAAGTAGGTCCTTGAGGATGCTTTGCGCATGGCGAATGTCCCTAATAATTTAGACATTGATTAATTCTAGAACATGGTTAATCGTATTGCAAGCCCTCATTATCTTTCCTTTTCGAAGGAAGATGATAAATCTTTGAGCCATCCACACAATATTGCCCTTCATATTGAGGTTATGATACATAGGACCTGTGTTAGGTGTGTGTTGATAGTTGGGGGTGCTGGGCTTAATATTTGTTCTTTGAGTCTTTTAAAGGCATTGGGTTATTCTGAACATGTTATTGATAGCAAAAGAAAGATTACTATCAAAGCTTATGATGAGGCAGAGAGAAGTTCAAAGGGGTTGGCTATCCTTCCTGTTAGGATTGACCCTATGGAAAAAGATGTTTTATTCCAAATAGTTGATGCTGGACCCCTTGCATACAAAATTCTGCTTGGTAGACCATGTATTCATGATATGCAAGCAGTACCATTTACTTATCATCAGTGTGTTAAGTTTCCTTACAATGGAACAGAGATATGTAATTTTGGTATTAGAGCCCATGTTTCAACACTAGGAACCTTAAACCATTATGCTTCTAAACTTAACTAAAGCTTTAATTGTGTAGGATGCCTCCTGTTACTCAGAGCAACCGATGAGGTAGAGGTCATAGGGCAAGAGGTGGTAGAGAAAAATAAGAGGATAGACCACCACGACCTCCACCACCTCCTCCACCACCACCTCCTCCACCACCACCTCCACCACTTGATAGACCTCCTAGACATATTGGAGATGATATCAAGGAGTTGATATGACTCGGACCACCACTCTTTACTAGTTCCACAGAGGGGACAGTAGCAAAGGCCTGGTTATAGAGTCTTTAGCAATGCTTTGGATTATGTCCTTATGGGAGTAATTTGAAGGCACATCTTGCAGTTCATTAGTTGAGAGGAGATGCCTCCAATTGGTGGCATCAGGAGGAGACTATAGGAGGAGTGAGAATGGATACCCTCACATGGAAGTCATTCTTAGAGAGATTCAAGGAAGTCATTCTTAGAGAGATTCAGGGAGAGGTACCTGTTTGAGCACTTTAGAGAGAAGTAGATTGAGGAGTTTCACTCTCTACATCAGAGGGGTCTCACATAGCTCAATATGAGAGCAGGTTTCTCAAGCTCCTTCCATATGTCAAGTACATGAAGGATGAGAAACTATGAGTGTATTGTTTCATCATGGGCCTAAATTTCTCCCTTCAGGGTCTAGTTCATATGGCCTTTCCTACTACCTTCAGACAAGTCATTGAGGTTGCACTGATTGTAGAGGATACTTGGGGTAGACATGAGTCACAAGGTTGGTCTCAGAACTAAAACTCTACCCAACAAAAACCCCCTTGGAAAGGGAATCAGAACTACATAGCAGGGTCCTCTAAGGGCCAATAGTCTTAGCAACAGAAACCTTAGCAATAGTAATAGAACCCCTCATAGGATTATCAGGGCTCTAAGCCCAAGTAGTGGCATTCATAGGATCTGAGGTAGGATCAAAAAGTATAGACCCCACAGTCATGGCTAGCGAAGACTCAACAATCTTCTAGGGGTGCTTTAAGTGGATCTAGTAGGTTAGGAGGTCCACAGTAGTCTGGATCATAGGGTGCACAATCTTACACATGAGGACCATGTTACACTTGTGGTGGCATGGGTCACATAGCTAGAGAGTGTCCTCAGGGAGAATCCTCCAGTGGTTAGAGAGGGGCATTTTTAGAGTTGACAGTTGGTGATGTAGGCAGATCCCACACAATTTTTGCAGTAGTTGACAACTACCAGGTTGAGCATTGGGCTACATTTATTGAGGCTATAGGTAGTATACAGGGTAGCATGGTTACTATTTTATTTGATTTTGGAGCTACTGATTCATTTATATCTCCTTTAGTTGTGGAGCGTTGTGAGCTAGTGGTGGTTAGTCAAGATGTCAATTGGGAGGTAGAGTTAGCCTCAGGAGTTAGAGTGTTAGTTAGTTCCATGGTGCATAATTGTCCAATTCAAATTAGAGAAATGTCCACGATGTCAGATCTACGCATTACTCCTCTAGGGTCTTATGATGTTATTCTTGGCATGGATTGGCTTTATGCCCACAATGCCAAGATGGATTGTTGACAAAAGAGGGTGGAATGTGTGGATGTGGATGGTATTTCTATAGTGATCCTTGGGCTTAAGAGACCCATATCCCTTTGTATGATTTCTACTATGCAGCTTAGGTAGTGCATGAGAAAGGGATGCCAATTGTTCGCTATCACCATTAGTGACAGGGAGGAAGATTCAGAGGGGGAGCCATCCCTTGATGAATTTCCTATATTGTAGGAGTTTGCAGATGTTTTTCCTTCAGAGCTCCATGGTAGACCTCCACCTAGAGTAGTGGATTTTCATATTGATCTTGTGCTAGGATTGGAGCCAGTATCAAGAGCACCACATAGGATGACTACTCATGAGCTCAGTGAACTAAAGATTCAATTGGAGGAACTCTTAGAGAAGGGGCATATTCAACCTAGTGTGTCACCTTGGGGCACACTAGTGATCTTCCTAAAGAAGAAGGATGGATCACTTAGGTTGTGTATTGATTATCGACAATTGAAAAAAGTAGCCATCAAGAATCGATACCCTCTTCCTAGGATTGATGACCTCTTTGATCAGTTGCAGGGTGCTCGAGTATTTTCAAAGATTGATCTCAAGTTAGGTTATCATCAATTGAGGATTATGGATACTGACATCCCTAAGACTATATTTTGTACTAGGTATGGTCACTACGAGTTCACCGTGGTACCATTTGGCCTCACAAATGCTCCCGCTATATTCATGAGCCTCATGAATGGAGTATTTTGTACCTTTTTGGATAAGTTTTTGGTTGTTTTCTTGGATGACATCTTGATATATTCTCATGATAAAAGAAGCACAAAGAGCACTTGAGACAGGTATTACAGAAGTTGAGGGAGAATTAGTTGTTTGGTAGCTTGTTAAAGTGTGCATTCTTTAGACCTGAGATATGTTATTTAGGTCATGTCATATTGAGCGATGGTATCTCTATAGACCCATTAAATATTAGGGCCATCATGGATTGGCTAGCACCCACCAGTGCCACGGAGGTGAGGAGCTTTATGAGACTAGTAGGCTATTATCGATGCTTCATTATAGGATTCTCTAGATTGGCACACCCCATCACGTCTCTTTAGTGGAAGGGAAAGAAGTATGAGTGGATAGAGAAGTGTGATAAAGATTTTTAAGAGCTCAAGAGAGCCCTCACTAAATTCTAACTAACCTTACTCAACACTCTTAACTACCCACTAAATTAACCTATAACTCTACACCCCATGCCACATATCCCACTTGTCTATAACTAAACCCCATGCTCTTGCTACATTCCCCAAGGATTTTACACTACACCCAAAGTGCTTCAAGTCCTGTATGACAAGGGGAATGTACCATAGATCTTGGTAAACATTCAAGGGATTGGAAAAAATTTGGGTGAATTGGAATAGGCATGGGGACCCACCAAGGTTAAAAGAAAATTCTTCCAAAGTTTGAAATGTTAATAAAAGTAATGCCAGTCCCATCTTCAACCAAGTTAGCTTGAGTGTAGAAAGGGTACACATGGGGAGAGAGGATGACATGAGGAGGTGTTGGGGAAAGTGTAGGAGAGAAGGGTGGGAGGGTCCCACCTTTGACAAAGGACTCCTAAAAAGTTTAAATTTTTAAAGTTAATACAAGGTCAAACTTCCTCTCAACCTGTGTGACTTTTCAATGGGGAGAGGTTATGAGGATGTGGGCCCAAAATGGGTCACATCCCCCCCTCTATTTTCTCATAATATATTATAATTTATATTGATGATGATTCTGTTGAGGGGATAGAATAACCCACTTCTTTTGCATTTATGATCCAATTTTATTTTTTGATGGAGGGTTCAGACTTGCAAGGCAACCAGCGAGGCATGAAGCTTGTGAGCTACCAACTAGAAAAGGCTACCACGTATGATTTTTATGGACCTAATATAGGTCCAATCATGCCCAAAAAATCTTCCTCCTAGAGCTAAGGAATGAGGGGCATCCATGCCATCAAAATCACCCAAGAAATGATCCTGACCTCATCACTTATAATGTCAGAGCCTTACACTCAATAAGACTTGATCCATAATGGGCTCTTTGTGAGACATTCAACTTCACCAGTAGACCAAGGGCCCATTGATGATCCACTTTTTTTTAGGTTCTATTATATATGTAAAATTTGGAAATGCATCTATTAGAGAATTTTCCCAGTTCTTTTGCCTTTGGAGAAATTAGTAATTGCTTCATACAGTTTCTAGAGAGAAAATTACTCTCCCATAAAATTTATGAATAAGTTTCATATATAAGGAGTTTCCCCCATTTTTCTTAAGAATTCATTTCTCTTTTTTTAAAGGATAATTAATTAGATAGAATTTTGAAATAGTATAGTACTACTAAGAGTTTTATTTACACATACTTTCCAAGAAATTTAATTAATAAAATTAGTAAAGCTATATAGCTGATTGGATCTATTTGATTAAACTCTTATGAATGAAGCTTGGAAGTGAGCTATTAGTTTCTTTAGACATGCAATGCAAATGTATTCACTAATAGGATTACTTCACATGTTATTAAAAGGATCTCCCATAAGGTAGAAGTAATATAACAATTATTTTGTTACTGTTACCAAATTACAAAATATTGGATTCACAACATGTAATAACTCAATGATTCAAAAAATTTATCATTTATTTTAACTTGAGAGTTTTGATATACAAAGAAAACAAGTATTGAAATATTACATCAATTTAATCCAACTTTCTTCACATAATGAGCTATTATTTTCTCTTAATTAGATATGAAATTACTCCTTTAATCAATCCAATATATTACAATAAAACTACTAACATTCCTCTCATTTCAAGGTTGCAACAATGCAAGAAGATGATGAAAAACAAAGGAGGAGTCTCTAACATAGTATAACAAAATGACAATATCAAGAAATCAATTTCCTATATTTCTCCAACATTTGAATCCATCAAAACTTGCAATTGTAATGGGAATTACCATGGAGAGCTCACCTCCCAACCTAAACCTCAAGGAGACCACCCATCAAGCTAGGAGAAGCAATAACCAATGGGTGAAAATCAAATTCAATCCACAATAACACAAGTACAACAATAACACCCATCGAAGGTATAAATAATGGGTTTTACCTTGAACCCATGAAAAAGGGGTGATGGTAGAATACCATGTAGGAGATGTCAAATGTAGAACATATAAGAAATATGCCTCTTCCAAGGCTAGAATTCACATACAATTCCCACACCTTCTCCTTATCACCCCCAAAATAAGATCAATAACATTGGCTTGAAAGGGCCCATACACCTTTAATTTCTTCCATCTTCTCTACATCAGAAGAGACTCTACACTTCCATGGAGTCCAACTAACACCTTCCCCCATACTTGGCTACTTCTTCCATATCCAAGAGTGAGTAATGCCATTACACTCTTCATAATTCCCTCATAGCAAAATTCCAAAGATGAACAAAACAAGAATGAAATCAAAGCTAAAATCCCATCCCTCACATTGCAATATCACAAAATACATAATGTACATATATAAGATAATATATTCACATACTAATCTATTTTCAAAACAAGAACAAGATTTCCATGGCAATGGAGATGATTAACCTTGACAAGTGTTATGGTAAAATGATATTTGAGAAGATCCTAGTCCCTTTTTCTTGCTCCAAATCCAAAACCCTAATATCTCTAAAAATAGAGAATGGGTGAATACCCAATAACTTCTCCAAGGGCCTCTAAAAAGGCCTAAAAAATCTACCCACCAACTAGTAATAAATTCAAAATTGACCCCAAGTACCTTGGTAATAATCATATCCCCTATCATAAATGAAATATTGGAAAGGAGTGTGGGTTTGGAAAAGGTCAAGAGTTCACTCATTTCACAACGTCTAGAAAATGAGATATTTAAAGGGTCACCAAAGCCACTAGGGGGTTCTAGTAGTGTCAATAATGTTCCTTACCCATGCCCCTAATACTTAGGCACTTAGATTTCACTAAAATTGGCCCCTAGAACCACTTTTTTGCCTCTAGAAGTGATTGGAAAAAAATTGAATCTAAATAACCAAATTGGTGGGATCAAAAGTATCTCTAATCAAAGGGGATTTAATTAAGTTCCTAATAAGTTAGGTTAAGGATTACATATCCTACCTTAGTAGACATGTCATTTACACTTACACAAGACAAGTGTCAAGTGACATGATAAAATCACATTACACAATATTTGACATGTCACTAATTACATAGTGAAATCAACTAAAAATACATAAAGATTATGATCATAAATTAAATCACTTAACAATGAAGTTCAAATCTCTTTATTAGATTAAACCTTGGCTTTATAGTTTGCACATATGGTTGGTCATGATTTTTCTGATAATTTTCATGGTAACTTTCCTTCACAGTAAATTTGAATATCAATAGTTCAATGAAATCATATGTATATAAACCAAATTGCATAATTAATTGGCTGAACATTCTACATTCTTATTTTAATAAACTTATCATCTCATAACAATATGCATATAAAAAAACTATGTAATTTAAATACCATAATGTAGTCCATTGGTTTCATTCTTCAACTTTTGAAACATAATTCATCAATTATTCTAAATCTAATTCTGATCAATCTAATATTATTAGACTGAACTATTTGAATGCATATAACATAATCATCAAGGTATCATAAATACCATCATCATAAGATAGAACACCACATGGCATCATTAATACAATTCAATGTTTAAACAATCAAACAATGTAGCAAGTTTCAAATCACAGGGTATCAAAACATGCATGTATCAACTAATATCAATTTCCATTAGAACACCTAAATCTTAATTCATATCCATCATCATAATAATCTAAGTCCATAACTTCTAGCACCTAGTTATGTAGATGTATCCTAGAGAACACATGCAATATTTATGCTTTACCATTATCTTGAACAACCAAATAACTAATTGAAATAGAAGTATATCCTCTTGTACATAATACCCGAACAAACTTAACACATCATAATGCACTTTTAATATTAAAATTAAAGTTACCCTAAGGGAAATTCTAATGAGTTGATAATATTTTTCTTTGAATTTCTAATAGTTCATAAGAGGGTAAGTATTAAGTTATATTATTGCAACAATCATCAAATAATTATATGCAAGATTTTCATAATTATCATAATGTCCTCTACATGGTTTCTAGCAAGAACAATAAACATTTTCCCATTCTATTGCCTTTTTGTGCTCATATATTTATTCAAATATACTACAAAGGATTTATTAGAGAAATTTATATTTAAATAAGTACCTCCGAGGATGGGTCTTACGTATGTTAATTTAGGATAATATGCAAGAAAAAGAAATTAACAAAATAATATATTATTCACTAAACTTAGTAACATTTAGTCCTATCATTCCTGGTTCTTTGTAGGCCATTACACTTGGTATTAGAGCCCTATATTTCTACATTGGGAGCTCAAGGACCTATCTTTCTTTAGACAAAAGTTAAAACTTATAATAATATTACCTTTAGAAACATTCTCATAACCTTTCTATCCTTGTAAAATTCTAGGATTCCTCCTAAGACCTATACAATTTTAATTTCTTTTGTGGATATGGCTTTGTATATAAAGAAACTATAATGTGTATAGCTTAGTATTTTTTGACTTCTACAAGTATGCCATATTCTAGGAGAGGAGGATGTGATGCCCTCCCTAGAAATATTATTATATGAATTTTATTTGCATTTATTTATTTAGATATCATGTTATAGACTATATTTCATATTATTTAATGAGAATATGGTTTAAATAATGTACATACATCGATATGATTTACTTTGCATCTTTTCATTGATATGATTTAATTAGATTATGATTTTTGGCTAATCCTACTAACCTGCTATGTGCATGTGTGTGTCCATGTGTTATTTGGTGTATCTTTCTTGTGTGTTATTGCTTTTACATATGTATATGTATATTGTTTTTTTGTGCTTGGTGATACAAGTATGTATAGGTAATAGTTATTACAAATCCTCAAACAAATTGTCAATTTAGAGATGATTCCATGATCCATATAAGCACCCCATGCCTAGAATCTAGTTAGGAAGTCAGTCACCTTATTTGGATTTTGAGTTTTATCTTTCTATTTTATATTGTGATAGTTGGTTTTTACTGTGTGCATTATCTTGTGATTTCAATGAGTGATTTATTACTTGGTTTACAAGGTATATTTATTTGAGTATATATGGGTGTACACATATGTGCCTAAATAAACATACATTTATCTTGTCTCTATAATTGAATAAGATGAGTTATTCTAAAATTATGTTAAAGATTTATGTTTATTATATATAGTTAAAATAAATACATAACAAAAGGAAATATGATGGAGGGTTCTCCCCTTAATACTACAAAAAAATAACAAAAATAAAGATGACATCAATTAGGGAGAACAAAATATGGGCTTCTTATTATCACCACAAATGTAGAATTACAAAATTTTGAAATACAATGAGAAAACTCACATGGGTGCCTTCCTTACAATAATTTACAATATAGAGCTACAAACTATCACCCAAAGCTATCTTAGACAATGCACAAGCATTCCTTAAATATGTATTTTTACATCACTTGAGAAGTTTCTAGACATCAAAACCTAACCCTTGAGACTGATTAACTCTAAAATTACATATAGAGTTGGCCTGATACACCTTTGAAATTTATTTTGAAAATTTGTGGCTATTCAAACTTGGAAAGACCACAACTTTTGAATTATTTCTCCACTTGGCTATTAAAACCACTTTTTAGAATCCTTAGTATCTAATCTACGAGGTCTAAATTGTGTAAGCTCTAGTCAACCCCATTTGAGAGCCCATTTAGGGCCTCTAAGGTCTTCAGAGGTGAGCTTGAAGTTTTTGTACCAAAATTACACACCAAAAATCCATAATAAATCTATGAATACTCATGATATGGAATTGAGCCTTAGCTGGTAGGTTGATATATCTAAGATTAATATCTACCTCTAAAATTAGGGCATTTCAAGCTCATATGAATGACTTACTAAGTAGGAAGTGTAGGAGTTGATGAAATCTAACTCTACAACTTGCCAAGATCACCTATATAAAAATAACTTGTCGAAGGGAAACCAAGAAGGAAGAGATGGAGCTTGGGAAAAACCCTAAATGAACATGAGAGAGAACATATTGAAAAATAATGAAAATGTATTTACAATGGAATGAGTTGAGAAATACAATGAGAGAGCCCAAATATAAAGGCCTCATGGAAGCTTGTAGAACAAGTTGGAAAGAGGTAGAAGATAAAAGGTTGACAACTAAGCACACTTCCAAAAAAAGGTGGAACATGCTAGAAGGGAACAAACTCCCGTGTTGTCAACAACTCATCACTACAATAGTTACTACTAAATATTAAATAAATGCATTAACCTAAGTAAGCTTAAGTAAATAGAATAAATAATTAATAATTAATTATTTACTCTAACACCTGCCCTTAAGTGCAACTTAGCGGAATGCCTTAAGCTCACAAAACTAAGATGAAAATGCAAGATATTTCCTGGCAATGAGCCCATGTTAAGTACCCATGTACAATGGAAAGAGATGGAACCTTTGAAAATGGGGAAAGAGAGAAAACCACATGGGAAAAACCCTCCCCCAAAAAGAGGTAAGAACCTAGTGAAGAATTGAAGAAGCCTCCAACTAGGGGAATGTCCCCTAAAATAGGAAAAAAGAGTGATCATGAAGAGCATCACTAAAGTATGAAGAAACTACAAAATCTTCCATCAGAAAGAAACTACTGATTTGAAGAACCTCCATGGAAGAAGAAGGCATGAACCAAGCATGTCTATATGGTAGATGGTCCATCTCACTAAAATGCATAGATAGATAACCACTACAATTGCCTTGTATATAGGATCAACCACTGAATACATAGCTCACACTATCAAATGATTAAACCAAGGATACATTAGAACAATAGCATAACCCCCCCTCAATGTAGATGGGGCGAGATGATAGGCAACTGAGAAGGTGGGCCAAAATTCCTCTACAGATAGGACCAAGAATGACAAGAGAGGGAAAGAGGTACAAACACCTATAAAGACACAATCATATTGATGCTACATGGGAAAAAAAAAGGAAGAAGGCCTAAAATAGAAAACAACTATCTCCCCATGGTGCTTTATAAAAAGAGTGCAAGTACAACTATCTCAAAATAATGTTCATGAACCCAAAATGCAAAAGTGACACTTTATCTCAGTGTGTATACATAAAAGTGCTTACAAATGATGTCTGCAATGATTAGAAAAGGAAAAAATTTGACACGAAAGATAGAATAGCCTAAAACAAAAGAAATCATGCTAGGAAAATGATCCTTGGACTTGAAACAACCAAGATATCCACCATAGAGAAAAAATTTCAAAAATATGATAGAAAGAGCATGGGGTAGAATCTAAAGAAAAAGACCACATTCCTGAAAAGATGACAAAACCAGCTTTCCAAAAATATAATGTTTTCAAAAAAATGACATGAGATGCAAAAGATATGCATGCTGGAGTCAAAAATAGAACTTTGGACTTCAATTGAAAAAATGAGCAATAAAACTACATCAAAACTTGAAATTACCTACACCAATGTCTCTATCTCAGAACTAGCTTTTTAGCACCTCTTTTAGATCGAAAAAATACCTCCGTATGCTCAAGTTATGGCCAAAAAATTGCAAGTAGGTCAAAATGATGCTAGAGAGGTGCAAGAGGCATGCTAATGTAGAGTTGATGTCATGATGATGTCAACATTTCACTATAAAAAGGTTGACAGCTTGGTAACCATCATTGCAAAAAAGGAAGATGTGGCAACAAATATCCACATACGTTGCTATATTGTCAGCAAGCTGACTGGTCAAAATTGACATGCAATGTCCATGTTAGTGCTGACATTATAAAAAATCCACTTGGAAGAGCTAAAAAATTAGGTAGAGGATGAGCAATGATCACCAGTGGAGGAGCCTATTGGTGGAGCTTAGGGGTTGAGCAAAGGAGGCTCCATCAGAAGGAGTGGTGGAGAGGCTAAGGTGGGGTGGCCCACCGGTGGTGGTTGGGCTAGGGCTACCTTGCAGTGGCTTTGTCAACTACAATGAACAAAAAACTGAGCACGGGAAGCCACCTGATGGTGTGCTGGCATAGTGGTTATTTTTATATATTTTTTATTTTTTCACCAAAAAATCGTCCATAGAGTCTATTTGGTGCCTCGAGCTAATTTTTTTTGCCTCCCAGAGCCCTGTCTCCAAAATTGAAAAGTTTTATATGAATCCTAATTGTAAAGTACCTTCCAGATCCAATGAAAACATTTGTTTGTGCCCAAAGTGCTCCAAAAAAATGCTTTTTCCCTCAGATTGAAGAAAAATGCACAAATAAACTAGGGTTTGTGTCTCCAAATAATAGCTTCAAAAAACCTTCAATAAAGCAGTAGCAGGGAGGCTTTAATACCATGTAGGAGTTGATGAAATCCAACTCCATAGCTCACCAAGATCACTTGCATATAAATAACCCATCGAAGGGAATCCAAGAAGGAAGAGGTGGAGCTTGGGAAAAAACCTAAATGGACATGAGAGAGAACATATTGCAAAACAATAAAAATGTATTTAAAATGGAATGAGTTGAGAAATATAATGAGAAAGCCCAAATATAAAGGCCTCATGGAAGCTTGTAGAACAAGCTAGAATGCAGTAGAAGATAAGGTTGACAACTCAGCACACTTCCACAAAAAGGTGAAACATGCTAGAAGGGAACAAACTCTCATGTTGTCAACAACTCATCACTAGAACAATTAACTACCACATATTAAATAAATGCATTAACCAAGGTAAGCTTATGTAAATAGAATAAATAATTAATTATTAATTATTTACTCTAATAGGAAGCCTCTAGAAACAACAACTCTATACTCAAACAACCCTTATTCAAGAAACAAAAAGGAAATAATTTTGGGTGATGCAAGATTGCTCTTACATTGAGAATGCTCCTACATCAAAATAATTAAACAAGAAGATTAAATAAAATAATTACTTGAATTGAACTCTTGACCTTTCCTTTGCTAAACCATCAACCTACCATCTTACCATTAGTACTCAATAAGATTGGTAGAGGAATAATTAGTGCTATGTAGGTATAAAATGATAATTAGTAATAGAAAAAGAGTTAATAATAAATCCATGACTTACTAGGGAAAAGAGTGGTTTTCACCACTGGGCTATATGTATCCCTTGAGATCAAAGTCCCTATGATTCCTTGATAAATAGTAAATATTACTAATTAATTTTTTTTAATAATAATAAATTAGTTTGATTTAATAAATGTAACCATTTATTAAATCAAACATTAATGGAGGAACAATTGCAACTTTTGCAACTAACACACCATTTGGTTGCTTATAAATAAATTCTTTTTGGTGAAAGGAAGGAGATGAACCTAAAAGATAAAATAGAGACCTTAAATTTAGGATTTTTACATGGTAAGGAGAAGAAGTACATGCCAATGAGTATTGTTGGAGAACCTTCCTCACTAGGAAATTGCAGCAAGCCAACACTCTCTGTCAAGCATTCATTTTTAAAATCAAGCAGGTTGTTGCCCCTATAGAAGTATAACCTTACTATTGGATAAAACTTTTATATTTCCTTAATTTTGGTTGATGAACCCTTAATAATAATAATTACCTCATATGTGCTATTTTTTCCTAAACAAACAAAGGTAAATCAATATGTATATGTCATTCCCAAAAATTACAGGGTAAAACACAACTACAATTTTGTTTTTTGAAAGGTAATTAGGTTGATTCACACAAGAAAAGTTGTAGTTAGGGTCTATGGATGATTATACTAACAAGTTACATCATGATTAAATTGATGGAGGAAAACTATTCTTATAAGCATGTGATCGTATCTACCATTGAGACTTAACATAGGGTCTTAGATCTAGGTTTGTAATTTGGCTCAAATACAATGTACCTATATACCATTGGATGATTAACCATCCCTTAATTCATTATTCTGAATTTCATTTATATAATGCCAAATAACCAAAATAGGGTTTAAATACATAATAGGGTTACACCATATAACAACCCATTTCCTGCCATCTTGATTGTCATAATGAAAAGTAATTGAATATATAATTATTGGAAGGATTAGTGGGAAACAAGATATTGAGAGGGGGGGTGAACCAGGATCTTAAAATTTTACTTACAAAAATAAATTAATGAATTTACACCTAGTTCATCTCATATCTCAAATCTAACATAAAATTGCAATGTTGAAAACATAACATTTGTGAAAGATTCAATAGATAAAACAAATGATTTTGTAACCTAGACAAATTTCAATGTGAAGGAAAAATTGGGGTGGGGATGAAACCCACAAATCTTTACTATTGAATTAATAAAGTTAACATGTTGGGTTACAATATTTGATTATAATATATGGTCTACCATATGAGGGGTTTTCCCTATTAAAATCTTCAAGACTGTTAAGTGCTACCTTGTTAAAGGATTATACACTTATAGTCAAGTAAGGGCTCTATTAGGAGATTTACATAGATCTGTTAGGATCACTTGGTTAAGAGATTCACCTTGATTTAATCATATTAAAAATTGATTCAATACCTGATCCTTGGTTTTGTCTATAATTTGATTTTGGATCTCCTCTATACAATGTTTTGATTTGATCTCTTAATCCAATATCTTTATTTGGTCTTTCATTGCTTGGATTTCTCTGTTTGGTCTCCTTTCAAACTCTATTTTGTCCTTGTTTTCTCCTTCACTTGTACATAAACACTTTGATTCTTCCATGCATTCCATCATGATCCTAGGTTTAGAGCCCTCCTTAAATAGGAAATCTTTGAAAGTTTTGGATCATAATTAATGGTTTACAATTCATCTTCTTTTTCTATCTTCCATATGATTTTCTAATTGGTTGATTTGCTTTCCTTAGAATAATTACCTTCTCAAATGATGTGTAATCTCCATCTTAACTATCTCTACAATCATTAAATATCATATATAATTCATGATGTAGATAACACAATAAAAGTGTGTTTTATTAGCCTTCCACAAAATTTTGAAGTTGTAGAACCAACTCCACTCTAACACTCCTTAATCCTTACTTTTTTCACATACCTAATAGGCCTAATTAGGCTTGGATTAAAAAAGAAAGTACCAAGGAATGGGTACATAGAATCAATCCAAAACTTCAAAAATATTATTCCCCTTAGTTATTAGGTAGGGATTCATATTTATAGTCTTCTCCAACCATTTAAATGAATGCAAGAATGTTACAACTTTTAAGAACAATTTCTCAATGAGGGTAGAATTTAAAACCCTTAATTAGTCATTAATAAGTTCCATAAAACAAAAAAATAAAATTTTTTTTTTTGGGAGACTCAATACTAGTGAGTTATCAACATTTTCTCCAATTTATAGCCACCTCCAAGAAAAGAAATAAAAGTTATTGCAATTTCCTCAAAACTATTCATATTATGACATAATTTGACCAGTCTTCACTAAAATGGCAATAACTTCTTCCAAACATAATGAAAATTATCTAAAGAAAAACCAAATAAAAGATAACTCATATACCTTTTTAAAAATGTAAGTTATAGTTTTGTATAATTCACAATGAGTCTGAATCAACCAAACATTAGAGAAATTATAGGAAAAAATAACCATAAAACTGAAATATACATCAAAATAAGTTTTCTTCCAGTCCAAATCCTTTCTCCAACGTCTCCAACTTCTCCCACTTAAAATTTCATATGTTGGAGAAAAAACATATATAATTTGAAAGAAAATTAAACTCTCCAATCAACCTTTAACTACCCATTAACATCTTTATACCAACTTTTAAAAAGTTGTCACCAAGTTGTAAAAGTCATCATTACAATTTTGGAGACTTTTGAACAACTTTTACAATTATCATCCAAATGACTTCAAGATTTCCATAAACCCTTAAAATATGATAGAGATGAATTTAAGAATCCAATTAAACTATTTCAACTCTATTTTGATACATTTAAGTAGTTTTATCGCACTGATATTTTTCAGGACCTTGTAAGTTACTAATGTTTTAATGGATTTTATAGCCTTACAAAATAATTTGAATGAACTCTAAATGGTATTTAGGTCCTTGCATAAAATTTAAAATATAATTTTATCCTTGAGACATCTAATGAATAGGTGTCCTTGCAGAAAATTAGCCAAAAATAATTTATATAGTTGTTTGTGCAATTGCAAACTCATATGACAAAACTAGTCTTCACAGCATCTGAATGTCTTGATACTTGATCATTTATAACATTCATGTTGGTACTCAACCTCTATATACATGTTTCTTATTATTTTCTAAAAAAAAAGTCTTTCAGTTTATTCGGTCTCGATTATGTTAGCTCGACTTATATGTGTGCTCGATCTCAATAGGGGTTCTCGGTAATCACCGACTTGCTCTACATGTAATGCAAAATAGAAAAGTCCTTATATGCTTAGCCTTCACTAGATGAATTGATTATAGTAACAACCATTCATCCTCTTCTAGTAAATGACTAAGTGTTTGGACATTAATATGCAACATAGGCATAGAGATCAACAATCACCCTCTTTGACATTAGTGGAAAAAACACTTTGTTGCGAATAGTTCTTTTATTAAAAAAATACTCCCCATGAGACTATATTCTAAATCTGTAATATAAAAAATTCTAATGTTGTGACATTTGATGACTCCTATTTCCTTTGTAAGTTTTTCCTATTATTTCCTCTTTCTTCTCATTTGTCCCCCTTTTCTATTTCTTGACTTGACTTATTTCCACCTTATTCACTACTCTTTAACTAATATTTCGCCCTTTTTTTTGTCACTAATGGCTTGGGGTTGCTGGGATTAGCTTGTGCTTATCAAAAAACTATTTGTGTCTTGCCAAAATTTTTACATAGCCTTTATTCCATTGGTCCTTTACTTTCTCCAAAACTTAAAACTTAATTTTTGGCTTAGAAAATTGATCAATTAGACCTTCAATATGTGGAAAATGTGTGTCTTTCTTCAAAATGTTATGGGCTATAGATTCTTCTTTCTAAATTATTTCCAAGTGTGGTGACAATTGGAATTGAATTGATATCATCTTATTCCTTATTTCACTATCTCTAATTGTGCATTCGACTAACCTCTACTAACTAGATGTCAACTTATTATATGGAGTGATGTTGAACTTGCATTCTTGTCCAATAAAATAACACTTTCCCTCATATCAACATGTAATAAATTAATAGAATGTTGATTTTCCATTGTAAAAGACTCAACATCACACAACTTCATGTATAATGAATGAATAGTCTTCAAAATTGTTTCTTATTGTGTGGCTAAATTGGAAAGCTCTGCTTGTCTATTAAAAGTTCATGAGATAATTTCTCCAATACTTTATGCTCAAATACCATCTTAGACCACTAAATCAAATTATCATTGGTCTCTATTGTCCAAAATATAAGATAGTCTAGGTTGTTGAGAGAAAAGGGATTAATCAAGAACCAATAAAACTTATTCTTAATTCACCAATTAATCCTTCATAAGTATTCTGATCTAATTGCATGCATGAAAAACTAAAACCATTAAAACATTCATAACACTTTGACACAAGATATGGTGACCCAAAAATCTTACAAATAGAAAGTAAAATTGGGGTGGGGATGACACCCACAAGCTTTAGTACAATAATATAAAGTTGGCTGATTAAAGCTTACAATGATCACTGCTGATGATCTACCCTATTAGGAGTAATAAGGACTACTAGGTCCACCTTGCAAAATGATTTACAAAACATAAAATGAAGTATGCACTCAGTAAAGAGATTTACAAAAGATTAGTAAGTCTACCTTGTGAAAGGATTTAATTGTTCTTGTATCACCTATTTTAGTAGAGTAAAATGAACACTAATCTATAAAAAGCATTCTCAATACTAAAAACAAATAAACACTTAAGATAGGACCAAAGAAGACAAAATTGAGGAAAGTAGACCAAAGATGGTAAACTCCTCAAGTGCTTCTCATGATGATGAAGCTATGTCCCTGATGGATAGTGGATGTATGCTCACGATGTGCTCAAGCTCCAAATGGATGAGTGATAATCAAATATAAGTGTGGATGAATGATTCAACAATGAAGGTATGGAGGGTTTTCAGCATTATAATAGTATTTTGGTAGTTTTTAGGCTCTCAAAATAGCATTATAAGTTTGCTTCAAAAGTGGATGATTTTAGTGAAGAAAGAGGCTTCTATTTATAGGCCAAGGGGTGGAAGGATGGACAGTCAGGATGCAAGGATGGCAAGATGGTAAGGGAGGGCTAGGATGCACTCAAAGGGGAGCACATGGATTGTGCTTGTTTAAAGCCAATTAGGAGGTGACACATGTCACAAGGTGATTGGATGTGAGAGGGTAGGATATGGGTTGGTCAAAGGAGTAATGAGGGAGGTTGAGCCATAAATGGGGATGGTTGGGTCAAATAGAGATGGCTGGGTCATAAATAAAGATGGTTGGAAGGAGGATGAGATTGTTGACTTTGGCTTAGAGGTGGTTGGGAGGAGGATGAGATTATTGACTTTGGCTTGGGTTAGCAAGTCTTAACCCTTTCTTAAGTTGTGCACATGATTAGAAGAGGGATTAGGATTAGCTTAGGAGTTGGCTAACCTTGTTTAGGGAATGTGACAAGGTTAGAGGGGGGTTTAGGATTAGAATTGACATCTTCTAGAAGAGTCCAGGCTTTTAGGATGAGGATAAATAAGATTTTTTAGAAAATAAATAAAGTTTTATTTATTTCAAGAGTTTAGGTTGAGGAAATATTTATTAAAATATTTTTAATAAATATGAGAATTAATATTTAATCTTAATTAAATATTTTGAGTTGGGATTAGGGGTAGGAAATGATGGGATTAGCCTTTAATCAAAATTAAAGAAGGATTTAGAAGATTTTGGAAGAGGTTTTGGACAAAAAATAAATAAATTATTTATTTTGGGATTTTTGGTCAATTTATTAATTAAATAATTAATAAATAAGGAAATAATGTTTAAATAAGATTTAAACATTTTTGGGAGGGATTCCTTAATTAAATATTTTTAATTAAGATAAAGGGATTTAATGAAATAAAAATTAATTAATTAATTAATTAATAAATGATGATGTCATCAGGGATTTTTTTCAGAAAATAAAAATACTTTATTTTCTAAAAGATTTTAAGGTGTCTACAGTTCTACTTGTTAGGATGAACAAGCGATTAATATTTGATCTACAACTTTGATTTGCTAGTTGATATTTCTTTTGAGTGTAATGATCACCTGTTGTGATAGATAAATCTTTGTTGCTCCTTATACTACTAGTAGCCTTCTTACTTCACACTTCTACTCTTAGTGTGTCTCATATTCATATTATTCATATTCTCCTTTGGATGTGATACAATACATTACATATATACTAATCCAAATCACAATTCATCAAAGTTAACTACAATACAAGTTTTACCAAAATACACAAAGTCAGCCCAATTGTTGGAACTCAAGTTCTAAAGACAAACTTGATGAGCTTTTGATACTTAGCAACCATTTTCAACACCCAACATTCTCATGCTCTTGGTAGATGTAGAAGCTCAATTCATACTAATCACTTCCAAGTAGTCTAAACTTGGTTAGCACTGGTGACTTGATAAACAATGCAAAACTCGACATATAAGCTGAATCACTTAGTTGACATTGCATAGCTTGGTTAACACTATCACTATGAGATTAGTATAAACTAAATCACTTGGGTCACATATCTTGGCTCAGTAAACACTAGATTCACATTGATGAAGCTACAAACTTATTAAATACTGGAGAACTTAGTTTGCACTGAGAAACTTAGTAAACGCTATGAAGCTTGATTTACACTAATAATCATCAACTTAATAGATACTACTTAGTGCAAACTGAATATTATTTTTGGAACTTAGTAGCAATTATAGAACTTGATAGAACCTAAATTACTTGGTTAACATTGTAACCTATAAAATAATATCTATAGCTACTAACTATATGATTACATGTGTGCCACTAATAAACAAACTTGACTATAATGTCAACAATCTCCCCCTTTTGAATTAGTAACAAAACAATTATCACTCAAACTCTAAATTCTCAAAATTTTAAGTTCAAAACAATCTTTAGTCTTTGTCCTGTGTGGTCAACTCGATAACATACTTTGTGTGTTCAGCTTGGTAAGATACTCTATTTTTGAGATTTTTAAAAATTGCCTTTGCAAGAGATGTTTTCTGATTATCTTTACATGTATATGTATCATATTATGATGCTCCCTTCACATAGGAAAAGGGATGAATAACTAGGGTCAAAGGCTCACTCAGCTATCCAAACCACCCTGCAAGAGTTAACACAACAGAAAACACAACATAAGGAATAGCACTAAAGAGAGAGATAGAACCAAAATATCTTTATTGATTCTTCAAATATTCAACATACATGCTAAGCTATAAGGCCTTTTGGGTTATGACCAATTACAAATATATTCAAATTCAGACAACCAACTTCATGTTTGCGTCCTCTACTTGATCCTCTTAGTTCTACCCTAAAAACTAGTCCTAAGAACTCTATTTATACCTCCCAAATTGGCTTATAGATCATTGTAGAACATAGAGAAGCCACAAGTCGGCTCTCAAAAAATATAACTACCTATACCAAAATTAAATGTGAGCAAAGTTGGCCCAAACAGGAACTAGACAGAAATTAATTGGCAAAAGAAAGCTTTCCAAAACTAGCACTCAACACCCACACAAGCTTGGTATCCAAAGGGATTACATGACAACAACTATGAACTTGGTAGCAACTAGAACTCGATAGCAACTAGAAATTAGAATTTGGTAGCAACTAGAAATTGGTAACAACTATAACTTAGTAGAAATTAGAACTTGGTAGCAATTGGGAACTGGAACTCAGTAGCAACTGGAACTTGGTAGCAACTATAAACTAAAACTTAATAGCAACTAGAACTCGGTAGTAACTAGCAGAATGAACAAAAGTGTAGGATTACAAGGAAACCCAGGATGCTCTTGCATCAAACAACTAGGGTTGGAGAAATGATTCTCCTGAACTATGCAAGTGTCACAACCTGAGCTAAATCCAACTTAAATTGAGAAATCCATGTAGCATCTTCAATAGTTATATTCTTCCACTTCACCAAATATTCATAGAAGTCTTTCCTCTTGTACTCTTTCCAACTCTCTGATCCAAAATCTGTTCAAATTCTTTAAACTACTTCTTAGTATAATCATTAGGTACAACCATTTCATCATTTGACTCATGATACTTGTATAAATCAGCAACATTGAATATAGCAGATATATCCATGTCATCAGGTAACTTGACTTTATATGTATTACCACTGTTAAACTTCTTCAAGATCTTACAAGGTCCAAATTTCTTCATCTTCAACTTATTGTATGTTCCAACTAGGAATCTTCCTTTCTTCAGATGAATCATCACCTCATTACCAACTTGAAAATCATGGTGTCTTCTAGACTGATCAGCATTCTCCTTGTACTTCTAATTACTTTGTTCCAACCTCAACTTTACTTCCTTGTGCAAAGACTCCATAAAATTAGAAAATTCTTCTCTTGCAACACTTCAATTCTCTTCTCCAACAACATCTCTCAAATTTGATATACCTCTAGGATGCATTCAACAACAATATCAAAAGGTGTCCTCCCTATACTCCTATTCACAGAATTATTATATGCAAATTTAGCTTGTGCCAACACCATCTCCCAATTACTTGGCTTATTCTCAACTAAACATCTTAGCAAATTATCCAAGCTTCTATTCACAACCTTTGTCTATCCATCTATTTGTGGATGGAATGTAGAACTAAACTTCAGCTTAGTACCCATCTTCTTTCATAAAGTCTTCCAAAAATAACCAACAAACTTACTGTCTCTATCTGAAATAATGCTTCTTGGTAATCCATGCAATCTCACAATCTCTTTAAAAAAAAGTTCAATAACATGCTCAGCATCTGATGTCTTCTTATATGGTATGAAATGAGCCATCTTAGAAAATTTTTCCACTACAAAAAATATAGAATCATACCCCTTCACTATCTTAGGCAATTCAAGAACAAAATCCACACTGATGTTAGTCCAACATTTCTTAGGAATAGTAATAGGTGTATACAAAATAGTATTTTGACTTACTCCTTTTGCAATTTGACAAGCTCGACAACTCTTTACAAATTTTTAAACATCTTTGTACATTTGTGGCCAATAATACTTCTCTTTTAGCAAACTCAATGTCTTATCAATTCCAAAATATCCAGCCAATCCACCACTATGCTTTTTCTTAATTAGATTCAACCTCATAGAATATCTAGGAATACACAACTAAATACCTTTGAACAACATACCTTCTTGAATGAAATATTCATCATACTTACTTATGTGATTTGTTAGATTTAGTTCTTTTTACTCTCTCCATGCCTCAAAAAAATTAGGATTAGCATCATACAGTTCTTTTATTTCATCAATACCAACAACTTCAACCTTCATTTCTATTAGCAAGGAATGTCTCCTACTCAATGCATAAACAACTTTCTTAGTAACTCCACTTTATGCTTGATTACAAATGTAAAACTCTTCAAGTACTCAACCCACTTCATATGTCTTTGATTCAATTTTTGTTGACTTCCCAAGTATTGTAAAGCTTTATGATTAGTATATAGCACAAATTCCATAGGAATCAAATAATGTCTCCACTTCTTCAATTCTTGAACAATAACATAAAACTCTTGATCATACACAAAATAATTCCTTTTACCATCATTCAACTTTATTGAAATTAGGTAAAGCCAATACAAGTAATTCAACAACCTTTTGTTTCAAAGTCCCAAAACTGTTATCAACTCCATATGTCCACTTGAATTCCCTTTTATCTCTCCTCATTGTTTTAGTCATAGCATTACAAATAACACTAAAATTCTTTATAAACATCCTACAAAAACTAGCCAAACCATGAAATGATCTTACCTCACCCACATTCCTAGGTATAGGCCATTCCAAAATTTCTTTAACCTTCTCAGGATCCATCTTTAATCCATTAGCTGAAATCACAAATCCCAAATTCACAATCTCCTCTTGCATAAAAGAACACTTTTTCAGATAAATCAACAACTTTTCTCTTTCAACCTCTGCAATACTTGTCTAATATGCTCAAGATGTTCTTCCTTAGTCTTACTAAATATCAAAATATCATCCAAATAAACAATCACAAACTTACTCAAAAATCTTTTCAGAACTTCATTCATCAACCTAATGAAAGTACTAGGTGCATCGATCAAACCAAAAGGCATAACCAACTATTCATACAAACCATATTTTGTCTTGAAAGTAGTCTTCCATTCATTGCCTTCTCTGATTATGATCTAATGAAGCCACTCTTCAAATCAATCTTGGTAAAATAGTTTGGTCCACTCAAACAATCCATTATATCATCCATGCTTGGCATAGGAAACCTATACTTCACTATTATCTTGTTAAAGTCTTTGGAATTAGTACACATTCTCCATTTTCCATTCTTTTAAGTGCTAATATAGTAGCTACAACACATGGACTCAATATTTCTCTGATCAAACCTTTCTGCAACAACTCATGCACTTGTCTATTAAGTTCTTCATTCTCTATAGGTGTCAGTCTATATGGTGCTTTGTTTGGAAAACTAGCTCCAAGGATCAGATCCATACAATGACTTATACTTCTTATTGGAGGTAAACCATCAAGAATATCATCAACAATAATTTCCTTACACTCATTTAGCAATTTCTTTTGGTACTTGGCTTCCATTAGGTTCTGCTATCACTTGGTCACCATTGACTGGTACTCAGTTAACATTGTTTGATGGCACACAACTTGGTCCTTTAGGAATTATAGAAAAAAAAACTTGGTTCCTTTTCATTTCCTTTTCAAATTGTTTCCCATTAACCATACAAACTTTTATTGTAGTAAAACTAACCTCGTCTGAACTTTCAATCAAAGGAAACAATATTTGTTTCTTTTTATTTACCCAAAGAATATATTGATTCAATCTCCCATCATGTATAGCATATCTATCATAATGCCAAGGTCTACCCAAAAAAATATGACAACAATCCATAGGCATAATATCACATAGAATCTTATCAAAGTAATGTCCAATTTTGAATTTCATAAGGCATTGCTCACTTACCAATATATTATGCTCATCTTTGATCCATCAAACATGATAAGGTTTGGGATGTTTTAGCCTCTGTAACTACAACTTGGTAACCAACTCTTTTGATGCCATATTTATAGAACTTCCACTATCAATGATCACTTTGTAGCATTTTCCAGCCATCTTACATCTTGTCTTGAAAAGACTTCTCCTTAAAATAGGTTCCTCATCACTTCCCTTATTACATAAGGCTCTTCTCACCATCAAAATTTCTCTAGCCTCAGGTCCACTTGGTAAAGCCTCATCATCTCCTTGAATTACAACATTTCTATTACCTTGCCCACTTTTAGAGGATCTAAATTCAAAAGATCTATGTCCCTTTTTACCACATCTGGAATAATTACCATGAAATCCACCTCTAGAATAGGAATTACCTCTTCCTCAATAAGAATTAGTGCCTCCCTAATAAGAATTACCACTTTTCCATTCGATCTTATATTTACCATCATTCTTCCATTTAGATTTTCCTTTATCTTACATAGAACCATTAGATTTTCCATTTTCTCCATAAGATCTACCTCTATCTCTTTGGAATCTACCACCTCTACCTCTTTGTATTTGTTCATGCTTCTTTGTCAAGATCTCCTTAGCTTTCAAGACATATTGATATGCTTCTTCTACACTTTCCAACTTTAGAAAACTTATCTCATCTTGAATTATAGATCTCAATCCATTAATGTAAATTGCAATTTTCTCAACATCATCATCTACATGTCTAGATCTAATGTCCAATCTATAGAATTCCTCGGTATATTCTTTCATAGTCATGTCCTTTTGTTTCAAATTTTGCATCTTTCTCAACAAGATAACTTGATAATCAGTAGGAAGGAATTTTTTCTTTACCTTGTTCACCATTTTTGGCGAAGTTCTTATCTTCCCCTTTCCTCTCCTTTGTCTATCAGTTTGCAAGTGCTCCCACCATAGTGATGCATGACCTTTCAACCTAGTGACTGCAATCTTTGCCTTTCTATTATCAGGAGTGTTTTTATACTCAAATAACTTCTTCATATTTGAGATCGAATCCAACACAACATTGGTATCCAATTTTCCATCATAAGGAACAAATTCTACAATAGGCTTTGAATTTTCCCTAGACAACACTCACAACAATATTTCCTTATCTTGATCTTCTTTAGGTTCTAGATTATGGTTTGGTGCTGCTTCTTCATCATCACTTACGTCATCAAGATGTGCTCCTCTCCTCTAGGATATCTCCACAACATCTAATTTGGTTTCAATTTGTCTCAACTGATCCAATATAGCATCATCAACATTTCTTCTACCACAAACCATCTTTACAAATCAGGTTCTTGCAAGATCGTAACCCTCTGCAAGTTATAGGTCAAATTCATAGATTTGCCACCCTAAAACCAAATTTGAATAAGGTTTCTACATGATCCACTATCCACAAGGATGATCCTCAAGCTTTAATACCAATTGACACATGGAAAGGGATGAATAACTAGGGCTAAAGACTCACCCAACTATCCAAACCACCCTACAAGAGTTAACATAATGGAAAACACAACACAAGGAACAACACCAAAGAGAGAGAGAACCAAAATATCTTTATTAATTCTTAAAATATTTAGCATACATGCCTAACTATAAGGCCTTCTAGTTGATGGCCAATTACAAATAGATTCAAATCTAGACAACCAACTTCAAGTTCACATCCTCTACTCGATCCTCTCCTTTCTGCCATAAAACTAGGCCTAAGCACTCTATTTATACTTGCCAAAATGGGATACAAATAATTCTAGAACTTAAAGAAGCCACAAGTCAACTCTTAGCAAATATAACTGCCTATAGAAAAATTAAATGTGAGCAAAGTTGGCCCAAATAGGAACTAGACATAGATTACTTGGTAAAAGAGAGTTTTCCAAAATTGGCACTCGACACCCACATGAGCTCGACATCCAAAGGGATTACAAAATAGCAATTATGAACTCGATGGCAACTAGAAACTAGAACTTGGTAGCAATTGAAAACTAGAATTTGGTAGCAACTGGTAACTGGAATTCAGTAGCAACTAATAGAATGAACAAAAGTGCAAGATTACAAGGAAACCCAAGATCCTCCTGCATCATCCCCCATACATACATACGTACGTGTATATATATATATATATATATATATATATATACATTTTACTTGCTAGATATCTCATGCCCCTATATTATATTTTCTCTTTTCATCTTCTTCCCCTTTATTGCATCTTCTAATTTTCTCCCCCTTTTAAACATTAATGCCAAAGGTGTCTGCTACATGGTAATGCTAAAGTGTGACAAGAAGTTAGAATGTACCTTCAAAATTAATGATATTGTATTGTCCCAATTTTCTTGTAACACCTTGCATTACATGTAATGTAATCTGTACTTCTACTAATAACTCCATCATATCATCAACTATGGAGAAGTTATCATCATGGATAAGAGTTTTGGCATGTTTAATATGTTTCTGCAATGCATTTATGTTTGGAAGAATCATACCTTGAATTCCTATGAGTGTGTTCCTAATCCTGGCTTCTTCTTTCATATTAGTTAGAAATCTAATTTGTGAGTAATGAGAAGAACTGTAATTTGGGTCAAGTGACAACTGGTGTGCACTTGCCTTCAAGTCTTCATGTATCTTAGATAGTTTATTTTTAATTTCCTTAGTGAAGATAGATGTACCACATAACTTTCTAAATAGTGAAGTAACATTATTCATATATGTTTCAATGAGCTAAGAATAGTAGACAAGTCTTCTTGATATATAACAATTTTCTATGCTACTAGCTTTAATACTTCATTCTCAAATTTCTTCTCTACTCTTTGTAATAACTTTTCTTTCCCATTTAGATCTTCATTGAATTTCTACAAGTTTTTTACTAACTAAACCAAAATGAGTTGAGCACTATCAACTTACGAAGTGCATTTTCAAGTATGTTCTTTGCATCATCTAGCACTTGGTTTTGTCTAATTTTCTCCTCTCTAAGCCTCTATTGCTTAGCTTTCTTTTGCAATAGTTCACCTACTATGTGCATTTTATCAAGATTTAAAGTAGAGATATCCCAATTTAGGATAACTATATCCTCATCAAGGTCAATGTCTTCTTCTTTACCTTTGTCCTTGTTTGAAAATTTGGTACTTGATTGACGCTTGCTCTCAACTGTCCTTTTATTGACTATTTGTACATTTGGGATTATAACCATAGTAGAAATATAAGAGCCATACAAAAAATTGGATAATGTACTAATAGTAGAAATACATAATTGCTATGTAGCCAAATCTAATGAAGGAGGAAGAAATAGCTACTCAGTAGATGAAGTGCTGATCACTTTAGTCAATGTAGTACTTAGCTGAATAGGTGAAAAGATTGGTTGGGTGATTGTAATTGTAGTGGTTGTCACAACCAACTTTTTAGAAGATTTATCTGAGCTTGATGGCTTTAAATCTTTGCTCAAAGTGTGAGGAAATGAGGCCATAACTATTGTTGCAATCTTTTCTAGGTTAGTTTCCTCAATACTCTGAATCTCAAGGAGATTCTCCATGGTATTCCCATTCTTGCTCCTCATCATCTAGATTGACATCAATCTATTTCTATCTCTTCCTCATTTTTTTTTCCTTTGCATCTTTGTCATCTTCATGATCATCTTTATCACTGACATGAACAACAAAATCACTCTGTTGATGAAGATTGTAAATATTCATCCATGCACTTGTAGTTGTCTTTACCACATGTTCAATGTCATTACAATATCAAGGAAGTGTTGAATTTCAAAGTAAGTTGTTCTTCATTTTTCCTCATGGATTCTTTTATTTCTTTATCATTAAGACCTGATATGAGTTGTCTCAGTTTCTATTCAAATATATCCTTTGCAATCTTCTTACCATGTTCCCATCTTTGTTTGATTCTTTCCATCAATTCATTGGAAATTGTGCACAAGTTGGTTATGTGAATATTTCCATTTACCTAGCTTAGACATAATCATGTCTTCAACTTGCTTCTTGTCATCTACATTACTAGTTTCATATCTGAGAGATTTAAAGTTTTCCATGCTAACTTCTGCATCAATCTCTTTTAATTTCTCCTAAAAATGTAGGTAGAGTCTTTTTGAAAATAACATCATCTACTTCTTCTTCACCTAATTTCAACTTCTTTCTTGATCTAGATGCTCTTCTGGTGAACACTACAGTAGATGACTTAGTAGGTCTAGTTATGATAACCTTACCTTTCTTCTTGATTGGCTCTTCTTCTTCTAATTTAGTTTCTTCTACCTCATCTTTTGCATCATCTTCTTCCACATCATTTCCTTTTCCTTCTATCAATAGGAGAGTAGAACTTTTTTACCTTAGTTTTTCTATCCTTTTCTTTCCTTTGTTAACTGCTTGAGAAAGCTTTATTTCAAGTTCTATTTTTACTTTGGCTTCATCATAGGTACCAAAATATGTTTCCTTGGGATCTAAAAGATCATTCAACAATGCCTCAATGATGTCCTTGGCGTCATCAATGTTAAACTCATAGCTTAGAGGCTTAACTCGCACCACTTTAGGTTTGACTACTTAAATGTATACCTTATCATAGTCTACCATGACATAAACATCATCCTTGTAATCTTTTACAAGTTTCTTAGGAATTTTGAATCTGTTATTCATATTTTCCTTGAATGAATCAAAATAATTGTCCATGATACTAACAAAATTCTCACCCATCTCTACTATATACTCATTAATCTAATATAATATTGGTACATCTTTTCTCCATAGACTGAACCTTTTTAAGGGAATTTTTTTTGCACAAAGAAGAATAAACAAGTTAAAGTGAACCAAACTTATACAAGTTATTCTTTGAAGTTTTGATGCTCTCCATGTTCTTGTTGAATTAAATTAACATCAGCTTTGCAAGGTTGAAGGACATGTTGTTCTTCACCACCTTGAGAGCTAGATCAATTACCTCAAATGAAACACTATTGGGATGACTAGAGCTATAGATCTTATGTGCTATCACATGGATTCCAAATTTCAGCTCCATGTTTGATACACTATTGATCTTCATACCTTTCCATCCCATTTAGTAAGAGTTTTACCTTTCAGTTCTACCCGACTTAAGGTTTTGGTAGTCTTTACCTTATTCAACATTGAGAGTCCTATGATTTGGTGAATCATTTTCTTCATTATTGGAATAGGTTGCTCTAACCATAGCTAATTTTTATGTACATGGATAAGGATAAACCTTGACCATTCTATCTAAAAGTCTTAGGGCATATGTGGAATGTGGGTAAAACCTTTAGTTTTCAAGTGTTGATGCTCAAGTTTCAATGCACCATTCACACATCATTTTTCTAGAGCCTCATCCATTTCTAGGGTTCTGATGTCTTGAATTGAACAATAGAAATGCAAGAAAATATCATTAATCAATATTACCATTAGTGAAATCTGTGACCAAGTTCCAATTAGATCAAGAATTTCCTTAATTTCTAGACTTAATTTGAACAATTGGAAGTATTTCTAGCTAGAAGATTTCATAGAGGCAAAGGGAAATTCAAAGGTAAGATTCCTATCACTTGTTTCAATTGCAATGAAGTAGGACATATTGCTACAAGGTGTACACAGAAAAAGGATTACAAGGAAGGCAAAAAGTAAAAATATAGAAGAGAAGATGATAAGAGAGATTACAATGACAAAGGCAAGAAGTGTTATATTACTGAAGATAATTCTGATGATAATGATGATGAAGTTGTTTATGTATCCATGAAGGACCAATCTAATGAAGAAGAGCCTATAGCACTAGTAACATGTATGAACAAAAATGATAGATGGATCATAGATAGTGGATGCTCACATCACATGATAGGAGACAAAAGTAAGTTTGTTAACCTTACTTAGTATGATGGAAATAGTGTTAGATTTGGTAATGATGCTCCATGTCAAATAAAAGGAAAAGGCTCGATTAAGCTTACAGAACAAATTTTATGTGATAATGCATACTATGTTGAAGAATTAAACTACAATTTGCTGAGTGTCTCATAGTTAGGCAACGTAGGATGCAAAGTAGAATTTGGAAACAAAATCGCAAAAATCTATGGTATTGATGGTAAATTGATAGGAAAAGGAGATCAAACAAGAAGTAATATGTTTTATCTTGATATGGATGATGTTTCTTTTTTTGTTGTAAAATTTGATGATGAATGGTTATGGCATAGAAGGCTATGTCATGTCAACTTTGACAATCTGATCAATATTAGTAAAATGAAGAAAGTCAGAGGTTTACCAAAATTGAAGAAGCCTGATAATATCATGTGCAAACAATGTCAGTAGGAAAGATGACAAAGTCAAGTTTCAAAAGCAAAAACTATACATCTAAAGAAGTACTTGAGTTATTTCATAGTGACTTATGTGGTCCAATGGAGGTACAAAGATACAAAGGAGATAAATAAATAATGTTGTTTGTTGATGACTATTCCAGGATGATGACTGTTATTTTGTTGAAGCAAAAATTTGATGCTTTTCAAATGTTTAAGTGGTATGTGGCTAGAGTGGAAAAGAAAACATGAAAGAGTTTGAAATGCCTGAGATCAGACAGAGGTGGCTAATTCACATCAAATGAATTTGAGATATTTTGTAATGACAAAGGAATCAAAAGAAAAATGTCAGCTCCTAGAACTCCCCCACAAAATAGAATTGCTAAAAGAAGAAATAGATCTGTGATTGACTATGCCAAAACATTAATGATGGAAAAGACTTTTGCTCTAAAATACTGGAGAGAAGTTGTAAGTGTAGCTGTTCATACACTGAACTGAGTACAAATCAAGAAAGGTACTAGTGCAACACCTTTTGAATTATGGTATGGTCACTCACCCAATGTAAAAAATTTCAAAGTATTTGGTTGCAAATGCTTTATTCTTAAAGATGCTAGAAATGGAAAATTTGATGCAAAAAGTGATGAAGACATATTCTTTGGTTACTCCACTAGAAGCAAAGCATATAAGTGTTTGAATACTAACACTAACAAAATTGTGGAAAGTGCAAATGTAAACTTTGATGAGCATACATAAGTCCAAGCTGAAGAACCAAAGAGAATGGATGAATATAGAATCTTTGTGTATTCTTATGAAGGAATGCCTGTTGATGAGGATGCTATCAATCAAATTGAAATTCAACAAAAAATTTCAGTTTCAGCCAAGTCACAACCAGTGAATGCTAAGGTACATTCAAAAGCCAAGTTGCAGAATGAAGGAAATACACAATCTGATCCTGAACTCAGTACACATGAAAGAGATGAAGAACAACCTAACAACTCAGTGCATAGTGACCCTAAATCTTAAAGATCAAACATGGAAACAAGGACTAAACCAAGATTATCCAAATATGTAAAAAGACATCACCCTACTGAATAGATAATTGGTGACAAAGATGCAAGACCAATGATAAGGAATAGACTAAGACATGAATAATGTCTAATCAAAAAATCTAAACCTAAGATAGTATATGGTGCATTACAAGATGATGATTGGTATAAATCTATGGAAGAAGAAATTGATCAAATAAAGAAGAACAAAACTTGGAGTTTAGTTCCCAAACTAGTTGACAAGAATTTGATTGGCACCAAGTGGGTATTTAGAAACAAGTTAGATGAGAATGGCGAGATTACTAAAAAAAAAGCTAGACTAGTATGCAAGGGTTATGCTCAAGAAGAAGGTTTAGACTGCGAGGAAACATTCACCCCTATTGCTAGAATGGAATGAGTAAGAACTTTACTTGAATATGATGCATATAAAGGTTTTAAAGTCTATCAGATGGATGTAAAACCTACTTTTTAAAATGGTATATTGGAAGAGGATGTCTATATTGAACAACCAAAAGGATTTATTAATGAGACCAATAGGGATATGGTTTGTAAATTATATAAAGCACTCTATGGTCTGAAACAAGCACCCAGAGCATGGTATGAGAGACTTCACAAATATCTAGTGCAAATAGGATTTGAAAGAACTGATGATAACAACAATATGTACATCAAATCAGAAGAAGGTAAGGATATTATTGTATCTGAAATCTTTGTGGATGACATAGTTTTTGGAGGAAAGGAAGTGCTATGTAAAAAATTTTCTGACAAAATGAAACATGCGTTTGAGATGTCTATGTTTGGAGAAATCAAAATTTTTGTTGGATTGCAAGTACATCAACTAAAATATGGTATACTTGTGACACAATCAAAGTACATCAAAGAGATACTTAAAATGTTTGGGTTGGAGGAGTCCAAACCAATCAACACACCAATGACAATAGGAAATAAGCTATCTAAGAATGATGTATCAGCTAAAGTCAATCAAACAATGTATAGATCCATGATCGGAAAACTATAATATGTTGTACATAGTAGACCAGACATAGCATTAGTAGTTGGAATAGTGGCTAGATTCTCTGCTAATCCTAAAGAAAATCATCTCATAGCAGTAAAAAGAATAATGATATATCTCAAAGGAACTGATAAGTTTGGTCTATATTACAAAAATAATGAGAATTTTGAGCTCAATGCATATATAGATGCAGATTAGGGAGGCAACATTGATGACAAAAAAAGCACAAGTGGACGTGCATTATTTTTAGGCAAAAGGCTAGTTACTTGGATTAGCAAGAATTAAACATGCACATCCCAGTCCACTACATAATTTGAATATGTGGCAGCAGTAGTCAATTGCACAAATATTGTATGGCTCACACATCTATTGAAAGGAATGAAAGAAGAGGTAACTAAACTTGTGATATTGTATTGTGATAATAAAAGTGCTATAAACATATCCAAAAATCCAGTAATGCATGCAAAAACCAAGAATATTGCAATCAAGTATCACTATGTTAGAGAATTGGTAGAAGACAAACAAGTGAAGTTGGATTACATTCATACAAAGGAACAAACTACAGATATCTTCACCAAACCATTGCCCAAGGATGCTTATGAATATCTTAGAGGCAAGTTGGGGGTAATGCCCCTAACTCAAGTAGTTTAAAGCAATAAGGTAGTTGCCCTACATCAATAGGAATAAATCATTGAAATATCTAAAGAATGATGTAGAGGATGATAGCAGGAGCAGAAACTCCAAATCAGTCACAAGCATGGTGACAGAGGGAGAAGACATCAGAGCCAGAGCTTATGTTTTGAATGTTAAAGATGCTACATCTTTGGCATTTATGTCAAAGAGGGAGAAATATGCAAAAATTGATCAATACAAAGCAAGAGGGAGATATATATGAAAGAGGGAGATATATGAGATCAATAGTAGGTATGTAGTAGTCAAGAGGAAGAAACAAAAAGTAGCAGACAACATATACAATCTTGGTGGTAACTAAGTTGATCAATTGATCAGTTTGGTTTGCCATCAATGCCAAAGAGGGAGATTGTTGGAAATGATTGAAAAGATCATGAGGGAGATTGTTGGAAATGATTGAAATAAAAATTAATGGAACTAGTAAAGAATTTCCTCAATCATTGTTTTGTCATTGATGTCAAACTTGTTACTTGCAAGAATGACAATTTCTCTAGTGATCCAAATACTATCAATTGGTTGATTGACAAGGAGGAGGAAATCAATAAGATATAACTAGAACACCTAAAGAAAGGTTGAAGTTATGATGTTGTAATGAAGTACAAGGATCAGCTAGGCCATTGATGAAAAAGTGTATTGATGACATACTCCAAGACACAGCAAATGGGCACACTGAAACATATCAAAGATGTAAGGTTTTAGCTAAGTCATTTGTAAAGCCTAACTAAGTCTATTAGAGAGGGTGCCGAGCAAGCTAGTAAGTGCCGAACATATTCATAGTTGAAGCTGAGCAAGTTCAACTTCAAGTGCCAAGTGAACTTCAGATGCTGAGCAGATACAAGTGCCAAGAAAATACAAGTGTCGAGTCAAGAAACAAGCACCAAGAAAGAAACAAGTGCCAAGAAAATACAAGTGCTAAGTAACATAGAGATGCCGAGAATCAGTAAAACAATAGTGCTGAGTTGCTGCATTATTTCAAAAATCAAAGATTTGTCAGATGTAAGCCAACAAGGTTGTTATCTAGAATTCTGTGAATTAAGAAGAAGATAAGAGTGATGAGCTGGTGGAACAGAACACCATGTAGAATGTTTTTGGAGAATACAATTGGACTCTAGATGAAGTTTCTAGTTAAGAGAAAGATATGGTGTAGATACATTATATCCTACCTAGTCCATTTGAAACCCTAAAGTTGGAGAGGGAGAATCAAGTGGCAAAGGCAAACCGAATTTCTATTTAAGGAGTCATAAGGTCATGAAGCAAAGAAGAGGAGAGGTCAAGCATAAAAGAATAACATGTTGAAGGAGGTGCTAAGGAGTAAGAGAGAACAGTTACTCTGCTCCAATAGATGACCAAAAATATGGTTGTATTGGTATGATGAGTAAGAAGACTCAAGGAGATGAAGCTTAAGATGACAAGCTGTCAGAGCTGAAGTGATTAAAGCCAAGCAAAAGGACTGAACTAAAGTGTGATCTGAAATTTGCAAAATATGTTGTAAGTTGTATCAGATCAACAAGCCATTATTGTTACTCTGTAGCAATTGTAACAGATAGTTTAAATCCTATGGATTTAGGTTTCTTTAATAGCCATGTTGTAAATCCTTTAACAAGGTGACATTCCAAGTGAATGTTCTAAAGTCCTTTGATCAAGATCATTCCTAACAGTATGGAAAAATCCTCTAACAAGGTCACATTTAACAGTGTGTTGTAAGCCTTTAACAGGGCATCACTTTAGAAGTGTGAGAATTAAGTAGCATGTTACTGGTGGTTTTTCCCAAATTGGGTTTCCATGTAAATCACTATGTCACGTGTTGATCTTGCATGTTTTATCTCTGCATATTGATTTACTATAATTTGCTAAGATGATTGATTTAAGCTTGGATGGATGAAAGTTTATGGATTCACTATAATTTGTGAAAAAAGTATTATTAGGGCATTTAGACCTTGAATAACTGATTCACACCCCCCGCCCCCCCCCTCTTAGTTATTCTAAAGAATTCTAATAATTTCTACTTTAGAGTCTTATTTCTAGCTATCCCTATGGGAGATCGAGTATAAATGCTTGACTCACCCAATTCTTGAGTGACATATGCTTCATGGCTTGGACTTGCATTTTTAGAATATTTTAGAATACATTGTTGTTGCATCTACTTTATGATGTTGTCAGCCTTTTCTTTATTTTCATCTTCTATCCTTCCAGTGTTCATAAATTTCTTGGAAAGGTGTCCAAGCACTATACAAATACAACATCTTCTAGTGGTGTCTCTTGTCCTCATGTGATGTTTCACACAATTTTCTCCAATGTGTCCAAATTCTCCACATTAGTGGCATCTATGACATGTGTTATAGTCCCAACCAAATATAGCCTTCACAATTTGTTCTGTTGGGTTCAATATCTTGATTTTACATTAAAAAGATTTATGCCCATGCTTCTTGCATTTGTGAGATTTTCTTTCAAATTTTGGTTTCTCCTTGCATTCATTAACTCTATGACCATGCTTATTGAAATTGTAACATTTTCCATTGAATTTTGCTTTACCATCACTCCAACATTTTTTTTGATGTATGACCTAACTTACCATAGTGATTGCAAGTAGGTCTTTGATTCTTTTAAGCTCCTTTCTTGGATGATTTAGCTTCTTCTATATATCCTATCCCTGCTTTTCCTTTCTATTTGTATTGACTTTTCTCATTCAACTGATTCATGTCTACTTGAGATTTCATCATCTTCTCATTGGTTTTCTTTTCAATGTTTAGATATTTTTTCAATTTTTCATTCTCTAATCTTAGATTCATGGTTTCTATATTTGCATTAGTAAGCTAATCAACGAAGTCTGCACGTTGGAGGGATAGATGCTAAATTTCATTGTTCTTTTCTTCTATTTCTTCTTTGGCCTTGTCTTTCAGTCTTCCAAAACCAACAACCTTATCCTCCATCTACCTCTCATTTTCCTATCATTTCCCTTCCATTACCTTATCAGCATCATTGAGTGTACCTTGCTATGGCCTTGGCTTATCATAACTTATCTTTCTTATAGGAGCACTATTCAAATTGAAGAAGGCTTGAATTCTTTCAAAACCTTTGAAAATCCCAAAAAAAGAAAAAAAAGAAAAAAAAAAGAAAAAAAAAAAAGAAAAACAAGAAAAGAAAAAGAAAAAAAGAAAAAAATGTGCCTTGGTGAAAACCTAGAAACAGGCGCCTTGGTAGCAAAAGTAAAGAAAAATAAATCCTTCCTATGGTGAAAACCACTTCCTGTGGCACCTTGGACAAGTACCATGACAAAAACCTGGTAAACAGCCATCATGTGTAATTCTTCCATCAATGACATCCTATCATGATCTTGCTTATCCTTCAAATGTCCTCATCTCAATTCATTCTCTCATAACCTCCATAACAAATTTTTCTATTCTATTCAGTTAACCCTTTGGTCTTGATCAACAAAAGAAAGAAGAATACTCAGTTCTTACCAATCTCTTGACATGGTCATTTTCTTGGATTACTTACATGATACCCTTCATTACACTATGAGCTTATGTTGTTATATCCTTTTCCCTAGCTTGGGTAATCTGGTGAAGGCTTTCCTTGGGGGTAACATTCATCGCTTCATACTCCTTGCCTATCCATCTCTGCTTATCCACTTGCTTGATACTACATCTCATCCTACACCTTGCTAGACACTGAAACAAAATCAAGGTGATCCTTCTTGAGAGCTAGTAATCTTTGAAAAAATCATAAAAATTAGAAAAAGTCCTAAAAAAAATTGTTACCCTAGTGAAAACCTAGCAGTGCGTGCCTTGGTAACACCAAAAAAATTGAAAATCTCAAAAATTCAAAATTCAAAAAAAAAAAAAGAAGCAGAAAGAGGTTTTGGTGGCTTTTGGGCTCCTAAAACTGCTACTAGGGGTCCCAAGTGTGCCCTGATAGAGCAGAGTGTACCCTAGGACAACAAGCTAACAGAACGCATGAAACAAGAGCCTATAAGAATTTTACTGGACCCCCTAATTAATCTAGGTGTGAAAAGGAAAAGCAGATAGTTGTTATACCCTTCCAAGTGAGCTCCTTCCTTGCACCTACAAGCACAAAACAAGAAAACCCAAGTTAGATATGTATGTTCACGTCGGGTTCACCAAATGTAGGACTATAAAAATGGGTTAAAATGCATAACATACTATGAGAAAATCACAAACTCAATCAACATATATTAGCACCCACTAGTCTACCATGAAAGCCAAACTAAACAAAAGAAAGCAAACATAATCAAAAACTCCCTTTTCTGTTTGTAGCTCCCATGTCCTTCTTTCTTCTCCAAATAATTGTAGCTTCAAGTTTCCTATAGTACACACAAGATTGAAGAAAAAGCCTATGATAGGGATAAAGCCATGAGAATACTTGAAGTTGTGATTTAATGTGAGAACAAGAATGCAAAGGAGTAGAGACTCAAAGACTCAAAGATTTGGATTTTCAAAACTTAAGCATTTCGATCCGAAATGAGAGGAAGGGTGTCCATTTTATAATTTTCATGGAGGGTGAGAGCATTGGGTTTGTCACCCATAGATATGCAATGTGTCAAGAGATTCCTTTGAGAATCTATGACGCATATGAAAAAGTATGCCAACTGTAAGATTCTATGACACATGCAAGTCAAACTTGGCTAAATGTGGAAGAGAATCTATGATGTGTCATAAGACACTTCAACCCACTTAAAGCTAATAATCTATGATAAAGAAGCCAAATAGAGACATGTGTAAGAGAATAAGAATATTTGATTATGAGAAGTCTTAGCCAAGTGTCGAAGAAGAATCCACAAGGTGTCATATCCAAGTGTCATGATGATGCAATATTTTATGGAATATTCGAATTAAAAATCCTCTTATTCCACAAAATAAGAATTAGTAGAAAATGGAATTAATGATGGAAAATGGAACTTGGCAAATTAAGAATTTCCATGGTTTGCAAATAATGAATCAATTAACTAATAAAATTAATTAATTAAGGATGATAATTAGGAAGAATAATTAGAAAGAATAGGATTAAATTATGGGTTATTTAATCCTATAGAGAAAATTAGCAGATGATTGGCCAAATTGATTAAATGAATGCGACAGTATCCTTTGATGAAAATGTAATGATGATGGATATGGAATAAGATGATGACTAGTAGATAAAAGCCATGATCAAATTGATTGATTGAAGTTGATAACATGCCAATGACACATGACATGAATTGGTTGATATGTAACATTTAACCAACATTGTAAATGCTACAAGATTGAAATTGATTGATAAGGTTTGATCATAATAACATCGATAAACATTGTCAATGTTATTAAAATGGTTGATGATGCCATGATTTGACATTGAAAGCCTCAACAATGTCAAATATTGGATGAAATGAATGATAATTCAACCTAGTGTTGAGAGCCACGATAGTACTAAGGTCAAATTGATAAGATTGATAGGTTGATAGGTTTCCAAGGCACTGAAAGCCACAACAATACCTAGGAGTTGGATAAATGATGATTTATTTTGGATGTTTGATATGTTTTAGGTTGATTAGGACTGATTTTGAGTGATTCCAAGTTGATTTGGGGTGATTCCGAGTTGATTTAATATGATTTTGAGTTGATATGAAAGGGGATACAAATGACAAAATATGGTCAATCTGGCCAAAAGATCAAAGTTATTAGAATGAGAAAATGGGACAAATTAGTATGAAGAAGTGATGAAATCATAGATGTGAACCATTTTTGAGCATCTACATTTTGCCCCTCTTTGATACAATGTGATTTAGAGCATTGTATCAAAGAATAACTGATGAGAAAGCTACAACATGCCCCAGTAGGGATGATATATATGGGTGACCCCTCAAGAAATTGACTAAGATAAGCATATGATAAGTCAATTTATTTACAACAAGAAGACAAAACTATAGCAATTGACAGATCACAAATCAGAGCTAAGATGTGAAAGTTATGAGGTTTAGAGTGCAAAACAGGGTCACTTCGGAGCCCGAGAATGATTGCATGGGTTACCACTCAAGAAAAAAAAAAATGATAAAAATTACAGTTCATGTTTTCCAAAACTAAGATACAAATCCAATGCAACTGATAGATTGCAAATCTGAGTTAAAACACAAAAGTTATGGGCTCTAGAGTGCAACATAGGGGGTCCGGGACCAGTTCTGGGTATCCTAGGTCCCCAACTGCGCCCAAAACTCAACCAAGTGCATCATTGACACACTTGGTAAGCCCAAGTGCACCATGATAGTACCAAGTGCGTCAATGATGTAGTTGGGAAGCCCAAGTGGTCTCAAAAAGTGCAAAATGTGCCCGAGAAGGCTCTGGGGGCCAAAATCAACATGACGGGGGGCAACTAGGAGTGCAAGAGTAATTGCAAGGATTAAAAATCCATACAATGAAAAAATAATGAAAATGATAGCTCATTTTTTTCAAAAGGAAGATATGAGTCCAACGCAACTGACGGTTCATAAATCAGAGTTGAAACGCAAAAGTTATGGCCTCCGGAGTGCAACCTAGGGGTTCCAGGAGTAGTTTTGGATAACCTAGGTTCCCAAGTGCGCCCAAACTCTACCAAGTGTGTCAATGATGTAGTTTTAATGACCAAGTGCATCAATGATGCAGTTGGGAACCCCAAATATGCCCTAATAGTGCAGATTATGACCTAAAAGGCTCTAGGGCCCAAAATTAGCCCGATTGGACTCGAAATGACTTGAAACTGTGCATGCATGCCCAAAATGATGGAAAGATGTAATAACATGAGGGAAATCATAAAAATTTCATACTAAGGTTGAACCAAGTGGAAATCCATATAAAGTTGATTGACAGTGTAGGATGATGCAGGAATGCATGAATGCGAGATGAAGATGATTTGGTGAATTAGAAGACATGATTATGGTGATGGAAAATGAGATGAAGAAGAAAGATGAGATGAAGAGATGTTAGTATGATGGAAAGAATTTTTCTTGTAGAAAGTGCACTATATTTCAAATGGAGCTTTATTTTGATATGGAAAATGGAATGCAATGCATCATGGCATAAAGGGCCAGAGCGCAAATGCAAGCCTTTTGCATAAACAAGCATGATGCAAACAGAGAATGACCTTGTCTTTCTTGAGGCATATGTACATGCCCTAGAATCTCAAAGGTACATTGTAATAGATAGAAATGGAAAAAGATGACCATGAACCATCCCGACCGGTCTCATAGATTAGTTTTATATCATCGAGTGGCATAAGAACATGATCAAAGAAAAACAAAGCAAAAAATAAATCACTCACTAAACAGCATGAGCCAATAGCTATCCTTTTCCATTATTACTTTCTTTTTAGTGTGTTAGGTGTTTAGATGGTGTTTGACAGGTTGATAATGTGATAGTTCTAGTTGTGGATTCAGTTGATAGGTTCGTAGCGACATGTTGGATTGATTGTTGGTTCATGTTGCTCAAATATTGTAATTGTCTTGAAAGTGTAGAGCTTTGAGTTTCAATCTACAAAGTGCAAGTGTGAATGCAAAAGGGATGGTTATCCATAGTGAAAATGTACAAGGTTTATTGCAAATTTTTGACGAGTTTTGTGATTTTAGGGTTTTTGGGGATATTTGATTTTTTTGTGTAACTGATTTCTTTAGGACATTTTACGATTCTTAGGGTTTTTTCAGGACATTTTATGATTTTTACTGATTCATTTCAGGATCGTATTTGAATTTTTAATGATTTTTTCAGGACATTATGTGATTTTTAGTGATTTTCTCAAGACATTTTATGATTTTTAGTGATTTTTTCAAGATTGTATAAGCATATACAAGTGTTAGCTCCAATTCATTATGCAATAGGTCCAATGGATAAAAAGCACTTAGGGATATGCCCCCAGTTCAAATTCAAACTCATGCACCATGTAGGAAATATGCCCCTAGACAAGACGAAAACTATGTACAGAGGCCAATGACAGAGTGTGTGTGCAGACTAGTGATGCTTAGACAAGGTAACAAAGGACATCAACCAGTTTGTGAGATAAGGGACCAAGGATGTCTTGCAATATGAAGGATATGGTCAAGGAATGATGGAGGGGGAAAAGACCAGATGGAATCCTGATAGATGGAGGAGTGACACTGATTACACATGGCGCCTGTTTGCTAGGTTTTCACCATGGTACTTGCCCAAAGCGCCTGTTTGCCAGGTTTTCACTTTTGGACAAAATTTTTCTCTTGACTCAAATTTTTGTGCCAAGATGCCTATTTGCCAGGTTTTCATCAAGGCATCCATTTTTTCATGACTTTTTTCCACTTTTTTTTCTTTGCTTTTTTCATGAATTTTTGCTATTTTTTTGGTATTTTTTTTTTCATGACATTTTTCAATTTTTTTGGTATTTCTTCAAGACTTTTAGATGGAATCAAGAATGTCACTGAAAAATGCTGAGAAGATATTTGTTGTTGGTGCTGCTAGCTAATGAGCTCTGGATCCATGACTAACCATAACTTTGGAGGATTTGTTCTGAGTCTATAGCTAAAATCAAACCACTAGAAAGGCCTTGAGAGATACCATCATGTACCATATGTAAGACAATGTCTATCTCTTGTGAATCAAGGAATTTGAGGATAATTGGGTCAATAGATGTATCATGTGGGATGTCACTAATGATGACATATGCAAAAGCTTGTTGGATAAAGGACTGATTTTGGTTATTGGACAAATTAGGTAGCTAGATTGGGGGATAAGCAAAGGGATATAAGGGAGGGTTGGGAGGGTTGAGACCAATGACCTTCCACATGAATGCTGATTGAGAGAGCTCCAAAAGACTTTGTGGCATATTGAACACTAGAACACTGATATTCATGGCATCATATTTTTCATTTTGTATCATTGGGAGCTTCTTAGCTTTTGATTTTTTATGGTCTAATGGTGCCTTTCAGTTTTCACCAAGAGACCTATGCTTGTTATTTCTTTCTCTTTTTTCTTTGTAACTAGAAGGTGGAGCAGGCTCCCCAAAGTATGCCAATGTGTTCTCTTTAGAAGAAATTGCTTCTTTATGATCTTCAATCATAATTCCTTCAAAGTCTATTATGAGAGTGTCATCATCATCAAATTGATCAAAAATTGGTGGTCCACATTGGTCCCAATCTAAAGGTTCAAGATAACTTGAGTAGATGTCATCATCAGTGTTGAATGGGCTTTGGTTGAAGGTAGATATATGGGTAACTGATTCAATTGGGTCATATTGGTTATGCTTAGAGGCTAGGGGATTGTTGGATTTAGGTGGGATATCCTTAGATGCCTTTTCATCATTCAAAACATCCATAATCTTACATGTAGGTATCATGGTACTAGGAGGACCTATTTGTAATGGTTTAAAACCAGGCCCCAAACTAGGAGGTTGTCCTTCTATAGTGATAGGTTCAATGATTCCTTGTTTCTGAGATCCAAGACCACTATAGCCATCATAGCCTTGTTTTTGCATGATAGTAAACCCAAGTCCATACTTGTTAGGAGATATCAAAGTGGGTTCTCATTCTGCTTTTTCTTTCTCAATATATACAGATGTATTCTCATTGATAGAAGTATCATTCTTTGTACTGATCTCTGAATGTTGTTCTTGGAGTGGTTGTGATTTGCCATGAGATTGGAGAGAAACTAGTGACTCCCTAATGTAAGAGACTTGAGACATAAAGTACTCTCCACACCCATTGTCTTCAATCTTCATATTTTCCTTGGCTTTACTGAGCAGTATATCAGCATCCACATACTTAGAGGAATTTGTGGGTTGTGCTTCATTGTTTGTTGGGATTTGGAATGCAGTAGCATCTCTTAGATTAGCACAAAACTGGAAAGGATCTGGATCACCAGGGATGGTAACCTCTACATTATGATAGGAAAAATTTAGACATTGATGATATGTAGAAGGGACTGCTTTCATAGCATGAAGCCAAGGGTGCCTTAGTATCATGTTGCAATTCATTTCGATGTCTAGGACATGGAACAATGTGTCTTCAGTAGCTAGACCAACTCTGATAGGTAATGTGATGATGCCCCTAGAGAAGCGTTCACCATCATCATAAGCTTTTATTGTGATTCTTCGAGAGGGATTCACATCATCTTCAAAATAACCCAAATTGTTGACAACCTGAAGAGTACAAATGTTTAGTCTTGCTCCTCCATCTATTAAGACACGTTTGACTTTGGCATTATGGATGAAGACTTTGAGATAAAGGGGATCATTATGGTTAGGTTTGTCCTTAGGAATATCTCAGAGTGAAAAAGTGATATGTTGTGATGCAGATAGGTTCCCAACCATGGCTTGGAATTAGGCAACATCAATGTTATTTGGGACTACTGACTCTTTAAGGGCTTAATCCAAGATCTTCTAATGTTGGGGAGATGCATGCAGTAGGTCCAAAATGGATATTTGTGTAGGGGTATTTTTGAGTTGTTCAACAAGGCTATAATCAAATGAAGTAGGGGCAGTAGACCTACTTGGGGGTACAGGTCTAGTTGATGCAGTAGGTCTAGATTGGGCTTCAGGTAGGGTGATCTTGCTACAGTGGGTAGTGATAGCATAGTGAGGGTCTTCAGACTTCAATGTGAATGTGGATATGCAAAAGTTAGACTCATTAAAGAAATTGATTGTATAGTCATAGCTGGTGCATGTGTAATTCACATTACCTTGTGAGTTGGAGTTTGAACTCGAGGGTTTCTCTTTGTCATGATTACCCAAGGGATCTTTGAAAATAGTATGATTAGAGTTGGATGCTAACAGTGATGGATCAACTGTTATTACACCATCATTAATAATGTCTTGTATTGCATGCTTCAATTGGAAGCATGATGAAGTCTTGTGTCCTTTGGTGTGGTGGTAATCACAATACTTTTTGTCATCCCACAAATTTTCTTTAGTTACTGGTTCATCTTTGATTGGGGGTAATCGTAGGAAGTTATTACTCAGTAACTGTTGCAATGTTATCTCAAGAGGTATCCACAATGGTGTGAATTTCCTATCCTTGGTTCTAGGATGTCTTTTGTCTTGCGTGGAAGTCTCAGTTTTTTATTGTTGAGGTGTTGTTTGATTAGGAGTTTGTGAATTTGTAGGGTTTACATCTTTCAAAGTCAGTTGAGGTTGTGCTATGCTAATCATGTGGGCGCCCACAATGCCATCATTAGTCACATTCTTGTTTTTGGAGAAATTTTTTTCCTTGTCATTAGAAAAGTTGGTGTTTGTGTTTTCTTTGTTTATCTTGAGGATTCCCTTACAGATATGAGCATCTTCAATACTAGCCCCTTTTTTCATCAGTTTAGAAATGGTGCTTGGACTCTTGATTTTGATTTCATACGTTAAGTTTGGGACTAAGTTTTCAATGCATAGGTTTACTTGTTCTTCAAGAATTTCTAGTGAGCATTGACTAACTAAGCTTCTCCAATGTAGTAAGAATGTGATGAATGATTCTTCCATCTTCTATTTAGTTGAGCACAAATCAGAAAGTGTCACCTCATTTGTAATGTTAAAGGCAAAGTGGGAGATAAACTTGTCTGCTAGCTCTGACCAAGATTTGATATTACTAGGAAGTTTGGAGTACCATTCAAGTGTAGGCCCACCTAGAGAATGAGGGAATAATCTCATAAGGTAAGTGGGCTCATCACTGAGTTTGGTACATGAAGCACAAAATTCTTGGATGTGATCGATAGGGTTTCCTTTTCCTCAATATTTTTCAAACCTTGGAGCCTCAAAGTGTTTTGGGAATGGAGGCATATACAAAATTTTATTGAGTGGATTAGGACGTAGGTCCCTTTCTGTATATAGAGCCTGTTTCTTTTGGATTCCCAATGCCTTGACTTGTTTGGAAAGTTGTTTGAATTGTTGTAATAGTTCTTCATTGGGGTTTTGCATGATGGTCTTTCCTTCAAGTCTTTTGTGTCTGTGAGTAGACCGTTTGCTGTGGTGAGAACTATGTCTACTTGATTCTAAAATTTTTGTGTCTGATGAATCTGATGAAGTGTTGCTAGGTGGTGGAGGTATGTTGGCACCTCAAAGATAGAAAGGTATCTATTGTTGGGGAACTTGTTGTGGTATTTGATGTGACACTTGCTGTGGGATTGACTATAATTTTTGTACCATGTGTTGTTGTTGTTGTTGGGATACCTCTGTTGGTTGTATGTGAGACCATGTGCATGCTTGTTGTTCTAGAGGTATTTGTTGAGGTTGTTGTGGCACATGTTGTTGTTGTAAAAAATGTTGTTGGTATGCGATTTTTTGCTCAAGGAATATTTGGTATTCCAATTTTTGCTTGAGTTAATCTTGTTGTTTAGGAAACATTGCTTGTTGTTGTTGGGATTGCTACTGAAATTGTTGTTGATAAATTGTGTGTAAGTCAAGTGGGTTCACATGGGACTACATATTAGGAATGTTGGATGTTTGCCCCACTTGAAGTTGTTGTCATTGCAGTTGATGTTGTTGTTGATATGTGGGATGTGTCTTACATGGATGTAGACTTGGTTGTGCCTTGGAAGTGTTGAGTCCTTGTACCATTGTAGGTTGTTGTTGTCATGGGAGTTGACTAAGTCCTTGAGAATTGAACGTCATGTTTGCATTGTTGTTTTGAGACCTTTGTGTTTTAGATGTTCCTACTTGCGACATCATATTGACTTGACTATGAGATACATTTCTATTGGGAATGGGTGTAATGTCAATAATAATTTTCCTTTGTGTGTCCATAGGGATGGTTGCACTTGATTTTTCACATGTTGTACTTATGAGAGGTTCTATAGTGTTTGATGTCGTAGCATTGGGTAAAGTTAGGAGCAAAGGTGTACTTTGTTGATTTGCCTCCAAAGAAGGTATGTCTAGCATCCCTAGAGCATGGGTCCCTTTAGGTGCATCTTTTTGTTGCATCATGTGACTAAAATCAAGTCTTAATGTCCTTTTGGGGTGTTTAGGGATTGGTGTTATTTCATCAAACAAGGGGCTAACATTGATGTGTTCAAATGTACTTTCCAGGATTTCAATTTTTGGTTCTTGATGGGACCTTATAGGTGCCATTATTGTGTTTCAAAAATCCAAAGGTTTTTTTTATCTTGTCTAAGTCCAAATTTATCATGGATTGGATGTTTTCAATTGTTATATTGGTTTGATTTTTGGACCTAGGACCTTCCAAGTTTGGGTTAAATTTGACAATTTCTTGGGCTGCCAAATGTTTGAAGTTCTTGCAAAATTTTTTGTCTTGACATGCCCTAACCATTTCTTCATCAGTGATGCCATAATCAGTGTTAGAGTCATCACTTAGGTGTATAGTACCTTGTTGTATGTTTGATGTGTCAGGTTGGCTGAATTCAAAGGAATGTGATTATTCATCTTTAGGTGAGGTTGGTACACTTCCTCCTCCTGGTGGCATTGGCATGAATATAGGTTCAAAGTTAGGACTCCATTGAACCATCCCATGTGTGGGGGAAGTGTTTGGAGGAAATCTCATGGTAGGTGCATTTTTCAAGGTTATTTTTGCCATAGCTTGATTATGAGGATCTTGCGGATACATGTTCAAGGGGTCTGCTAGTAATGGTTGTGATGCCTCGATTTGGTCTTCGTCAAAGGTTTGTTGGTTTTTCTTGCTCTTTCTTTGTCTTGGATGAGGTTTTGGTTGTGCTTGTGCCTCAAAAAAAAAAGGTTGATAGAGTTCTTTGGGTCTCTAATCTGATTATGTCCTAGTAAGTGCTGGCATGATACCTAAGAATGTAGATACTATGGAAATTTTGAGTGTTTTGAGTGATTTAGAGTGGTGGGTATGCAAGATATGAGTGTTTTTGGAATTTTTAAGTGTTTAGGAATGTTATAAAATTTAGAAAATGCTAGATGAATTATGGTTTTGATGTGCAAAGTGAAAATTTCCTAGGGATGTTATGCAAATGCAAATGCAAGGTGATGTTTTGAAGTTTGACTAGAGGGGATGAAAATGACTCTAAGGTATGCAAAATGACAATTAGGGTTATGTTTTGGACTTGGTAATGATACTAAAGGTTGATGTATGCAAGGTATATCATGAAAAGGATGCTGTTCTGGGGTTCATAATGACATCTGGGACATGCAAAATGAGGGTAAATGCTCAAGAAGGTAATTTGGTTGATAGACAATTTGATAGGGTTTGGTAGTGAAAATGATGCTAAGGAATTTGATCAATGCAATATGAAGGGGATATACCACTAGGGTAAGTCAAAATGAAATTTGGGGATGCTAGGGATATGATTATGCTATGACAAGGGTATATGGAGAGTTTTGAACTTAGGTAAAACCTTTTGAAAGTATTTTGCCTAGGAGTTTAACCTTGTGATAAAGGACTTTGGATCTTGACGAAAAACTGATAAAAGACAAAAAGATCAAATTGATAAAAGATGACAAGGTCAAATCTATCAAGATATAGACAAATTTTGACCCAAGAAAATGACAAGAAAAGATAAAAACATTAGTCAAGATCCATTATCTGTCAACACTAGGAGATACTCTAAGACTCATACTTTGTTTAGATTTTTGACTAAATTCAAAGGTTTTGGGGGTTCAAAATGATGTTTTGAGGACTCTAAATGGTGGTTATGTTGAGAAGATATGTGATATGGACAATTCTTATTATGTAAAATGGGATTTTGGGTGCAAGATACAATTTTGGGTCAAGTGCAGAACAGGTAGGTGTAGAGCCTCCTAGATGAAGTTTTGGGGTCCTAAAGTGCAATTCGAAGGCCCAAAATGCTCATGCCGGTATCCAAGTGCACCCTAACAGTGCCAAGTGCACCCTAATAGTACCAAATACATAATTGATGCACTTGGAACCATTTTGGGTGTAGTTGGTAGTTTCTGGGCGTAGTTGGTAAGCTAGGAAGAATGTTTGCTGATTCTGAAGGGTATGGTTACCAAATTAACATGCCAAGAAGATAAGATGCTAGGTTTGATGTTAGGATGGGTTGGGAGATGAAAAATTAAGGTTATGATTTATATAATGATGTCTTAAGTTAAGGTGATGAAGATTAGGTGCTGTAGAATGCAGATCTGGGCAAGCTAGTGCAAGGGGAGCTAACCAGGTACCTAAGGACACTATTGAAGCCCCAAAATATTATCTGGAACCCAAAAATAGATCTTAGGACCACCAAGTGCACCCAAAAAGTTAAAACTACATCAATGATGTAGTTGGGGCCCAGTTGGGCATAGTTGGTGGTTTTTGGGCGCAGTTGGTAAACTGGGTTGAAATTGAGGCAATTCTGGGAGCTATTATTTTAGGATTGATGTCATAGGGAGGTAAATAGTAGAGGACAGTGTTAGGGCTAGTATGAATGCTCAAAATTATGCTTAAGACACTTGGAATTATGGATAAAGTGGTCAAGATGATGAATAGGTATGCAAGGATGCAAGGTGGTGAATGCAAAGTGTTGATTTTGAGATGGGAATGCAAAAACTAAGGAAAGTAAATTGAACCTAAATTAATGCAATAAGAAAGGTAATAGATACTAAATGAGAACTAAAAGGTGCAATATGAAGTCTATATGATTCATGAATGAGGCCTATATTAGGGTGAATGTGAATGAAGTCTATTCAAGTGTGAGATCTACATTTTGCCAAGCACATTTAGGAGCACAAGTCAACATGTTTTCCAAGGTTTGAGTGGTTGAACCAAAGCTTGCAAAGTTTGATAAAGGTTGAAATATTTTGGCCATGTGTGATGTTTTGACAAGTTCAAATGATATCCAAGGTGTAAATTTAAAATTTTTGCTTTTATCTTGATTATGTTTTACACACACACAAGACACATTAAGACAAGAATAGCTGTTGTAAAAAGTTAAGAAACACACCACAACCTAGGCTTTTAGGATTGTATCCACTAAATTACTACTTAAACCGAAGTTCAACCACACTTATCTAGAGTGGAAAACCTAGGATCTTGGCACCATAGGCTCCTTGTTACAGTGTACTCACTTCTCAGGGCTACCAAGATCCGCTTCCCAAGGGGCATGACTTCCCAAGGGATTGTTGCCTCTACTAAGGACCACAAGAATGTAGGATGTCTTCAAGGGTATGGATGACACCTTGAGCTAGTGGATAGATAGGATTTTGGCCACTAAAACATGGTTTTTAGTAAGGGTATTTCGTTTGACAAATGAATGATAAACTTTCGCAGAAGGTCTCCCAGCCCTGAGAACTGAGGTTTGACGCACCACAAGGGTACTGGAGGAGAGCTATCATGCAACAATACCGCTGATACAACTTTTACCATAATCAAATTTTATATAGCAGCTAGAAAATTGACCTGGCTTTGGCCTATTATCGCTTTGAGGTCATCCCTTGGCATACCCAATATCGAGTATCTTGGTCCAAGGCAGGCCTCCTATAAAAGTTACATGGATTTCTCTTACACCCAAGACCCATGAATGGCGAGGGGAGAGGATACGTCCAATGCAACTCCTAGGGATTTAACACCATTCACACGCCAGGAAGAAAAGAAAAAGGTTCTTTTTAAGCACCAAATGAAATGTTATCTAATATAGGAAATCCACACACATAGTTTTGAAAGACACACAAAGTCTTCGACAACGTCTTGCAAAGCACACATTAGTAGTTTCTTATGATCATGTCTTCACCCAAAAATTGTCACATGCTACAAATAGACCATTATTAACACAAACTCACTTAATCTATGTGCTAGAGAGTGATAGGAACTTGAAATGCAGATTTTGATTGGTGCATGTGCTTACTATGAACCTAGGTGTGCTCTGATAGTGCAAATTGCTCCCCAAAAGGATAAAATGGCTCTGAACACCCCCAAGTGCACCCAGATAGTGCAGACTATGTCAATGATGTAGTTGGGGCCCGGTTGGGTGCAATTGGTAGTTTTAGGGCATAGTTGGGAAGTCAGGTGCAAAGTGTGGGGAAATGGTGCCTAGACAAGACCCAAAAATTGAAAATTTCAAAACTACACTCCCAAGTGCGCCCAAATAGTGTAGACTATGTCAATGACATAGTTGGGGCCTAGTTGGGCATAGTTTGTAAGTTAGAAATAGTAGAAAGAGGTTTTGGTGTCTTCTGGGCTCCTAAAACTGCTCCTAGGGGCCCCAAGTGCGCCCTAACAGAGAAAAGTGCACCCTAGGACAACAAGCTAACAGAATGCATGAAACGAGAGCCTATAAGCATTTTACTGGACCCCCTAATTAATCTAGGTGTGAAAAGGAAAATCAGATAGTCATTATACCCTTCCAAGTGAGCTCCTTCCTTGCACCTACAAGCACAACACAAGAAAACCCAAGTTAGATATGTATGTTCACGTCGGGTTCACCAAATGTAGGACCAAAAAAATGGGTTAAAATGCATAACATACTATGAGAAAATCACAAACTCAATCAACATATATTAGCACCCACTAGTCTACCATGAAAGCCAAAGTAAACAAAAGAAAGCAAGCATAATCAAAAACTCCCTTTTTTCGTTTGTAGCTCCCATGTACTTCTTTCTTCTCCAAATAATTGTAGCTCTAATTTTCCTATAGTTCACACAAGATTGAAGCAAAAGCCTATGATAGGGATAAATCCATGAGAATACTTGAAGTTGTGATTTAATGTGAGAACAAGAATGCAAAGGAGTAGGGACTCAAAGACTCAAAGATTTGGATTTTCAAAACTTAAGCATTCCGATCCGAAATGAGAGGAAGGGTGTCCATTTTATAATTTTCATGGAGGGTTAGAGCATTGGATTTGTCACCCATAGATATGCAATGTTTCAAGAGATTCCTATAAGAATCTATGATGCATATGACAAAGTATGCCAACTGTAAGATTCTATGACACATGCACGTCAAACTTGGCTAAATGTGGAAGAGAATCTATGACACGCCTCAACCCACTTAAAGCCAAGAATCTATGACAAAAAAGCCAAATAGAGACATGCGTAAGAGAATAAGAATGTTTGATTATGAGAAGTCTTATCCAAGTGTCAAAGAAGAATCCACGAGGTGTCATATCCAAGTGTCATGATGATGCAATATTTTATGGAATATTTGAATTAAAAATCCTCTTATTCCACAAAATAAGAATTAGTATAATATGGAATTAATGATGGAAAATGGAACTTGGGAAATTAAGAATTTCCATGGTTTGCAGATAATGAATCAATTAACTAGTAAAATTAATTAATTAAGGATGATAATTAGGAAGAATAATTAGAAAGAATAGGATTAAATTATGGGTTATTTAATCCTATAGAGAAAATTAGCAGATGATTGGCCAAATTGATTAAATGAATATGATAGTATCCTTTGATGAAAATGTAATGATGATGGATATGGAATAAGATGATGACTAGTAGATCAAAGCCATGATCAGATTGATTGATTGAATTTGATAACATGCCAAGGACACATGACATGAGTTGGTTGATATGTAACATTTAACCGACATTGTAAATGCTACAAGACTGAAATTGATTGATAAGGTTTGATCATAATAACATTGATAAAAATTTTCAATGTTATTAAAATGGTTGATGATGCTATGATTTGACATTGAAAGCCTCAACAATGTCAAAGATTGGATGAAATGAATGATAGTTTGACCTAGCACTGAGAGCCACAACAGTACTAAGGTCAAATTGATAAGATTGATAGGTTGATAGGTTTCCAAGGCACTGAAAGCCACAACAATACCTAGAAGTCAGATAAATGATGATTGATTTGGAATGTTTGATATGTTTCAAGTTGATTAGGACTGATTTTGAGTGATTCCAGGTTGATTTGGGGTGATTTCAAGTTGATTTGATACAATTTCAAGTTGATATGAAATTGATATGAAAGGGGATACAAATGACAAAATATGGTCAATCTAGACAAAAGATCAAAGTTATTAGAATGAGAAAATGGGAAAAATTAGTGTGAAGAAGTGATGAAGACATAGATGCAAACCATTTTTGAGTGTCTACAGTTCCTATAAAAGAAGTGTCCACTATAAGAGCCTCCATCTTGTATTGGATGGTCGTGTGTATCTTGACTCCTTTTATACAGATACATTAATGACTTTGGTTCTTCTCCTTGTTTGTTGGAGTGAACTCTTCATGCTATAGTACATACTGATACTCATCCTATTAAGTGAACGTATGGGTCACTGCGAGTATATCTAGCACACTTTTGTCTTAGGTTATGAATGCAAGGGTCATTGCGGATAGAATGAATATTGAGTACTTAGCATAAGACAGATCTCTCATGTGTTTGGTGTGCCTGTTATGCAAGCAACATTAAGGTCATCCTAGTGTTTATGCTCTGATGCTTATGTTAACTTGCTACATTAAAAGGGACAAATGTTCTAGTCATTCTGGCTTCTTGTGCCTCGAATGCTTACATTTAATCTCGAAAAACCAATAATGTATGTTATATTCATATTTCCATGATTGCAATGTTAGTGGGAATTGTATGACCTATGAGCTTTGTTCTATATCTGGTGATGATTAAATATCGAGGCTTGGTAACCAGACCTAGGGTTGCATTTACAATAGTCTTTCATTACATACTTCACTTGCATAAGCATGCAATTCCATTGCAAATCTACTTTCACATTCTTTGATGAGGGATTGCTGATCTCTTCAAAGTATCATGAACTACACAAATGATTGATTAATCACCCTCTTGGCTACTTTGGTTGCTCTGAACCCATTTTTTGGGATCAAATTCGAAATCTGACACACTTAAGTGGCTCAAAATGCATTTTAAATTTTTTTGTGCAATCCAAATCTTTCTAATACTTTACAATTCTTGGAATCTTTTCAACACAAACTTGGTCTTTTGGACCTCAAGATCATTCTAATCTCTTCATATTTCTTTAGATTATTTTGATCTCTTCATATTTCTTCAAGATCATTCTGATCTCTTTATATTTCTTCAAGATTGTTATGATCTCTTTATATTTCTTCTGATCATTCTAATCTCTTTATATTTCTTCTGATCATTCTAATCTCTTCATATTTCTTCAAGATCATTATGATCTCTTTATATTTCTTCAAGATCATTCTAATCTCTTTATATTTCTTCTGATCATTCTAATCTCTTTATATTTCTTTTGATCATTCTAATCTCTTCTATATTCTGCTATACCTTGGATTTCTTTTGTATCTTTCATCACTCTCCTTACATCATACTTCTGGTTTGTCATCTTTCAATTTTGCTCCCAAGGGGGCAGGATGATTACATCATTGAGTTAAATTTTAACTCATTTTGAGTCTCATTTCTTGGGGAATCTGATTCCCATTTTATGTCCTTCTCACTTGGGGCATCTCATTACTTGAGGCATCTTTCTCCCTCTTATTTGGCATCTTTGTCATCTATCTTATATTTTCATCAAATCGATCAACCTTATAATAGCTCTTCTCAAAGTTTGATAGATAGGTATTGGGATAGTCTAAACCCCAATTCCTAAGGATCAAGCCTTGTTTTGGGGATTATTATGACTCATTATTGGACCTTGTTATCTTTTATCAATCTTAAGTATCTAGGTGTTCTATCTAGATCCTTGAAGGTTAAGTTCCGTTATGGAGTTAGTCTTCTAAATGCTATTATTCTCGGGTATCTAGGTGTTCTATCTAGATCCTTGAAGGTTAAGCTCTGTTCTAGAGATAATCTTCTAAATGCTATTAATTTTAGGTATCTAGATGTTCTATCTAGATCCTTAAAGATTACGCTTCATTTTGGAGATAATCTTCTAAATGCTATCACTTTCAGGTATCTAGATGTTCTGTCTGGATCCTTAAAGATTATGCTTCGTTCTGGAGATAGTCTTTTAAATGCTATCAATCTTAGGTATCTAGGTGCTCTACTTGGATTCCTTGGGATTAAGCTCTATTCTAGAGATAATCCTTAAAAGCTTATCAATTGGTCTTCGTGTCATCAACTTCAGAACCAATCTCATCTTTGCATCATGCTTTTTGATTTTCTTTGAATTGAATGTGTTGGTCGCACATTCATTCAAAGAGGGCCAAAATGTAATACCCCAAAATTGGCTCATTGCCATCTCAACCAATTCTGGTCTATTTTTGATAATTTCTAAGTCCTATTCTAATAGGAAATTCTCATTCTGCTATTCACTACTTGACTTAATTGTCAGATGCAAAAAACCCTAATATGCATTCATCATATTTCTTATTTAATTCCTATAGTACGTACTCATATTAGTCGCATTAAACCTACTTGATTTAATTATAATTTAATTATTAAGTATTTATACTTTAATTAAATTAAATTATATCCTAAGGCTAATGTACTATGGAGTTAAATTTATTTAATTTAATAAATATGCCTATTTGAATTAATTAAATGAAATTATTTAATTAAATGGAGAACTTACGTCTAATTAATTAAACAAAGTTATTTAATTAAATGGGAAGTCATTCCTAATTAATTAAATGAAGTTATTTAATTAAATAAGAAAAGTGCCTCTAATTAATTAAATATAATTATTTAATTAAATAGAAAAGGTAATTATGAGAGCATATCTCATTTTATTAAATTAAATATCTCAACAAAATCTCTCTTCAGTTCAAAAAAGGGAAATTTCCAGTTCACTATTGATCAAAAACAAGTTAAATGAGTTAACTCCTTTTCCTACTAAAATTAAATTAGTTAACTCCTTATTTTACTCAAATTAAATCTGTTAACTCTCTTTAATTTGGGAATCTCCCTTTATGACTGTGTTGGTCTGACTTTTTGTATAACAGAAGTTTTTGTTCAATTGTAGAAAAGTCTAAATTTTTATTTCTAAGTGAAACATAGGGTTTCTGGATAATCCATCCATAAAGAAAAAATTCATAAAAACCCTATGTTCTCTCTATTCATAAATTTTCGGGCGCGAAACTTTTGAATTTTTGAGTGAGACAAATATTCTGTCCCTTTTTATTTTTTGTTCCCTCGAGATACCTTTCTCATTTTTCTAGCCGTCGGATCCAAGTAGAGCTACCGCTGTCGTTACCTCACTATGCAAAATTGCATGCTTTTTAAGTATAGTGAGGTAGCGAATGCTGAGTATTTTGCGAGGAGGGACCGTAAAGTGAACATACGGCAGTCAGAGCTTTTTTTTTTGAATGATTTATTATGCAGGTACATATTGCAACTACCATCCAAATAGGAAAGGGGACCCAATAGAATATCTGAAATAAGAGCCGAAAATGATTCTTCTGACACTTCGCCACCTCGCTACCACAAAAATAAGATACTTCACTGTTAGCAAAGTAGCGAGGCCCTGTGAAATCAAGAGGCAGTGATGTTGCATTTTGTCGATACCATGACTACACTGGGTGGCATGCCAAGTAATAAATCCCGTTGTCAGAAGCAGTTTCAATAATAAAAATAATTATCTGATGCCCCTTGCATTTTCTAGTCCAAAATTCATTAAAGTATCAGAGCTCGCTATCTCACTATCATAAAAATCAGATACTTCGCCGTTAGTGAAGTAGTGAGGCCCCGTGAAATTTGGAGGTCAGCAGGACCTTGGTGATGTGGAGTAATAATTAGGACTACAGTAAATTTTTGTAAGGTGCCAACTATGCAGAGATCCTTTTTTCATTAATGCCCTTCTGATCGAATGTACAAAAAGATCCTAAACGTCAGATTGGAATGGAATCAACGGTCTTCGCTACCTCACTTTGAAAAATTGCATGCTTTTTAAGCCATGCGACATAGTGAATACAAGTCAGAAGACCCAGTGCAGTTTTTTCACCCTTGATTGAGTATATGATCAATGACTATCATCTTCTCGCTATGACAATTTACGAGGGAGATAATTATAGTGACATAGTGAATAGGGCCCACTGCCTTCTCTCTAAGGAAACCTAGTAGCATATCATTTGATCGATTCCATATCAGATCGATGATTGTTGCTGCTTTGTTATGGCAAGGTGCTCGTTCTTTATGCATAACAAAGTAGCGAAATACTAACATGTGTCCTCAATTGTTAATGGGTCCAGATACAAGCGCCATCAAGGAAAGAATTATATACTTAGTAAGTTCTCATTGGGTAAATTGACTGACATGTAAAATACAACTCCTAATTGCTCTCCCCATATCACATGATCGTAAGATCTTTGAAAATCGACGACATAGTTGTAAACAAAGAATGTAGTACCACTCCCTATATTAATTAGACATGAAAGCATCATCTATGAGAAAAAATAGAGTATAATACAGAGAGATTTCATCAGTTTCATCTTACCCGAGCAAAGATTTGGAGCCATTCTTGTGCAGAAGCAATTACTGAAGGAAAGTGAGCCAAAGCCTGGTAGAAATTATGAAGTTGTCTATTCGCAGAAAGTTTGTAGAAATACAGAGGAAAACAAAGAAAAAATTTAAGTAGTACTACCATAATCCTCGTAGGCTTTTCAGTTCTATAAAAAATAAGTCCAAGATGCCTCCAAAGAAGGGATTTTCAGGTGCAGTGAATTATTTGGATAGGAGTGTGCATGATGATTTGCTTGAGTTTCTTCCTGAGTCCACTATAGAGATAGTACAAGTTAAAAGGTTAACCTCATTGAACCCTAGGCTAAGGATAGTTGATGGATTGTATGATAAGGGTAATTGGGTTTAGGATGCTCAGACTTCTCAAACTAGTTTGAGTTTGTTCAAAAAATGGTTCACAGAAAGGAAATTATATGCCCCTCATGCCAATATATGGAATTTTGATCTTGAAAAGCTTGTTTTTCCCAGTGTGTTTATGGATTATGACTTTCTTGAAAGTGTAGCTAACAGTTATGATCAAGCCACTAAGGTAGTGAGAAGAATGGATGGTGAGGTGTTAGTTACCATTAGTCCCGACGAAATTAGGAAGGTTTTCAGGCTGGCACCTCTCACCATGTATCATGTGCTCATTAATTTGATAGAGTTAGAAAAAGAATATATGTCCAAAAGGGATGTAGTTAGATAAGGTGCATTGAAAGCCCACATAGGTATAATTGGAAACCTACCAGCAATAACATCATCTTCTAAAGAACCTTTCAAGAAATCATGCTTTAATGCCAGGGCAGTAGAAATATACAGGACCCTGTGAAGAGTCTTCGGAGAGGGTGAAGACGACTTTATTCTAGTGAGCTTCATGTATATGATCACCCAAATCTCTTCTTTTGGTGTAGAAATATTTTTTGATTTTGAATCTTACCTGGCTAATGAGATTCACAATGGATTGGTGGGGATTGCAAAGGGCAAGGTGGAAAAGGTTTGGGGTCAGTACTCCCTATTGATGCATATGTTTCTTTTTAAAGGGGTTACATATTTTAGTAAAGAAATGGTTTTAAATAGGGAACAAGAAGGGGAGGCACTACCAATTCAATTACGGAGTGCAGACATGACTTGGGAAGCAGAAAATGCTAGTTTTGTTAGATTTGATAGACACTTTGCTTCTAAACTAAGATGCCTCATCTTGAGTGACAATCCCAGAATTCCTAAGGCACTAATGCATCTTGTTAGGCCTATAGACAGACCCCATAGTTTAAAAGTTTCACATAATTGGGGAGATATTATCCCATATCCAGTCTCGACTGTCATTAGGATCTATGGGTTCAAAGGGACACCCCATGTACTACCCTATCAGGTACCTTTAAAAGTAGGGGTAGCTGAATTTTTATGGCAGTTGGGAGGAGTGGAGGAGACCTTTTTGCACAAAATGGAAACAAGATCAATTTTTCCTACTTGCATTATAGCTCACACATTTGTAGTAACTAAAGAAGGGTGGATCTTCCTCTAAAAATTTTTGGATCAGTATAAGATGGCAGTATCTCATGCTCATTTTTGTGACATAGAAGACTTCTTTAATTCTGCTCTTAGATATAGGATCAAGCTTCGTCCAAGTCAGCATGAATTCTACTTCCTTAAAGATATAATAAGGAATGAATACTCTCTCCAGGAGCAAGAAACAAAGAAAGAAAAGTGGAGAGTCTATTCAAAAGTTTTGGAGTTTATTAATTGTTTTTACAAAGATTACAGTCCTCTTAGTAATGTTGCAACTAATGTAGATAGGATAAATAAGCTCATGAGTACATTCTCAAAAATAATGGAGGTAATGAATGAAAAGAAACAACATTTTATTGATTCTTTTCCAAATAAAGCCAGAGAAGTTATGAGGAAATTGGGTTTCACGCCTAACACAGGAGTAGGTCCACTGGTTGTCTGAAAGAGGATAGGATATACTATTATTCAGGAGCAGATGCCCATTGTAAACAAAGAAAAATAGGTAATTGAATCTACTAGTACTGTCCTTGAATAAAGACCCCCTGAACCTTCTCCCAAAAGAAGAAAAGTAATAAGGGAAGAGGAATCCCATGATGAAGGTTACTCACCTTCCCAAACTCCAATGAGAATTGAGGAAGAGCAACTCACCAATGAGCAAATTGAACAAATGGGGTCGCAAGGAGGAGTTTTTGTTACTCAAGTAGAAATTGATGAAGGGAACCCCCAGGAGCCTCTTGTGCCAAGTTTTGAATTAATTGTAGCAGATTTAAGAGGAAGGGAATTAGACCCTATTTTGGAGTAGGCCAGTCAGCAATTTTTGTTTGATAACAATTTTGTAAAATCTAGGGCTTTCCATCAGTTTGCATGGACGACAAACATGCACATTTTTGAACAAAGGTGTAGGAATATGAAAGCAAAGCATCCAGAAATGGATGAAGCCTCCATTCAGAATCAGATAAAAGAAGAAATGATACAAGAATTCCAAAATATAACCCCTGACAAGGGTAGACAGATGGTGAAAAATTCAAATATTTTATTATTGCCCAATTGGGATATTGCTGATGCCTTAATTTTTAATTCTGTGTCAAATAATTTAGGATTATAGGATCCTGATAAGAAGGAATTCTTGGGAACAACATTCAGTAATGATCAAGCTTCCCTTGTTATGTGGTCACTAAGAAGAGGATCCAGGACTACTCCATTACAGCCTTATGATTTAGGACTAACAGGGAATATCATTGTGAGGAGGGTCGCTAATACTTCAAATGTACAAGAAGCCTACATGAATGTGGACTATTCTAAATTTTCCCTGGCCACTATAGAAAGAGAAGAAAAGGAAATGACTAATTTGTAGAGTAAGTATGAAATAGTGGTGGATGCCTACAATCAAGAAGTAAAAAAGAGAATTGAGCTGGAAAAAGGGTATCTCAATTGGAGAAGATACTTGGGAAAAGAAAGGTGGGAGAATCCAGTACACTTAGAATTGTGTACCCTTCATAGTCATTTGTTGGATTAAACCCTATCATTGAAATAGCTGACACCCCAAAAAGGCCCCAATTCTATACTGTAGAGGACTTTGAAGTAGAAAAAATCAAATTACATGAGTTGCAGATAGAATTTAAAAATCAATAGGAAGAAAAATTGAAGCAGGGTGTGGTATATTTGAGGGATAAAATAAAATGGTCAACTTTTTATGATCAGTTGACTAGAATTATAACCCTTATGGATGAGTTGAATAAAGAAAAGGATATACTGACTCCTCTTGCACAGAAATGGAGGGAGAGAAATAATGATATTACAATCATATGTATATCTGTAGTCCAAATGCCGTATCATCAAGTTGAGAAGATTTTTGATTTGTTAAATAAGTTAGAGAATTTTGGTGCTGAAAGAGATTCTTTACAAAGAAGATTAACACTCTGTTTTTCCAAATATATTGCTGAAAAATTCACCCTATTTTCTTGTGCTTTAGAATCTGTTGATACAGTAAAGGAAAAGGAAAAGTGGAAAAGGGAAATGGATGAATTATTCAATGAAAGAATAATAAACATCATGAGTGAGACTAGCCACTGGTTCTGGGGAAAGACAAATGAAGAGCTAGTAAAAATACAATTGTTTTATACTGCTATGAGAAAAGAATTTGATGATTTAGAAGAAAGTGCAAATTCTTTAATAAAGATACAAAGGGAAGCTCTAAGTTTTGATTGGCCAGATGATGACATTTTTAATAAATGGATAAATTTTTTTATGGAACAGATGTCAGGAGACAATGAGGAGGAAGATGCTAAAGTAACAGTTACCCTTGTAATTGGTAATGAAGACATGGAAGATCCCCAGACTAAAGTGAGTTTGCAGGTAACTGAAGATGATACATCACTTTTAGACCTCATGGCTATGTACTCCAAATATGAAGAATGATTGTAAGATCAGATCATTTTTCTTGTCTCAACGAATGAGAAGCATAACAGAAAGGGACCCAACAAGGAATGTTTGTTGTAATTAGCCTTTTTGTTATTTTGTTCTTGTCTTTACATGGACACCTGTCATTTGTTTCTAGCCTAAAGCTTGTTGCATCTCACACTATTTAAGTGAGATCCAAAGGCTAAAGAAGGGTCTAAATTCTTTTTCTTCTAAGTATTGTGCTTAGTTTAGTTTTTGGTCCAAATTTTGAAAGCAAGTTTGTAATGTATTTTTTTGTCAAAATTTTTGAAAATACATGAAGATAGAATGAACTGTGTTTCTTTTGGAAGGCTATTCTGAGTTTATTGTAAGAGATGTACCATTTTCAAAGGAAATGAATACAAACTATGAACTATCCCCATATCAGTTCTTTCTGAATTTTGTCTCCTGCTCAATACTTAGCTACCTTGATGTTGTATGAGTAAGAGCTCGTACAATTGAATGCAATCTAGTTAGGTTGTATATCCATCTATCATTGCTGTTAATTCAATGGATTAAGTAAAAGCTTTGATGAATGTGATAAGATTCTTTAAGTATTGAAAAGGATTTTGAATGATAAATTCTGATAAGAATTGCTGATATAATTTGTTGTAAGGCAACAAATTAGATCTTAGATTTTGCTATAGACTCTGAACCCCCAATGGATTAGGCACTGATCAAGTTATTTCAGCTGAAGGAGAAGTATCTTACAAATGGTTTTTCAAATGCATCATCAAATCAAATTTTACTTTTATTTCCTGTAGATCTTCAAAGTTGGCCATCACTTGTCTGTATGAAATCTTTTTAGCTTTAGTTAGCCATTGTTGTTGAAAATGTCTGCAGATCTATAGAAGACTTCTTGGCCATATCTGTTTATGGGATGTATTTGGAAAGTTAGTAAGAATTATGTATATATTTGAGGATTTTGAAAAGAGAATTAGAATGAAACTAAGAATAATCCTCATACAGTCATTTTAGATTTGAAACATCCCTGGGTATACCCACCCTGGTTGTGCAGAGCCAAAAGAGTAGAAAACCATTTGTGGTTTTGTTGAAGTTGGGTCCAAATACCTTACATAAGCAATTGTTGATAAGAATAGGCTAGTTTTTAGATTGTGTATGTATTGTCATTCTAGTATTAAGCTTTTTGTCACTTAGTAGTTTTAGTACCATTTAAAACACCAACAAAATGGCAACTCTGCTGGGGATTTGTCCAACACCTCTGTGAAAAGTACTGCAATTTCTTTGGTCCTACTGTGTACATGTGTGTCATGTGATCTATGTCTTTCCTGTGGTTATAAGGGAATCTTTTAGTGTCAAACTTTGAGAATTTAAAAAAGATAGAGCCCAAGTACCATTGCTACACACTGATGTATCCAGCCTATCCAAGTGTCTTATCTAAACAAGAAAGAGTTACAATCTTACGACATTAGTGATTGGTCTGTTTTTGCCATATATTTTTGTTCCTAATTGTGTATCAGTTTCTTTTGATCAGCTAAAAGTGTCATTATATATTGTCCCGAAATAGGGTGGCGACTCAGTCAAGGTTTTGAAGCTAGTGCTTATTGTAACAAAAAGGTAAATATGGCTGACAAGAGGAAAAATACAAGAGCTTACATGAGAGCCAATCCCAATGTATCAATGTATACTAATTTACCCCAAGGTGGTAGGAAGAACCAAAATAAGAAAAAGACAGATCCAAATCCTACTTGGAAACCCAGAGGTAATGCATCCGTCAATTCCCATTATCAACCAGTAATAGGAAGAGAGTCTTCTTCGCTTAGCTCTGAATTCGAAGCTACAAGACTCTTAGGAGGCATTTTCAGTACCCCATTACCAGATGAGAGAGTTTTTCAAGATAAGGACGTGTCTACTATGGGAGTTGCTTCATTAAAACCAGATCCTGTAGCTGATATAAATTATAGGCTAGGATTTAGGAGTTCATCTGATAATCTTTTTAATCCTAGAGTAGCCCCATACGTAGAACCAAACCTTATAGATTTGGATGACCCTGCTGATTTTGAGGCAACTTCTGTAGATCCTAAAGAAGTGCACTCTGAGATAGAATTTTTGAAGAAATGGATTGCTAAGGAAGAAGCTAAACGCATTCATCTTGAAAAAGAGGAGCAAGCCACCTTAGATGCCATAATAGAAAGAGATGATCTGTTAAGAAGGATGGCTACTTTGAAAGAGCAAAATAAAAAATTAGAAGAGAATACCACAACTCTCCATAAGGATATTTTTGGAGATGTTGATAATCTGAGAGATAAAGTGCAAGAACAGGAGAAACACCTAAATCAAAGGCAAGAACCAATTATTGCTCAAGTTCAAGCCTATAAACCTGTTCAAATTGATCTTGTAGAGTCCACTGCAAAAGCTCCAGATAAAGGGAAAGGCAAGGCTATAGGAATCCAAATAAATGAGCCTCAAGCTATACCAAGAAAACCATACAACCCTCCATGTCGAAGTTAGATCTAGATCTTGAGAAGGCTCGAAAAGAGAGGGAAGATCTTGCAAAAGAACTTGAGAAGGTTAAAAATGAAGCTCAAGCTGCAGAAACTAGAAGGAAAATCCAATTCATAAAGTCTAATTCTGCATTGGCTTCATGGCCAAATTTGTCTATCCCACCTACAAATCCTGCACCAGTTAGTGCTCCCACAATTTCAACTTAGGGAATACCCCAATCTGCCCCTACCTCATCCTCAAATATTGGCACCCAAGTCCCATTTGTCCCACCACTGTTAGGATAAACCACAGACAGAAATAAAAACTACATGCAAATATAACCAATAACAGAAAATAATAGAAACACAGAAATGAACACAAGGCACCAAGATTTAACGTGGTTCACCCAATCCCTGGGCTACGTCCACCAAACAACAAGTCCGATCTTATTACAATCCAGTGATTACAACCTGATTACAATCCGTAATCCCTTACAGCTCAATACCGCCGCAAGAACCAATTTCGTATCACCGCACATGAAAAATACCCAACCCTAAGCCCTTTTTATACAAGTATTAAACCACTTTAGGGTTATAAAAATCTAACAATCTCCCACTTGGGGATTGATCAGGCTCCACACTAAACAACAATCTCCCACTTGGAGACTGATCTTGTAGCAATACCACTACTGCATGGGGCTCCCACTAGATCAAACCACCATGGACTCTGCTATTATTTTATTCACATTTAGTCTAAAAGACCAACTGAAGTTGAAGAGGAGTTCAACTTCTCCCTTGTTACAACCTTTGTCAACATATCTGCTGGATTTTCATTGGTATGTATCTTCTCCAGCTTTAACTGTCCATCTTCCAAAACTGACCGAATGAAATGGTACCGCAACTATATGTGTTTGGTCTTAGAATGCAGAGCTGAATTCTTAGCAAGATGAATGGCACTCTGACTATCTGTGAACAAATAATTATCCTTCTGATGATGTCCCAATTCTTCCAAGAAGAACTGAAGCCATATCATCTCTTTGGCTGCCTCTGTAGCAGCAACATACTCTACCTCTGTAGTGGAGAGAGCATTAATCTTCTGTAGTCTAGAAACCCAGCTCACGGCTGCCCCACCAACAGTAAAGACATAACCTGTAGTACTCCACCTGGTATCAATATCCCTAGTCAAATCTGAGTCAACATAGCCCTGTAAATCAGTAGTAGAGCCTCCAAAGTGTAAACACTTATTGGATGTTCCTCTCAAATATCTGAGAATCCACTTGACAGCATTCCAATGCTCAAAACCTGGATGACTCATATACCTGCTAACGACTCCCACTGCATGTGCAATATCTGGTCTAGTGCATACCATAGCATACATCAAACTTCCTACAATTGAAACATAGGGTACCTTGGACATCTTATCCTCCTCTTCCTGTGTCTTGGGACACATCTCCTTAGTCAATTTCAAATGACCAGGTAAAGGTGTGCTGACAGCTTTAGCATTCTCCATAGAGAAACGTTGCAACACCTTCTCAACATAATCAACTTGAGATAGCGTCAATGTTCTGTTCTTCCTATCTCTGCAAATCTTCATACCAAGGATTTTTTTTGCTGCCCCCAAATCCTTCATAGCAAATGCATGTGCTAATTGGCGTTTCAGCCCCTTAATATGATCCATGTTAGACCCAGCTACAAGCATATCATCAACATATAAACATAAAATAATGTAGCTATTATCATCCAACCTCTTAAAATAAACACAGTAATCTGAATGACACCTATTATATCCATTCTCATGCATAAAACTGTCAAATTTTAGATACCATTGCCGAGGGGCTTGCTTCAAGCCATATAAACTTTTCTTCAATTTGCACAATAAGTTCTCCTTACCTTTGACCTCAAAACCCTATGGCTGAGCCATATATATTTCTTCATCCAAATCACCATGAAGAAAGGCTGTTTTAACATCCATTTTCTCTAAATGCAAATCTTCAGTAGCCACAAGACTTAAAACAGTACGAATAGAAGTCATTTTAACAACAGGAGAAAATATCTCATCAAAATCAATTCCTTTTTTCTGTGCAAATCTTTTTACAACTAACCTAGCCTTAAATATTTTCTTACCTCCTTCCTCTTCTTTCAACCTGTAAACCCATTTATTCTGTAAAGCCTTTTTACCTGCAGGCAACTTGCATAAATCCCATGTCTTATTTTTCAGCAAAGAGTCCATTTCATCTTTCATGGCAGACTCCCACTGAATCTTAGTATCCACCTGCATAGCTTCATCATAACTTTCAGGTTCACCAGCATCAGTAAGTAAAATAGAATACAAAGAGGGAGAAAACCTTTGTGGAGGTCTAATTGGCCTTGTTGACCATCTAACATTCACTGGTGTGTGTGGTATTTGTTGTTGCAGTTGTTGCACATCATGAGGAATGGCTGGAACATCAGCTTTTGGAGTATCATCCAGCATTACATAATCATCTTCTTTCTTCTCATGTTGCTGCAACAGATCTTTGTACAACACTTTTTCATTGAATATGACATCCCGGCTTCTTATAATTTTATGATTTTCAAAATCCCAAAGCCTATAGCAAAATTCATTAATGCCATATCCAACAAAGACACATTTTTTTGATTTAGCTTCTAGCTTGGTTCTATTTTCAGAGTCTATATGAGCAAAAGCTTCGCAACCGAAGGTTTTGAGAAAAGAATAACTCACCATCTTACCAGTCCATGCTTCCTCTAGAATACCACAGCCCAAAGGAGTAGAGGGACCTCTATTAATCAAATATACTACAGTATTGACAGCCTCCGCCCACATGTGTAAGGGCAACCCAGCATGCAACCTCATGCTCCTTGTGCGCTCCATTATAGTCCTGTTCATGCGTTCAGCCACTCCATTTTCCTATGGAGTCCTTGGAATAGTTTTTTGTCTACGAATACCATTAGTGGAGCAATAACCTTTAAATTCATGACTGTAATACTCACCACCATTATCAGATCTGAGACATTTTAATTTCTTACCAGTCTCATTTTCAACCAAGCATTTCCATTTCTTAAAAGTTTAAAATACATCAGATTTCTGTCTAAGGAAATAAACCCATACTTTTCTAGTTGTGTCATCAATAAATGTAACATAATAATGAGAGCCACCAAGGGAAGATACCTGAGCCAGTCCCCATACATCTGTATGCACAAGCTCTAATTTCTCCTTTTTGTTTTCCTTCCCTGTCTTTACAAAACTCACTCTCTTTTGTTTTCCATACACACAACTTTCACAGAAATCCATATTCACACATTTTAGACTTGGTAAAGCTTTCCTTGAATGAAGTACTTTCATACCTTTCTCACTCATGTGCCCAAGTCTATTGTGCCACAGCGCTGTATCAGAATCTACAGCAGCTATTTGTTCTCCCTGCTCAACTGCAGTAATTGTTCTTGAATATTCATTTTTCTCTAAAACAATCAAAGTAGAAGGAACAATATGACCTATACAAAGATATAAGGTGCCTACTTTCACACCTCTTGCTACTACAAGGGAACCTTTTGAAACCTTCTAATTTTTATCATTAAAAGTAACTACACAACCCTCATCACCGAGTTGCCTTGCTGAAATTAAATTTCTACTTAGTTTTGGAACATGTCTTACCTCATGTAGTAGCCAATGATTCCCATTCTGCAACTTAATCTTAATTTTTCCCTTTCAAACAATCTGACAGGGTTCATTATCCCCCAAATAAACAAGCCCAAAATCCCCTTGGACATAATCAATGAAATAACCTCTATGAGGTGTAGCATGAAAAGAAGCACCAGAATCTAAAACCCATGAATCATCAACATTCTCTAAAGACAGAAGCAAAGCATCCTCTTCGGATTTTTTACTTACCACATTTGCCTCTTTGTCTCCATCTAATTTATCTCCTTCATTTTTCTTTCGAGTCTAGTAATCTTTCTTTTTGTGCCCTAGTTTCCCACAGTACTAGCAATCATTTGGTCCTCTCGATTGAGACCTCCTCCCCTTTGACTTTCCTCTTGATTTCCCACAATTTCCAGAGTTACTTCCTCTTTCAGTCGTTCTGCCCCTGCTTTATGCATTTAAAGCACTTCCTGATGTAGATCCACCTGAGGATTTTCTACAAGTTTCCTCACTTAAAATAACACTGATCACATCATCATATTTTAGGGTACTAGATCCAGGAACAAAATTACTCACCGCCATTACCAAGCCATTCCAGCTTTCAGGCAAAGAACACAAAATCAAGAGAGCCCTAATTTATTCATCAAAATTGATACCCACAGAAAATAATTAACTAGTAATAGTATTAAACTCATTTAAATGATCTGCAACAAATCCACCTTCTGCCATTTTCATATTAAATAAATGCTTCATGAGAAATACCTTATTTGAAGCGGAGGGCTTTTCATACAGTGTCGCTAGGGTTTTCATCAAATCTTTTATCGTCTTTGCTTTTGTAATATTAAATGCCACCGATGGTGCCAAGCATAACCAAATGCTTCCAAGTGCCTTTCTATCCAAAAGATCCCATTCAGCCTCTGACATAGTTCCCTGATTCTTGGCTTTTCCTTCCAACGGCTTCCATAAATCCTTCTGATATAAATAGTCTTCCATTTGCATCTTCCATAACTAGAAGTTCTACCCATTAAACCTGTCAACCCTCAACTTACCCTCAACTTACCCTCATCTGCCATCGCTCCCACTCAACTATGAGACTCCCACTTAACCGTGAGACTTTCCTGCAGAGGATAACTGAAAGACAACCTTGCTCTGATACCACTTGTTAGGATAAACCACGGACATAAATAAAAACTATATGCAAATATAACCAATAATAGAAAATAATAGAACACACAGAAATGAACACAAGGCACCAAGATTTAACGTGGTTCACCCAATCCCTGGGCTACGTCCACCAAACAGCATGTCCGATCTTATTACAATCCAGTGATTACAACTTGATTACAATCCGTAATCCCTTACAACTCAATACCGCTGCAAGAACCGATTTCATATCACCGCACATGAAAAATACCCAACCCTAAGCCCTTTTTATACAAGTATTAAACCGCTTTAGGGTTATAACATGTCGACCATATGTCGGCCATAATATGTCGGCTACTTCCAAAATTTTTTTTTTCGGGGCGATGCCCTGAACCCCACTATTTATGAAGTATGTACAGTACTTTCCTAATCAGTCACCACAATCTAACAACCACAATAGTCCCAAGCTGCTCCACTAAGTCAAGCTAATATAGCTCGTACCTCAAATGTTCCTGGTTTCTAGAAGAAACCTATATACCTGGAAAAGTACAAACAGATATCATTTGCTGGTATTCCTGGTGCCCCCCATCCAATATCATTTGATGTAAGGGATAAAGTGGTTAACTTTTTTGGAAATAATGTTGTTACTGGTGAAGAGAATTTGAGGATTTTCATTCACATGTTGAATGATTATGAAGTTGAACACAAAGACATGGTAAGGAAATTGTTTGTGCATTCACTAACAGAGGATGCAAGGGATTGGTTTAGGAGGTTGCCTGATGATAGTATTACCTCATGGAGTGATATGGAAAATTTGTTTAAAGAGCAGTATGGGGACAATACCAATGCAAGATTCATGTTGAACGAGTTCAAAAATATCAAGAAGAATCCAAATGAGTCCACATTTGATTTCAATGTGAGATTCCAAAAGGGTATGTACAAAATTTTTCAATTCATGAGGTTAAATGAAGACTTCTGTCTCACAACCTATTTCAATGCTTTTGATAGCAAAATGGCTTATCAATTGAGGGATAAAGATCCTAAAACTTTGAGAGATGCCTATAGAGTTGCAGTAAATATAGAGAATAATAGAAAGGCATCTGGAAAACTAGGTAGGAGGGATGATCCTAAACTTTTTAATTCTACGAACAAGAATAAAAGGGAGGGTGACAAAACCCCTATAGGAAAAAAGCCCGAAGAACCTACTATAGGCCAAGTTTTAGAAATGCTCAAGAAGATGAATCCCACTAGTTTCAATAAGCCAAATGTTGCTGAAAGATCCCTTGTGAATAACAACAACTTCAATAGATAGCCTAGGATGTAGAATTAACCTTATACCACTCAGTGGAAAGATGGTAAACCAGTTCCCAACCAGACCCAAAATGTAAAGGATAAGGGTACTCCAGACCCCCTACAAAGGAACATTGTAAATATGAATGATGATGTACCATGGTGCATTATATGCCAATCACCTCATTCTGCTGATTATTGTGTTGTTGCTCAGTCATTTGCCCAAGCCCAAGGAGTGCAAGCTAAAGAAGAAACTGAAGATAAAAGCCATGACAATATAAGCTACAATATGGTGAGCATGTATGATGATTTGATAGATTCTGATTTAGAAGAGCCTAAAAATGATGTTACTAGCCAAAGAATTGCTTACCACCTACATCATCAGCAAGTACTCTCAGATGATGAAGGGTATGATGCAGATAAGGTATGTAGTACATTTTCTAATGTAGGTCTCACAAGTCTAAGAATGCCCTCCAAGGAGGAAATTGACAGAATTACAACCGAAATGATTTCACAAGTTCATAGAAATTATAATTTGAGAAATAGAGCAATAAAAAATGATACAGGAAAGCCATCTAGTGTCTTCATCAAGGACATCACTCATAAGATAAATGATCAAGACAAGAAAGTCCATGTAGATGTGACTAAAATCAAGGAGAACAAGGGTAAGAAATGGGAACCAAAGAAGAAGGTTCAATTTCAGATAAGTGAAGCAACAAAAATAGTTGTGTAACCAAAGAAATTAGAACCGGATGTTGTAAAGCAAAATGTGGTGCCTACTGCTCAAAAGACTCTAACTCTAGGTACTATTGTAAAACCTACTGTGGTTGAAACTATTGATATGATATCCATGTTATCTCAAATTACTATAAAAGTGTCCCTATCTAAACTTTTTAGAATTGAAGAACATAAGAATAAGGCTTTGTCATGGTTGGGTGGAATAGCAAACAATATTATTGTTAACCAAACTATGCCTCAACAGACCCCATTAGTAATAGAGGATAGTGGTATCATATCCCAAATTACTCAAATGTTTCTAGATGATTCCTCAGTGGAATTCATAGAAGATATTGATCCTTTTTTCCTCAGTCTAATCATAAAAGGGAAGACCCTAAAAAATTGCATGATAGACTCAAGAGCTTCCAACACTATAATGCCTTTCAAGGTAATGGAAGCCTTAGGATTGAAGGTAGATACCAAGCAAGGCAGATGCAGAGGGATGGATTCTAGAGAAGTCCCAGTCATAGGTACTATAAATTCCCTACCATTCAAATTGGTTGCATATCCTGAAGTAGAATTAACCATGTCTGTCCTTGTGGTAGATATACCTCCACACTAGGGAATGTTACTCTCTAGAAAATGGAGTGCTACCATGGGGGGAAGCCTACAATGTGATCTTACTTATGCCACTTTTCATATAGGGGACAAAGCTATCAGGGTAAATAGGGAACCAAGGGTTAACCACATCTTAGGTGAAGAAATTGACAAAGATACCACTTGTTTCCTAGATACTGGGATTAATGCTTTCAAGTCTAAATTAATTATTCAGGAAGTTGAAAATTTACCTGCTATCATCGAAAATGAGGTTGAATGTTGTATGAATTCACAAAAATTATGGACAATGTTCTTTGATGGGGCTAGTTCTAAAGAGGGTGCAGGGGTAGGTGTAGTCTTTGTGTCCCCTGAAAATAACACTTTTAAGTATTCATGCACCTTGAAGTTTGCCTGCACTAATAATATTGCAGAATATGAAGCACTGCTGCTAGGACTCAAAGTTGCCATACATCATAAAATTAAGAAATTATGTGTCATAGGGGATTCTGAACTAATTATCTCCCAGATCAAAGGAACCTACTCATCCAAGAATAGGAGATTGAAACAATACAAAAATGTAGTTTGGGATCAGATAGAACTCTTTGATGCATTTGGGATCTCATGAAGAGATAGGACCCAAAATAAGATGGCTGATCTTTTGGCAAACGTAGCAATCAAGCCAAAAGAAATATCATTTTAAGGAATCTCCCAGATTGAGGTGCAAAATAGGCCTTCCATACCTGACAACATTGAAAATTGGAAGGTTTTTGAAGATGACAAAGATATTACAAATTTTTTGTTAAATGAAGAAAAGTATCACAGTCAGGAGATGGATTGTAATGGACTGATTGAAACCATAAATGGGAAGGAAACCATTTTTGGTCAAGAAATAATGCAATTGAAAACAAATAAGATGCCAAAGGGGTTAGTAGTCTTGGAAAATATTTTTGATAATCAAGACAGAGTAAAATTCGGAGTAAATGACCCCAAACCCCAGGAGTTAGAAGAAATAAACTTGGGTACTGATGAAGTTCCTAAAAGGGTTTATATTGGCCAACATCTGCCTATTGAAATCAGGAAAACATTGATTGACTGTAACATACCCTACTAATTCTACCTTGAATTTTTTTAGTTTTGATTCAACAACATTTTGTCAAACAGTTGGTGTGCAAAGTCTGATTTGTAATTTCTGAGTTCTTGTTCAGATGTTATAATACTTCTCTGCCAAACAATGACCATATGATCTGAAGAATAGCAAGGACAAATATCTTGGCACTTGAACACTACTACAAATATGCAATGTAAAGAGTTCTTATGGACTGATCGTAAATGTTCCATACACTTATCCTCTATTCAAGATATACAAACTTCATATAGCTGTGTACAAAAGTGACTGAGTTTGTAGTGCAAAGACTGTTACACAGTGACTGAATATGCAAAACTCTTTATAATTATGACACCTATACATTCATTGAACTATTATAATCGGGTGTAGAGGAACCTGGAAATAATATGATCGCTGTTGATCAAAATTTGAGGATGGATGTCCAGTTTAGCAACCCATCTAATAGCTGCTCGATTAGGGTATGAAATATGACCTCCAAGTACACAGAATGAGGATTGTTCATGCGCACTATTCAAACGCACTATTCACGCGCACTATAGCAGCAGTGTTTACCCACAAACCTGCTCCAAATCTCACCTCCAAATCTGCTATCCATGCTGTTCAATGTCTGCAATGATAATCCTTTCCAAATGGAACAATTTCAATCTTACCTGTAGCTGAAAAATTGAAGCTGAATGCACATAGTATGAAGCTAATAGATCTTAAATCCCTTGACTCTGTCTTCCAAGAGCGAAAGGAGTGTCACCAATGGAGGATTTCGTCTCCAAAAGCCAGCAATCAAACCAACCAAACTAAGCTTGAATTCATCAATCTCTTCATATCTCCACACCCCACTCATGGCTGTATATAAAGTCCTCTTAGAGGGTCGACCCCCACTCCACAAGCAATGTGGGATTAAATCTCATATTTGCATTTTAATATATTGTTTCCATTTATCACTTTAAAGTCCCAAGGAGATCATTTGGTGTCCCACTCTTGGGCACACATATAAATACAAAATATAATAAAGTAACCTTATAATATTAATTTAATTGAAGTTACTTTATTAAATAACTTCCGGCATTAAAATTCCATAGCAAATGATCTTGAAACACCACAAATGATAGCTCGTTAGAAAGAGCTAAGAAAAACACATCCAACCCCATCATCAAAATTATCATCCGACTAGCCTGGCTGACTTACTAAAAATAGTAAGTCACATTGTAAATGCCTCCAAATGAACTTAGTTGGCCCCAGAACAAAATTGACTAGGCCAAAACACCACAAGATCCCGTCCATGTCCTTGATAGCCCCCGGGACCACATAGAAGTAGGCTAACGACAACATATATCCAAACTGGTTAAACAGGGGACATTACAGTCCGCCCCTCTTGAAATTCTTGTCCCCAAGTAATCTCAACTCTGGATGTTGAAGAACCTACTCTGACTCCCATGTTGCATCCTCAATAGGTAGGTTCCTCCACTTCACTAAGTACTCCCTGATAGTCCTCCTGCGAAGCACCCTCTCCTGGGTGTCAAGTATAGCTTCAGGAACCAAGATAAGCTTTCCCTCATCATCGAGAGGTAGCAATACTACTGAAGGCACCACATTGTGCCCCAATGCCTTTTTAAGGTGTGACACATGGAACACATTATGCACTTTACTGTCTGCAGGCAGTTCCAACTCATAAGCTACCTCTCCCACTCTCCTGATTACTCTGAATGGTCCATAGTAGCGCGGTTTCAATTTCTCTGTTCCACTCCTCTTGAGAGAGGACTGCCTATACGGCTGTAACATGAGGTACACCATGTCTCCCACCTCAAAAGACCTCTCAACCCTGTGCTGATCAGCATATTGCTTCTGCTGATTTTGTGCCTTTTGCAAGTTTTCCTTCAAGGATCGCATAATGTCCTGACACTCTTGCAAAAGATCCTTGGCCTTAGGCACCCTACTGTCCCCAAATAACAAATCCAAGAAATTAGGAGCATCATACCCATATAGTGCCATAAAAGGGGACATTTGAATAGACATATGGTAAGAGGTATTATAGCAGTACTCCCCTAGATGTAGCCACTTCATCCAAGCCCTCTGCTTCCCTACAATATAGTTTCGGAGATATCCCTCAACCCACTTGTTCACTATCTCTATTTGCCCATCAGTTTGGGGGTGGTAACTGGTACTCGGAGTGAGCTCTATTCCACATAACTTGAACAACTCCTGCCAAAAGTGGCTCATAAATCTGCTATCTCTATCACTGACTATGCTTCTTGGTATCCCATGTAGTCTGAATACCTCTCGAAAAAATATTTCTACTATTTGTGTTGCTGAATACGTAGACGGAATTGCAAAGAAATGTGCAAATTTTGTCAATCTGTCTACCACAACAAAAATACAATCCTGACCCTGTGCCTTGGGGAGGCCTGTGATGAAATCCATGGAAATGCTATCCCACTTCTTCTCTGGTATGGGTAGGGGCTGTAGTAAACCACCTGGAAAGGAATGTTCCTGTTTGTTCTGCTGACATACTTGGCACTCTCTAACAAATTGAAGCACCTCTATTTTGAGTCCTTTCCAAGTGAAGCGCTCTCTCACCTGCCGATATGTCTTAAAGAATCCAGGATGTCCTGCCAAAGGTGAATCATGAAACGCCCTCAAAATCTTCTGCTTCATAGCAGACCCGGGTACTAAATAAATCCTTTCCTTGTAGATGATCAGATCATTTACAATAGTGTATCAGCTATCCTGAATAGTTCCTTCAATAATACTAGATGCCCAACTATCCTTGGCATACTCTGCCAAGATCAACTCTCTCCAATCATCCATGACTATCCCAACAGCAAGCAAATGAGGCCTTCTGGATAAAGCATCTGCGACAATATTTTTCTTCCCTTTGACATAGACTATGTCGAAATCATAAGCTTGTAATTTACTCACCCATTTCTGTTGCCTGTCATTAAGATCCTTCTGCCCAAAGAAATGTTTCAAGCTGTTATGATCTGTTTTTACTGTGAATCGGCTCCCTGATAAATATTGCCTGAACTTAGCTAGTGCGTGCATGATTGCTAGCATTTCTTTTTTATAGATGCTGTAAGTTCTCTCAACACCTCGTAATTTCTTGCTCTCATATGTGATGGGATGTTTGTCCTGCATGAGGACAACTCCTACGCCCTCTCTCGAGGCATCACACTGCAGCTCAAAAGGCCTGGTGAAATCTGGAATGGCTAAAATAGGACATGTACTCATCAGCTCCTTGAACCTGTCAAAACAATCCTGAGCCCTCTCTGACCACTTGAAATTATCTCTCCATGTCAAATCTGTAAGTGGTGCTGCTATCTGTGAAAATCCCTTCACAAATCTGCGGTAGAACCCACAAAGCCCAAGAAATCCCTTGAGTTGTGAAGTGTTCCTCGGCGGTGGCCAATCCAGAATGGCCCTGATCTTGTCTGGGTCAACCCAAACACTTCCTGCACTAATAATATGCCCTAGATAGAGATACTCTATCATCCCGAACTCGCATTTACTCATCTTGGCATATAATGACTCCCTCTCTAGAATACTGAGCACTGTATCAATATGCTTCAAATGTTCCTCCCAAGTATGGCTATATATCAGTATATCATCAAAGAATATCAACACAAAATTCCTCAGCTGACCTCTAAACACTCTATTCATACAGGACTGGAAAGTGGTGGGAGCATTAGTCAACCCGAAAGGCATGACTAAGAACTCAATATGTCTGTAGTGGCATCTAAAAGCTGTCTTCTCCACATCCCCCTCTCTAACCTGTATCTGGTGGTAGCCAAATCTCAAATCAATCTTAGAGAAGTAGCATGCATCGTGCAATTCATCAATAAGCTCATCGATGCGCAGGATAGGGTATCAGTTCTTGATTGTCTTCTTGTTTAGCTCCCTATAATCAATGCACATCCTCATTGTACCATCCTTCTTCTTCACCAATACTACTGAAGAAGCAAAAGGACTCTTGCTTGGCCGTATGTGCCCCATGTCAATCAACTCCTTGATTTCCTTTTCTATTTCATCCTTATATCTCTTGGGGTGGCAGTAAGGTGTGATGATAACTGGCTTAGCCCCTTCCTCTAACTCAATAACATGCTCAATTCCCCTATCTGGGGGTCTCCCTGGAGGTATCTCACCAAACACCTTAGTATGTTTGGTTATTATTTTTTGTACATCAGGTGGATACTCCTGTTTATGCTGCTCTGTCACCTCAGGCATTACTTTGAACTCTGTTGCCCACTGCACCTGATCATGTCTAAAGAAACTCTGCATTCATTTGAGTGAGACCACTCGAAGTCTCCCATCTGACAAACCTCTGAGCACTATCTTCTTACCATTTGCCTCAAACCTCATTTCCATTTTTTGGAGGTTAAATGTAAACTCTTCCAGAGACTTCATCCAGTTCATCCCAAGCACCATATCCTGATCACCAATGTTGACCACAAAGAAATCTCCTGTCATGTCATAATCTCCCAAACGAAGCTGCAAGTTGGAGATTTTCTTGGTACAGTCAATTTTGAAGCCATCGGCAACCATCACCTTAAATCCCCTATGCTCCTTTGTATGTAGCCCTCTGTGTGTCAGAAAACTTCTCATCAATGAAGTTATGTGTTTCCCCTGTATCAATGAGTGCCACAAATCTCTGTCCATCCAAAGTTCCCCTAACTTTGAAAGTGACGGCCTCTTGTATACTAGACAACTGAGCTATCGTGCCATCACTACGTGCTTCCTCATGTGAAGAATTATCATCATCTCCATCTGATTCTGATGATTGCTCTGAATCTCCATCCACTGACTCTTCAGCTGAAAAGTACTCCATTTGCTTAGCTTTTGCTTTCAATGGACACTTATGTGACAAATCCCAAGGCTCCCTGCAATGAAAACAAAGCTTCTTCTTCTTGAGATCATTAAGTGTTTCATTGTCCAACCTCTTACTTTCCTCCTTAGGTGGCTGAGGCTCTCTATGAAAAGGTTTCCTGTCCTTATCTTTCCTTGAAGGGAAACTCTTTGCCAGGAATTTATTTTTAGAAGCTGAAGAGGAATCCATGTCATGAGCTTTCTTAATGGCTTCCTGCAAAGTGGGAGGGTTGAGAGCTTTAATCCACCCTCTCAACGGATCAGCTAACCCATCCATAAATAGAACCAGTATCCTCCGTTCAGATACATCTGTTACTAACACTGCACGTTTCTGAAACTCTGAAATGTATGTCTCCAATGATCCCCATTGTTTAAGCTGAGCTAACTCCTTGAAATGGAGTTCTGGATCCTTCCTATCAAAACGTTCAATCAGTCTCTCCGTGAACTCCACATATGAGGTAATGTGTGCATGACCCATAGTGACCATACCATGATGCCACCACTCGTGTGCTAACCCCTCCAGATGAATTGCTGCGTACTTAATAGCTTCTTCCTCAGGCATAGGGTTCAATTGAAAGTATGTGTCAAGCTTTTGAACCCAAGCTCTTGTTGAAGACTTCCCCGAGCCATCATAATATGGTAACTGAAGTTTCCCTACTTTCTTCCGTAGCTCATAGTTCTTGTTCCTATCATGTCCACGTGGCATATGTTTCATTCGCACATCCATATACTCCCTAAAGGTAATTGCAGTAGTAAAATCTGGACCTCTGGCTTCCCAATCTCTCCTCAACTGGTCCTGTATATCAATGATCTGGGGTTCTGGTATGGGCTGCTCTGGAGCTCTAGGAGGGAATGTGGGAATCATGGGCCTCGAACTCACGGTCCTAGCTTGCTGGGGTGCATGATCGAAATTGTTCCCAACTTGTTCACCTCCATTATGTGTCCCATCCTGATTATTCCCATTCTGATTGTTACCATTCTGATTATTACCTCCACCCATGTTAGCATTCAACCCCATTTGACGAGCCATCATCTGCATCATAAGCTCCAATCTCTGATTCTGTTCCTGTGCCCTTTGTTCTGCTAATCACTGTCCCTGTGCCAAGGTCTCTAATAATTGTAAAAATCTTTCCTCTCCAGGCTCTGAACCGGCATTACCACCTCCACCTAATCTTGTATTCCTGTCATCTCGGTCACCCATATTGCTGTCTTGATCAAAAAATACTTCCGCTGTGTTTGTATGACTGGATTCTATACCCCCCTGTACGGATGAACTAGACTGTTTGCTTTGCAGGTCTAAACTCCTACTTTGTCTTGCTCTGGTATTGCGGAAATTATAAGGCCCCTGTCGCATGCTCAAACATAAATGCTCTGATTTTAGTGTTTTGACATTTCATCAAACACTTTCCCCTCTATCCGCCAGTTCCAAATTTCCTATAAGACCTCCACAGGATGGCAGGACTTATAGCTCTGATACCACTGTAACATACCCTACTAATTCTACCTTGAATTTTTTTAGTTTTGATTCAACAACATTTTGTCAAATAGTTGGTGTGCAAAGTCTGATTTGTAATTTCTGAGTTCTTGTTCAGATGTTATAATACTTCTCTGCCAAACAATGACCATATGATCTGAAGAATAGCAAGGAAAAATATCTTGGCACTTGAACACTACTACAAATATGCAATGTAAAGAGTTCTTATGGACTGATCGTAAATGTTCCATACACTTATCCTCTATTCAAGATATACAAACTTCATATAGCTGTGTACAAAAGTGACTGAGTTTGTAGTGCAAAGACTGTTACACAGTGACTGAATATGCAAAAATCTTTATAATTATGACACCTATACATTCATTGAACTATTATAATCGGGTGTAGAGGAACTTGGAAATAATATGATCGCTGTTGATCAAAATTTGAGGATGGATGTCCAGTTTAGCAACCCATCTAATAGCTGCTCGGTTAGGGTATGAAATATGACCTCCAAGTACACAGAATGAGGATTGTTCATGCGCACTATTCACACGCACTGTTCATGCGCACTGTTCACGCGCACTGTAGCAGTAGTGTTTACCCACAAACCTGCTCCAAATCTCACCTCCAAATCTGCTGTCCATGCTATTCAATGTCTGCAATGATAATCCTTTGGAAATGGAACAATTTCAATCTTACCTGTAGCTGAAAAATTGAAGCTGAATGCACATAGTATGAAGCTAATAGATCTTAAATCCCTTGACTCTGTCTTCCAAGAGCGAAAGGATTGTCACCAATGGAGGATTTCGTCTCCAAAAGCCAGCAATCAAACCAACCAAACTAAGCTTGAATTCATCAATCTCTTCATGTCTCCACACCCCACTCATGGCTGTATATAAAGTCCTCTTAGAGGGTCGACCCCCACTCCACAAGCAATGTGGGATTAAATCTCATATTTGCATTTTAATATATTGTTTCCATTTATCACTTTAAAGTCCCAAGGAGATCATTTGGTATCCCACTCTTGGGCACACATATAAATACAAAATATAATAAAGTAACCTTATAATATTAATTTAATTGAAGTTACTTTATTAAATAACTTCCGGCATTAAAATTCCATAGCAAATGATCTCGAAACACCACAAATGATAGCTCGTTAGAAAGAGCTAAGAAAAACACATCCAACCCCATCATCAAAATTATCATCCGACTAGCCTGGCTGACTTACTAAAAATAGTAAGTCACATTGTAAATGCCTCCAAACGAACTTAGTTGGCCCCAGAACAAAATCGACTAGGCCAAAACACCACAAGATCCCATCCATGTCCTTGTTAGCCCTGGGGACCACATAGAAGTAGGCTAACGCCAACATATATCCAAACTGGTTAAACAAGGGACATTACATTGATCTACTTAGAAAATATAGACATGTTTTTTCTTTGTCATATGATGACCTTAAGGCTTACAGGGAGGATCTTTTCTAGCATGTCATACCATTGAAGGAAAATGTAAGACCTTTTAGGCAAAAACAGAGACCAATCAATCCTACCCTTGCCCCAAAAATGCAAGAAGAACTGACAAAACTGAGAGATGGTGGAATAATCAAACCAATCAGTCATTCCACCTGGGTTTCAAACCTGGTTCTTGTTAGGAAGAAGAATGGAGATATTAGGCTTTGTGTTGATTTTAGAAATTTAAACATTGCATCTCTGAAAGACAATTATGGCTTACCTAATATGGAAGTTATGTTACAACAAGTGACTGGCTCTGAATTGATGTCAATGATCGATGGTTTTTCTGGATATAATCAAGTTCTAGTAAAAGAAAGTGAACAGTTCAAGACAACCTTCACAACCCCTTGGGGAACATATGTGTATGTGAGGATGCCTTTTGGCTTGATTAATGTAGGAGCTACTTTCCAAAGAGCCATGGACGTAGCATTTCATGAGTATATTGACAAATTTATGGTTGTCTATCAGGATGATCTCACAACATATTCTAATAAGGCTGAAGATCACTGCAAACATTTGGAAAAAATCTTTATAAAAGCCTTGGAATATGGAGTGTCCTTAAACCCAAAGAAATGCACATTCGAGATCACAGAAGGAAAATTATTAGGACACATAGTGTCTAAGGATGGGGTAAAAATAGATCCTGAAAGGGTAGTAGCTATTGACAAAGTCCCCAAACCAAGAAATGTGAAAGGAATTCAGTCCTTTTTTGGCCAAGTCAATTTTTTGAGGATATTTGTTACCAATTTTGCTAAAATCAGTAGACCCATCTCAAAGATGCTCAAGAAATGAGCCGTTATAGATTGGAATGGTGAACCCTCACAAGCATTCCAAGATATAAAAACTACAATGAAGAATGCTCCAGTATTGAGGACCCCAGATTATGCAAAGCCCATGCATATTTTCTCTTTTGCAGCATTCCATACTGTAGCTACAGTCTTTTTACAGAAAAATCAAGAAGGATATGAGCAGCCTATTGCATTTTTCAGCAAGTCACTACAGCCTGCTGAATTGAAGTATGAGATAAATGAAAAGCAAGAATATGCTTTGGTAAAAGATGTAAAAGCTTTTAGAAGTTACTTGGTAGGTGCTACTGTTATCGCTTTTGTACCTAGTGCTGCAGTCAAGGATATATTCTCTCAGCATGAAGTTTTAGGCAGGAGGTGTAGGTGGATCAATAGAATCCAAGAATTTAACATTGATGTACAAATAACAAAATTAGTAAGAGGTCAAGGTTTGGCCAAACTCATGGCTGAAACTAATCTAGAGGCAAATCAAATAAATCTGGTAAATGATGATCTCAGAACTGACTTATGTGACATGGACCAATGTGATTGGTACACCAATGTCATATATTATTTGCAACATATGGAAGCACCTCCCCATCTACTTGACAATGAAAAAAGGAATCCTAAATTGCAAGCCATCAGGTACATAATTGTCCAAAATAACCTATGGTGGAGAAATTTTGAGGGAATTCTGTTGAAGTGTGTTGATAAAGAAAAGACAAAAGAGATTTTGAAAGAAATGCATGCTGGAGTATGTGGAGGACACTACATGCCCAAAAATACTGCACATAAGATAATGAGGGCTGGATTCTGGTGGCCTTCTCTGTTCAAGGATGCTCAAGTTATGGTTAGAAAATGTGATCCTTGTCAGAGGTTTGCTGGAAAGCTAAAATTCTCAGGAAATACTCCATTAAAGCTAGTTGAGACTCAAACACCTTTTCAACAATGGGGTCTGGACTTCATAGGAGAGATTTTCCCCAAGTCTAGCACTGGCTATTCTTGGATTCTGGTTGCTACTAACTACTTTATAAAATGGGTAGAGGCTATCCCCACAAAAAATGTGACAAGTAAAGTGGTAAATAATTTCCTGTTGAATAATATTATTTCTAGATTTGGATGTCCACAGAGAATTGCCACAGATAATGCTATGTGTTTTAGATCTGAGGAGTTCATCAAATTTTGTGATAAATATGGAATGACAAGATCATCATCTGCTCCATATCATCCACAAGGGAATGGACAAGTTGAGTCCACAAATAAGAGCCTGTTGAAGGTCATTAAGAGAACCTTGGATGATAATAAAAAGGCATGGGATTCCAAGTTACAGCTGGCAATATGGGCTGACAGAGTAACTATAAAAAAAGCAGTTGGTGTAGCTCCATTTGATTTAGTGTACGAAATTCAAGCTAGAATGCCTTAGAACAACTTGATGGGACTATACAATTACATCCAGTTATATGATGAAGATACTACAGATGAAATGCAAGAAAGAATGGATGAATTGGTAGGATTGACCAAAACCAGAAGAGAAGCATCTTTGAGGAACCAAAAGTTGCAATTGCAAGTCAAGACGCTCTATGATAAAAGAACTGTAAGCAAAAAATTTTAAAATGGAGATCTAGTCTTGATGTGGAATGCCAGAATTGAAGATAAAGGAAAACATGGAAAATTTGATCCTATTTGGTTAGGCCCATATCTCATTGAGAATACTTGGGGTGAAGATTCTTATATAATCAAAGATATATCTGACAATATTCTTGAATTGCCAATTCATGGACAATTCTTGAAGAGGTATTTTTCTTAAGAAATACTTATTTTCTTCCATGAACAGTAGTTTTAGGGTTCCTGTTGTTTTGCTTTCTCTGTAAATCCTTGTAAATATCCTTGTGCAGTCTGGTTCCTTGTTTTTGTGTGTTGCTTTGTGCTCTCTGAAGAAGTTGTCATCTTGCCAAATGTGTGGTCTACTCTCCCATAGATTGTAAATTCTTGCATAGACTCAAGTAGTCTATCATCCCCAGATAGAGCCACTGTTGGTCTGACTTTTTTTGTAATAGAAGTTTTTGTTCAATTGTAGAAAAGTCAAATTTTTTATTTCTAAGTGAAACATAGGGTTTCTGGATAATCCATCCATAAAGAAAAAATTCATAAAAACCCTATGTTCTCTCTATTCATAAATTTTCGGGCACAAAACTTTTGAATTTTTGAGTGAGATGAATATTCTGTCCCTTTTTATTTTCTGTTCCCCTGAGATACCCTTTTTCTCATTTTTCTAGTTGTCAGATCCAAGTAGATCTACCGCTGTCGTTACCTCGCTATGCAAAATTGCATGCTTTTTAAGTATAGTGAGGTCGCAAATGCTGAGTATTTTGCAAGGCGAGACCACAAAGTGAAGATACGGTGGTCGGAGCTTTGTTTTCTGAAAGATTTATTGTGCAGGTACATGTTGCAACTACCATCAAAATAGGAAAGGGGACCCATTAGAATATCTAAAATAAGAGCCAGAATGATGATTCTTCCAACACTTTGCCACCTCCCTACCAAAAAAATTAGACACTTCACCGCTAGTGAAGTAGCGAGGCCCCGTGAAATCAAGAGGCGGTGACGTTGCATTTTGGCGGTACCATGACTACACCAGGTGGCATGCCAAGTAATAAATCCCATTGTCAGAAGTAGTTTCAATAACTGAAATAATTATCTGATGCCCCTTGAATTTTTTGGTCCAAAATTCATTAAAGTACAAGAGCTCATTACCTTGCTATCAGAAAAATTAGATACTTTGCTGTTAGCAAAGTAGCGAGGCCCTGTGAAATTTGGAGGTTGGCAAGACCTTGGTGACGTGGAGTAATAATTAGGACTACATCAAATTTTTGTAAGGCGCCAACTATGTAGAGATCCTTTTTTCATTAATGCCCTTCTGACTAAATGTACAAAGAGATCTAAACGTCAAATTGGAACAAAATCAACAGTCCTCGCTACCTCGCTTTGAAAAATTGCATGCTTTTTAAGCCATGTGACATAGTGAATACAAGTCAGAAGACCCCGTGTAGTTTCCTCACCCTTGATTGAGTATATGATCAATGGCTATTGTCTTCTTGCTATGAAGAGTTGTGAGGGAGATAATCATAGTGACATAGCAAATAGGGCCCACCGCCTTCTCTTTGAGAAAACCCAGTAGCATATCATTTGACCGATTCTGAATCAGATCGATGATTGTCGCTGCTTTGCTATGGCAAGGTGCTCATTCTTTATGCATAATGAAGTAGTGACATACTGACACGTGTCCTCAGTTGTCAATGGGTCCAGATACAAGTGCCATCAAGGAAAGAATTATATACGTGGTAAGTTCTCATTGGGTAAATTGGCTGACATGTCAAATAAAACTCCCATTTGTTCTCCCCATATCACATGATCGTAGAATCTTTGAAAATTGACGGCGCAGTTTTAAACACAGAATGTAGTGCCACTCCTTGTATTAATTAGACATGAAAGCATCGTCCGTGAGAAAAAATAGAGTATAATATAGAGAGATTTCATTAGTTTCATCTTACGTGAGCAAAGATTTGGAGCCATTCTTCTGCAGAAGCAATTACTGAAGGAAAGTGTGCCAAAGCCTGGTAGAAATTATGAAGTTGTCTGTTCGCGGAAAATTTGCAGAAATATAGAGGAAAACAAAGACAAAATTAAAGTAAGTAGTACTACCATAATCCTCGTAGGCTTTTCAGTTCTGTAAAAAATAAGTCCAAGATGCCTCCGAAGATGGGATTTTCAGGTGTAGTGAATTATTTGGATAGGAATGTGCATGATGATTTTCTTGAGTTGCTTCCTGAGTCCACTGTAGAGATAGTACAAGTTAAAAGGTTAACCTCATTGAACCCTAGGCTAAGGATAGCTGATGGATTGTATGATAAGGGCAATTGGGTTTAGGATGCTCAAACTTCTCAAATTGGTTTGAGTTTGTTCAAAAAATGGTTCGCAGAAAGGAAATTATATGCCCCTCATGCCAATATATGGAATTTTGATCTTGGAAAGCTTGTTGTCCCTAGTGTGTTTATGGATTATGACCTGCTTGAAAGTGTAGCTAAAAGTTATGATCAAGCCACTAAAGTAGTGAGAAGAAAGGATGGTGAGGTTTTAGTTACCATTAGTCCCAAAGAAATTAGGAAGGTTTTCAGCCTGGCACCTCTCACCATGTATCATGTGCCCATTAATTTGATAGAGTTAGAAAAAGAATATATGTCCAAAAGGGATGTAGTTAGACAATGTGCATTGAAAGCCCACATAGGCAGAATTGGAAACCTACCAGCAATAACATCATCTTCTAAAGAACCTTTCAAGAAATCATGCTTTAATGCCAGGGCAGTAGAAATATATAGGACCCTATGCAGTGTCTTCGGAGAGGGTGAAGAAGACTTTATTCTAGCGAGCTTCATGTATATGATCACCCAAATCTCTTCTTTCAATGTAGAAATATTTTTTGATTTTGCATCTTACATAGCTAATGAGATTCACAATGGATTGGTGGGAATTGCAAAGGGCAAGGTGGAAAAGGTTTGGGTTCAGTACTCCCTATTGATGCATATGTTTCTTTTTAAAGGAGTTACATATTTCGATAAAGAAATGGTTTTAAATAGGGAACAAGAAGGGGAGGCACTACCAGTTCAATTATGGAGTGCAAACATGACTTGGGAAGCAGAAAATGCTAGTTTTGTTAGATTTGATAGGCACTTTTCTTCTAAACTAAGATGCCTCATGTTGAGTGACAATCCCAGAATTCCTAAGGCACTAATGCATCTTGTTAGGCCTATAGACAGACCCCATAGTTTAAAAGTTTCACATAATTGGGGAGATATTATCCCATATCCAGTCTCAACTATCATTAGGATCTATGGGTTCAAAGGGACACCCCATGTACTACCCTATCAGGTACCTTTAAAAGTAGGGGTAGCTGAATTTTTATGGCAGTTGGGAGGAGTGGAGGAGACCTTTTTGCACAAAATGGAAACAAGATCAATTTTTCCTACTTGCACTGTAGCTCACTAGTTTGTAATAACTAAAGAAGGGTGGATCTTCCTCTACAAATTTTTGGATCGGTATAAGATGGCAGTATCTCATGCTCATTTTTGTGACATAGAAGACTTCTTTAATTCTACTCTTAGATATAGGATCAAGCTTCATCCAAGTCAGCATGAATTCTACTTCCCTGAAGATATAATAAGGAATGAATACTCTCTCTAGGAGCAAGAAACAAAGAAAGAAAAGTGGAGAGTCTATTCAAAAGTTTTGGAGTTTATTAATTGTTTTGACAAAGATTACAGTCTTCCTAGTAATGTTACAACTAATGCAGATAGGATAAATAAGCTCATGAGTACATTCTCAGAAATAATGGAGGTAATGAATTAAAAGAAACAACATTTTATTGATTCTTTTCCAGATAAAGCCAGAGAAGTTATGAGGAAATCGGGTTTCACCCCTAACACAGGAGTAGGTCCATTGGTTGTCCGAAAGAGGATAGGATATACTATTATTCAGGAGCAGATGCCCATTGTAAACAAAGAAAAATAGGTAATTGAATCTACTAGTACTATCCTTGAAGAAAGATCCCCTAAACCTTCTCCCAAAAGAAGAAAAATAATAAGGGAAGGGGAATCCCATGATGAAGGTTACTCACCTTCCCAAACTCCAATGAGAATTGTGGAAGAGCAGCTCACCAATGAGCAAATTGAACAAATGGGGTCGCAAGGAGGAGTTTTTGTTACTCAAGTAGAAATTGATGAAGGGAACCCCCAGGAACCTCCTGTGCCAAGTTTTGAATTAATTGTAGCAGATTTTAGAGGAAGGGAATTAGACCCTATTTTGGAGCAGGCCAGTCAACAATTTTTATCTGATAACAGTTTTGTAAAATCTAGGGCTTTCCATCAGTTTGCATGGAGGGAAAACATGCACATTTTTGAACAAAGGTGTAGGAATATGAAAGTAGAGCATCCAAAAATGGATGAAGCCTCCATTCAGAATCAGATAAAAGAACAAATGATACAAGAATTCCAAAATATAACCCCTGACAAGGGTAGACAGATGGTGAAAAATTCAAATATTTTATTATTGCCCAATTGGGATATTGCTGATGCCTTAATTTTTAATTCTGTGTCAAATAATTTAGGATTACAGGATCGTGATAAGAAGGAATTCTTGGGAACAACATTCAATAATGATCAAGCTTCCCTTGTTATGTGATCACTAAGAAGAGGATCTAGGACTACTCCATTACAACTTGATGATTCAGGACTAACAGGGAATATCATTGTGAGGAGGGTCGCTAATACTTCAAATGTACAGGCAGCCTACATGAATGTGGACTATTCTAAATTTCAGCTGGCCACTACAAAAAGAGAAGAAAAAGAAATGACTGATTTGCAGAGTAAGTATGAAATAGTGGTGGATTCCTACAATCAAGAAGTAAAAAAGAGAATTGAGCTAGAAAATAGGGTATCTCAATTGGAGAAGATACTTGGGAAAAGAAAGGTGGGAGAATCTAGTACACTTAGAATTGTGTACCCTTCACAGTCATTTTTTGGATCAACCCCTATCATTGAAATACCTGACACCCCGAAAAGGCCCCAATTCTATACTGCAGAGGACTTTGAAGCAGAAAAAATCAAATTACATGAGTTGCAGATAGAATTTAAAAATCAAAAAGAAGAAAAATTGAAGCAGGGTGTGGTATATTTGAGGGATAAAATACAATGGTCAACATTTTATGATCAGTTGACTAGAATTATAACCCTTATGGATGAGTTGAATAAAGAAAAGGATATACTGACTCCTCTTGCACAGAAATGGAGGGAGAGAAATAATGATATTACAATCATATGTATATCTGTAGTCCAAATGCCGTATCATCAAGTTGAGAAGATTTTTGATTTTTTAAATAAGTTAGAGAATTTTGGTGATGAAAGAGAATCTTTACAGAGAAGATTAACACTCTATTTTTTCAAATATATTGCTGTAAAATTCACCCTATTTTCTTGTGCTTTAGAATCTATTGATATAGTAAAGGAAAAGGAAAAGTGGAAAAGGGAAATGGATGAATTATTCAATGAAAGAATAATAAACATCATGAGTGAGACTGGCCACTGGTTTTGGGCAAAGACAAATGAAGAGCTAGTAAAAATACAGTTGTTTTATACTGCTATGATAAAAGAATTTGATGATTTAGAAGAAAGTGAAAATTATTTAATAAAGATACAAAGGGAAGCTCTAAGTTTTGATTGGCCAGATGATGACATTTTTAATAAATGGAAAAATTAGTTTATGGAACAGATTTCAGGAGACAATGAGGAGGAAGATGCTAAAGTAACAGTTACCCTTGTAATTGGTAATGAAGATATGGAAGATCCACAGATTAAAATGAGTTTGCAGGTAACTGAAGATGATACATCAATTTTAGACCTCATGTCTATGTACTCCAAAGATGAAGAATGATTGTAAGATGAGATCATTTTTCTTGTCTCAACGAATGAGAAGCATAATAGAAAGGGAACCACCAAGGAATGTTTGTTGTAATTAGCCTTTTTTTTATTTTGTTCTTGTCTTTAGATGGACACGTGTCATTTGTTTCTAGCCTGAAGCTTGTTGCATCTCACACTATTTAAGTGAGATCCCAAGGTTAAAGAAGGGTCTGAATTGTTTTTCTTCTAAGTATTGTGCTTAGTTTAGTTTTTGGTCCAAATTTTGAAAGCAAGTTTGTAATGTATTTTTCTATCAAAATTTTTGAAAATACATGAAGATAGAATGAACCATGTTTCTTTTGGAAGGCTATTCTGATTTTATTGTAAGAGATGTACCATTTTCAAAGGAAATGAATACAAACTATGAACTGTCCCCATATAAGTTCTTTCTGAATTTTGTCTCCTGCTCAATAATTAGCTACCTTGATGTTGTATGAGTAAGAGCCTGTACAATTGAATGCAATCTAGTTAGATTGTATATCCATCTTTCATTGCTATTAATTCAATGGATTGAGTAAAAGCTTTGATGAATGTGATAAGATTCTTTAAGTATTGAAAAGGATTTTGAATGATAAATTCTAATAAGAATTGTTAATACAATTTGTTGTAAGGCAACAAATTAGATCTTAGATTTTTCTATAGACTCTAAACCCCCAATGGATTAGGCACTGATCAAATTATTTCAACTGAAGGAGAAGTATCTTACAAATGGTTTTTTAAATGCATCATCAAATAAAATTTTACTTTTATTTCCTGTAGATCTTCAAAGTTGGCCATCACTTGTCTGCATGAAATCTTTTTAGCTTCAGTTAGCCATTGTTGTTGAAAATGTCTACAGATCTATAGAAGACTTCTTGGCCATATCTGTTTATGGGATGTGTTTGGAAAGTTAGTAAGAATTATGTATATATTTGAGGATTTTGAAATGTGAATCAGAATGAAACTAAGAATAATCCTCATACAGTCATTTTAAATTTGAACCATCCCTGGGTATACCCACCTTGGTTGTGCAGAGCCAAAAGAGTAGAAAACCATTTGTGGTTTTGTTGAAGTTGGGTCCAAATACCTTACATATGCAATTTTTGAGAAGAATAGGCTAGTCTTTAGATTGTGTATGTACTGTCATTCTGGTATTAAGCTTTTTGTCGCTTAGTAGTTTTAGTACCATTTAAAACACCAACAGACTGAACCTCATCTTCAATCCTGACCATTGATCCGAATTGATCTCAACCATTGATGGATTTTAGGAAAGTCTATTTAGGAGACCCTCATCTCTTCATTTTAGGAGAGGTTGAATGAGAATTTGCATCGAATTACTGCTGAATTGTGCATTCATTTGAGCTCCCTACTTTCATATTCATTTTCTAGATTTGATATGCATACATTTAGTATAATTTCTTTTACATATTCTTAGATTAAGCATGCATACTTCATTCTAGATTAATCTGCATTCTCATATAGATTAGTTGCATCTTCTTTTTAAATCTTTCATTCTTACAAGGTCTGGTTTCTTGCACCTTGATTTTGAAGATATTAACAGGCAAAATCCCTTTAAATAGAAGGCAATAGGTCGCTTTGCAGGCTAATTTTTGGATGAACAATCCAATGTTCATTTCAGGATGAATCCGCATAAAATGACCATGTTGAAGTGTGTGTGTTAGAAGAGGCCACATATTCATGCATACAGTAAGTGGGCATTTGGCTCTAGGGGCAAACCAGCTATGCATTAAATATTTCAACACTCCCCCTTTGTCCTAAGCCAAACAAACAAGGATCACTACTGATCCAAATCAACTACTCCAAGACACTCTCTTAGGTGTATAAAAATTCCAATGCCTAATGGTTTAGTAAACATGTCTGCTAGCTACTGCTCAGACTTGCAAAATTCTATTTTGATATTTTCATTCTCCACCAACTCTCTGATGAAGTGATATCTAACCTCTATATTCTTGGTTCTCCCATGGAAGATTGGATTCTTGGACAATGAAATTGAAGAAATATTGTCACAATAAATTTTGGTTCCATTCTCTTTCCTTTCATTCAAATCTATCAAGATCCTTCTTAACCAAATAGCTTGACATGTTGCTACATTTGCTGCTATGTATTCAGCCTCTATTGTAGATTGAGAAACAATAGGTTGCTTCTTGGATGCCCATGAAATTGCACCTAATCTCATATGAAATACATATTCGAAAGTGCTCTTCCTATCATCTATACTTCTAGCCTAATCACTATCTATATAACCTACCAACTTGAATTCATTTGTTGCAGTATACAAAATTCCAAATCCCTTGGTACCTTTCGCATACCTTAGGATCCTCTTTCCCACTTGCCAATGGGAATCCTTTGGTGTTTTCGTAAATCTATAAATCAAACTTACTGCATGGATCAAGTTTGGCCAAGTTGTAGTCAAATACATTAAACTTCCAACCATACTCTTTTATAGTGTTAGATCCACTCTCTTGCTAGAGTCTTCCTTACTCAACTTTAGACCTATTGCTATTGGTGTGGGGGTTGGCTTACTATTTTTCATTTTGAATCTCTCCAAGATCTACCCTGCATATTTTTCTTGAGAGATGAAGATGCCATCATGCATTTATTTTACTTCTATGCCTAGAAAGTACTTCAAGAGACCAAGGTCTATCATCTCAAATTCATTTTTCATGGCCTCTCTGAACTCACCAATTAGAGCCTTGTCATTACCAATAAAAATCAAATCATCTACATACAATACAAAAATCAACACATTTCCATTTTTTGCCTTGATGTAGAGAGTAGGCTCACCATTTCTTTTGCTAAAGCCATTGCTCATCAAACATGAGTCAATCCTATTATACCATGCCCTTGGAGCTTGCTTGATCCCATAAAGAGCTTTCTTCAATCTATATACTTTGTGTTCTTCACCTGTAACTTCATAACAAGGTGGCTACTCCACATAGACTTCTTCATTTAATACACCATTCAAGAAAGTAGACTTCACGTCCATTTGAAATACCTTCCATTTGTTTTGAGCTGCAATTTCTATGACAACACTCACAATTTCCATTCTTACAATTGGGGCATATGTCTCATCATAATCTCTTCCATATTGTTGTTTGTATCTCTTGACTACGAGCCTTGCCTTATGCTTAGCAATCTTGCCTTCAGCATTGTGTTTGGTCTTGTAAACCCATTTCACTCCAATCACTTATTTTTTGGGAGGAAATTCAGTTAGCTCCCATGTCTCATTCCTTTCTATAGCATCTATCTCCTCATCCATGGCCTTACACCATTTCTTCTCTTTAACAACTTCTCCAAAATATATTGGATCACTATGAGAAAATAATGCAAAATTAACACTCTCATCATAATCTTCATACCTTTCATCTCAGTATATCTCCCTAAGACTCTTGGTCTTTCTTGGTAATAGGGAGGAGAATGTGGGATCATAATCTTCACTACTTCTACTTTTCCAACTAGCTCAGTCTTCACTATTACTTGGCACTTACACTCGGTCATGCCTAGAGGATCTTGGCAATGACTGAGATTGCTTGCCTTTTCTTCTATCTACTCCTTGTTGTTCATCAGTATCCTCTTCACACATAATTGACACTTTACTTGAGGTGCTCAGTGATTCATTAGTCAATTTATACCATGACTAATTTTCAAAAATTTTCATATCTCTTGAAAGAATCATCTTGTTGTTCAATGGGTCATACAATCTATATGCCTTTTGAGCTATACCCTATGAAGATGCACTTCACACCTTTTTCATCCAATTTCTACCTTTTCTCTTTAGGCACATGTGCATATGCAACACATCCAAACACCCTTAGCTGTTCAACTATCCATCTTCCTTATGACCATGCTTCTATTGGAATTCTATCACAAACTACCTTTGTAGGACACGTATTAATTAAGTAAGCTACTATTGCCATAGCCTCTTCCCAAAATTTAGTTGGGAGACCTTTCTCTTTCATCATGCTCCTTGCCATTTCAATAATGGTTGTATTTTTTCTTTCAGCCACTCCATTCTGCTATGGTGTATAGATGGCTATGAGCTCTTTCTTTATGCCATGTTTCCTGCAAAAATTTACAAAATAATTGGAGGTATACTCCCCTCCTCTATCTAATCTTAGGACCTTAATATAATGTCCACATTCTCTTTCAGCCTAGGCTTTGAACTCAAGAAACTTATCAAATGCTTCAAATTTAGATTTCAAAAAATAAACCCATGTCCTATGACTGAAATCATCAATAAATTTCATGAAATAAGTACTACCCCTAATGGAAGTAACTTGCATAGGACTGACTAGGTCAGTATATACTAACTCTAATGGATATCTTGCCCTCCTAGAATTTCTAGAATTAAAGGGAAGCCTATGTTGCTTACCCAAAATACAAGCCTCACACTTGTCACATGAATTTCCTATTCATGGAAAACTTTCTACCATTCTTTTATTTGACGACAAATTTAAACCAACATAGCCAAGATGACCATACCTAAGGTGCCATAGCCATGATGGATCTTCAATCACACTCCTTAGAGTTGATTGTGTGGGAGGTGCAACACTAACTTGAGATGAGAAACATGTCTCAATCCTCAAGGGAAACATTATGTTCTTTGTCATTTGAACTACTGCAAGTTCATTCTTGCTCCCATCCTTTTCATGAATGATACACCTATCATTCTCCATCAACACTTTGTATCCATTTTGAATGAGTTGACCAATACTCATCAAATTGTACTTCATACCAGGGGAAAAATACACTTTTGGTATTTCCTTCTTCTCACCTTGCTTGGTGCATACCATAATAGATCCTTTGCCCACTATTGGTAGGGTTCCATTGTTACCCAATTTAATCTCAGATTTGAAACTCTTGTCAATGAATGAAGACAAGGTTTCATTACCACTCATGTGGCTTCTACATCCACTATCAAGGTACCAAACTTTAGGGCTTCCTTCTTCACCAACATTACACATGATGAAGGCAGTGGCATTGTTTCCACTTCCCATGTTCACAGCAACCACATTTGCTTATCCTGATTGATCATTTTGCTTCTTCCAGCATTCACTTGCATAATGCCCATATTTATGATAGTAGTAGCATTCTACATTACTCCTATTAGAGTTGTAATTTTTCTTACCTCCTCTTGAAGTGTTTTGTGAGCTACTTGCTCCATTTGCTCTTCCTGAGCTTTCTACTACAACATTTCTTTGTCCTCCATTTTCTCAACTTCTACCTTTGGAGTTTCTGCCTAAGCCATTTCTTCCTCTCCCCCTTCCTCTTGGATTTGACTAAGCCTTGAATGCTTACTCTTGAAAAGAAGTAGATGTAGATCTATTGATCCTATACTCATGGGTTTGAAGAATACCTATCAACTCATCCATTGTCAAATTAGTGAGGTCTTTTGCCTCTTCTATGGTCATGACCAAATTGTCATATTTATGAGGTAAACTCCTCAATATTTTTTCCACTATCATCTATTCTTGATAGTCTTCTCCATTTGACTTTAGTTTTTTAATCACATTGGAGGTCCTTAAACTGAAATCTGCAACTAATTCATTTTCCTTCATCTGAAGGTTCTCAAACTCCCTCCTTATATTCTATAGCTTTATTTTATGGACTTTATCAGTCCCCTTGAAGTTCATCTCAAGGATATCCCAGGATTTATTTGCATAATTTTTTGCTGCAATTTTCAGAAAAACTATCTCTATCATTGCTACCTCAATCAAACTTAGTGCCTTAGCATCCTTCCTCCTTGACTCTTTCAGCTGAGTCTTCTATGCATTTGTAAGAGCAACATACTGAGTTGGGTCTATCACATCATTGAACCCATTAATCACAAACTCTTATAAATCATTTGCAACCATTATGGTCTTCATCTTCTTTTCCCATGTATCATAATTTCGTCCATTGAAGGGTGGTGGCTGCTTCCATATCTTTCCTACATCTCCTACCATGTCAAATATCCTAGAAAAATATGCCATAAATCACTGTGGATGTGGGGCCTCAAAGCTCTAATACCATGAGAAATATTAAATCACAACTTTAATAATTTTTCTTGGCACTAACTATTTCCGAGTGCCAATTTTTCTTGGCACCTATAGATGTCGAGTGATAGGAGAAGGTGCCAAGCTAGCTTGACACAAGAAGATGTCGAGTGACAAAAATTATAACGTAAATGTTACCATCATTAAAATTAGAGAGAAAAAGCTTAAAATATTCAATAATAAACTTCTCAAATGCAATGAATAAGGAGTAATGGATTCATGTGTGCCTACTTTCTTGCTATTCAACTTTGATTAAAACTATTACAAAATCTAGGAGCATTTGGCTACAAATAGAAAACCCTAAAACTTTAAACTTGTAGCTCTAATGGCTACATACAAAAGGCACTTGGAGAAATCACTACTTCAATAGGATAAATCCAACAAACACAAACTTATAGAATGACCAGCAAGAAAACATGTGCAAATATAGGCACAACACAAACTTCCTTCTCTCTTTTGTACAACTGGATCTACTAATTTCTTACTTTCTTCTTCTTCCTTCTTTACAACTTCTGATCTCTTCTCTCTTTGATCTGCTAAACTGAGTGAATGAATCAATACATTCCCTTTTGTCTCTTTTCCAAAAAATTTCCCCCTCTTTTCCAAATTTGAAACTCACCTACCCATATTAAATTTTCTAAACATTGTGTAGGTTGTTAGAGGTGGTAGGTGGATGTTTGGCTCCAGGGAAAAACTAGCTACACATTAAATATTTCAACAGATATGACTGTAAAAATATCAAGTAGTCTTTTACAAAGATGAGATTCTAAGGATGCTAATGATGTTGAGAGCTTTTAGGATAAACAAAGATAAACTTCTTTGTTTGCAAACAAATGACTTACACAACTAAAGGATACTCAAACCATTGGTTAAACATTGGAGCTTATGACAAATATTATATATAATAAAGTCTAAATCATCTGGACATAAATGCAATGATAGTGGATGATGATATCAAATGTGATTAAATACAAAGGAACTATTATTATCTTGAGCATAATAAATATTATCTTTGAGAAAATACCATTTCTAAAAGATGTGTGATGGTATATTAAAAGACAAGAAGTATAAAGTCCATGAAAGTATATGATTTTCCATATATTATTAAAGCTTCATGTCAGCATATTAAGTCACAATAATATTAGAAAAATAATATATCATATTTGTAAATTGATAGCATAGTATAAAGAAGTAGCAAGTTAGTGAATCATCAAAGCAGAGTCATAATAGGAAGTTCAAATGTGGAGAAGCATTAGCAAGTGACAAGAATGAATGAGCAGATAAAATTGAAGATATCATGTAGTGTAGAAAGCCATCTGACAAGGTAGTATTATGATTTATTAAAGGATTAAATTATGAAAAACTAAGCTGGTTAAATATTATGAACAACATATATATGGAGAAAACTACATTAAAAAATTGACAAAGAAATTCTTCATATAAGTTGCACAAAGTTCATACGAAATAAAGCTACTATGGTAATGAGCAAGCATCTATCATTTCAACATTCAAAGTAAAGCCAATGACTTCATTATAAATTACTACTTAAGCCATGTGAGGGAAACAAATAGAAAATACCTTAATGTAGCAATGGAGGTTTGCAATAATTATAATTGATAACATGTTTAAATAGATACAAAGATGTATCAAATAAAGAGTCAATGGGAAGAAGATAGAGCTCAAGGATGTTAATAACAAATATATTTAAAGAAAGCAATGAATATAATCATCCAGTGATAAATAAAAAGGCCGATAAAAGTGAATAGTGAATAAACCCAATTTTATGTCATAACTCAATCAATGTATTAAAGGCTCACTCAAGCATTCAAAATATTAGAATTAGATGCAATTATTTACTTGTAAATAACACATTCAAATTGTTAGAGGGTTCCATTATATATCTAATTTGATAAACAACATATATGGTGAGGGTGCATATTTTTGTGATAGAAAAATATAGGCATTGAAGAATTAATTTTAGGTAAATCATAATTATAAAAACCATGATTGAAAGGCTAAGATTATGTAATTACAATTAGAGTATATAATTTAGTTATGAAAAGATAGAACCTTTGAGGTGAAAGGTCAATCCTATACAAGATAAATATAAAAATGAAATGAATCATTTGGAAGGAAAGTGAGTTGGAGAGAAAAGAATATGAAATAAGAAGGAATAAATATATAATAGAAGTGGTTGTGTGAGAAAGAAAATAAAGAAGAATATTAGAAGATATACATAGATGTGAAACTAAAATAAATTGAACCTTGATCCCTACTACTTCTCGAGGTACCTCTCCAACTACTGTGACTCTAAAATTGTGACATTAAGCTCACATTTTGTACATACATAAGGCTATAGTTTCCTAGTCCATGGTTTCTATTTCACCAGCTTTAGGTTGGACCTCTATTATAAAATAGATTAAGAATTTCTTGAATCTGATTATAACATTTCCTTAACTGAAAGTAACTACCTAAATATTTTGCATTGCAATCCTTGTATATGGTTTCCCATTATATTACCATAGTTATAACTTTGTGACCTATTGCAAACCATCAAATTGGAAGTTCTCATCTCTTTAAGTTTCTCCTAAGTAAAGTTAGTTTAGTTCCCATCAATGACTATAGACATTTTTATAAAGAAAATGTTTCTTCTATTTTTTTTATAAACTTAGATTAAAGAATTGAAAAATACTACATTCTTGATAAATCAAATTGTTCACCTATTAGTTCATGCAATGTAGGAAAGTAATGCCTAGGGTTTTCCTTAACTAGTTATTAAAATCCCATTCCACAACCAATCTAAAAGTATTTATCTCCTATTATATGTCCATTTCTAATAATCTATTATTCTAAAATAGTGAAGATGATAAAGAGTTACCTATAGGAAGGTAGATTACCAATTTTATAGTTTCTAATGCAAGAGAAGAGGCAAGAATTGAGGCATGAACCTTGGGTTTTGGGTTGTTGCAGATTGCTTCCATATGCCAAGGTCTTGGGCTGCCCATTACTAGGGGATCATCAAAAGAAAACTTTAAAAAGGCAGCTAGCAAATGAGTTTTTTTTTTTTTCCCTCATGTAGCTAAGATGCTTGTCTGTCTCATGCTTATGCTTGTCATAGATCATTATGTGATGATTAGAAAAAGGAGATCCCATACAAAGGACTTACAAATAATTTTTTTCTACAAAATACATTGGGTAATATGGGTTAAGGTGATTTTGGAGATGGCCAGTGGTATCAAAAATATTCTATTTGCTACATCTTAAGAATTTGTAGGTTTCAGCTTATAAATCTCTCCTTTATGAAAAATGTTGGGGGTTGAGTTAGTTTTAATAAATGTTTGCTGATGTCCTATAGAAGAGCTAATGTGCTAGAGAAGAGTTGATGTAGCAGTACCATCATCTTTGTAACTAATTAACCAACATATATTAAGAGTAGTTCATAGAGGTGATGAGTAAAGATTATTTGTAATTTTTTTGTGTAATAATGAGTCTTTGTTTTACCACTACAATAGCTATGGAATGATTATCTCTAAAAAAAACTTGGCATGATATTATTTGTGGTTATTGAACGATGTTATAGAGCTAAGAAAAATCCTATTTGAGGTGGCTTTTCTGAAGGCCTCCTAAAAAATTTATGAGTAAAGAGGTTGGCATTTTCAAAATCTATAGAATTCCTAATTCTATTAAGCATGTCTCATTTGATTATTTTACAACAAAGAAATCTACTATAATTTTATTTGTTCTTCTCTTATTGAATAGAACTATAACATTCATTGGATGGATTTCCAGTCTAGTAAAGATTAGCAACATACCTAAAATGTTAAATTTATTATAGTAAACTTCTCTGAGAACCTATACAAGAAAAAATAGGGTAGCAATAGAGAGAAGACTCATGGGTTTGGAATATGTTTTGGTATTGAATGCACTTGGTTTTTAAAAAAATTAAATTTTGGTTTTTTTGAGTTTCACTTGGTCAAGGTTTTCAATGTTTTTTTTTTCTATTCAATATTAGTACTTTAATTCTTGTGAAAGAAAACTTTGGAGTGTATATGAATTTGCATGAATTTGTAGTGGCTCAAGGAAATTAGTATCCAGGGGGTGTTCATGAAATTGGATGCTTGGGGTACAAGGCATAAATTTTTCATGGCCAATGTTTTGAGTGATTGATTGGATCAAAGAAAATTGAGATTTCTATATATATTTAGCCCCTAAGATCATATTTTCATTGCTGGGTAGACATGGTGATGACATCCTTCATAGTATTTATCCTTGTGATGGTGATAGGAATGTTGTGTCTATGTGAACCAACAACTATTGGTAGTGAAACAATTGGTTTGGAAGCTCTTTCTTCTTTGAATCTTTCTATAACACGAGATCGCCTTACTACTCTCATCAACTTTACCAACCAAACATGTCAGTATAACTAGATTGGTACTGCTTGTGACTCCTAGAGAAACATGGTATCCTTATTTTTCCTCAAAAATAACTTGAAGGTGTGATTCCCACTTTCATTTGTAATATTATTTGCACAATATTGGTTAGTGGTGGGTATTTTAGGCTTTCTTTTGGCACTAAATCTAAGAGAAGGGATGGATAGGTTTGCTTCAGTATGGACTTTTCCATGGATGCATTTTGATTATGTGGGGAGATTTATTTTTTGAGCTCTAGTCCATAAGCATTTGAATTCACTATCATAGTATGGTTTGTCTCATATTGCTACCTTGTCATCAGATCATATCTTTTGAGTATTTTCTTGAAATTTTAAAGGAAAAGTATTTTAACTCAAATAATTTATTATGTTACTACAATTTTGTCAATCCTTGTGTCACTTTGAGGAGATCAACTAGAAAGACTTATTTTCTCAAATGTAGTAATGGAGTTAACTAACATCAAGGTTTCTTGGTTACATGCAAGCCATAGCTATGATTAGGCTATTGTCCTAGCATGGGAAGGAAATTGGAAATGATTTTTTTAATATTTTATTTCCTAGAATTATCTGTGTAATATTTACCAATTCAAATGTTTGTAGAAATTCATTCTAGTCTTTGGGCTAAGTGATTCCTCAATTATATTCATGGCCTTTATACTTTTATATACTTCTTGACTCTAATTTTAGAAATCTAAAAGAGAGTGATTATATTTTAAAATGTTCTATAAAAGATATTTGCTACATACGTATCTTTTTAGCCTTCCTCTTTTGATAGAAAAAATTCATACAATAGAACAAACAATTAAGTTTGAAGGGATAGTTTGTCTACAATATCTTTAAAAAGTCTAAATTTTTACGAAGTCTCAAAAGGTCAATGACATTTAGAAATATCAATCTTGATTTCAAATTCTAAAAATATACATACTATAAAGGAATTTAGGGCTTGGACAAATCTGACATGCATCTGAGTAAATCTCTACAGGGAGAGAAACAAAATCTCTATTGAAATTTCAATTGAACACAATCAGATCCAAAAGTTACATTTAAATATGTATGTCATCTAAATACCTTTTAATTACATGTAACATGAAACTAAATATTCAATATTTTTTCAAGGAATTACAAATTAATTCAATGCTATCTTGTAGCTTCATTTAATTTCCCCATAGGGTTTTTCAATACTTGCTCCATGGCTAAAGTCTCGTGCTTCAAAAGTCACTTGGCAACATCCACCCTTGGGAAAAAGAGAAGCTCAAAATATATCTTAGTGAGACCAATAGAAGCAACTAAATATTGGGAGCTAAAAATAGGACTTGCCTCCATATTGATGTTTATATTGATTTTTTTTTTGTAGCCTTGCAGATTTCCACTTTGGGTGAAAATAATGTGTTTTTTAATCTACTACATTATCAACCCTATGTCCCTCCATCCCACTCTGCACAAGGTAGGAACTAAGTTTCTTTGCGGCTCTTATTTAAAGAAGATTCTAGAAGTGCCTTCTACTTGACATAGGATTTGTGACAATTAATTATGCCCAAAAAATACATAGGAACATCAAGTTTTTTTAGACATTATAGATGCAAATGCTTGCTAGATATGTTCATACAATGTTGTTTCATAAACAAGGAACATGATTTTCCTTACAAATTGACTCATTTAATTATATTCTTAGAGAATTCTTCATCTATGTGAATGGATGTAGTCTCATGATTTTTCGTGACTAAAAGATGTGCACAATATCATTTTTTTGGATGGACTTCATAAATTTTAGAGAAATTGGAAGGTATAAATAGATCTAAATATCACCCTTTTTCAGCACTAATGTTTGGTATGGAATGTTGCCATAGGAAAACATCCAAATGGATTCGGTAAAAGGAATTGAAGCCTTTGCCAATTTTTTTTTGTAAATGTAAAGTTATATTTCACAATCCCTTCAATTTTTTCATCTAATGTGTGATGGTGAAGAGCAATTGAGCAATATTTAGACACCAAGAAACACATCAGAAAAGGAGGAATGTAAGGGAAACATGAAATGGTAAGTGATCTAGTAGTTTGGTTTGCAACATGTTGAAGAGGTGAACAAGGGCATAAACTCCCATCAAAATGTACTCTAGGCATGTAAGTTGTACAAAGATGCTTCAATGAAATGTGATCCTATGATTTCCCATTTAGAAAGTTATGAATAAGTGAGTTTGGGCCAATGAAAAGCCTTGAAAACTAAAATTTAATACAATTTACAGTGTCAAGTCATGATCCATTAAACATTATTATCATCACCCTTGTGCATCTATGAATGGAAATTAAAGCATTACTTGGAAGGGGATTTTTTTCTCAAAGTGGATTTGTTGAGGGCATTGAAAAATTTGTAAAAGTGGATGCAATAATAGGAGGCCTTCAAAAATCTTTAATTGACAAAACAATCATGAATAAATACAAACAATGTTGAATGTAGAAGCTCAAACAACTTCATTTAAATGAATGAGTTGTACCTTTAGGTTGAATTTATGATATGTTTTTGTATGAACTCATCCTTGACCTCCAAGGGAATATAATGGATTTCTTTCATTGACCTACGAATAGCAAGGGCTAGGCTTAGAGTCATTGTGTTGATTTTGAGATTATTGGATGGTTTAAGGTATCTATAAAACCCTTGAATGTGAGTGTATTATAAGGAATTAGTTCGATGTACCTTTGTGGATTTAAGGGTTTTATAGTCACCACTTTAAGTCTCATCGCTATCAAATTCCTCTCTATTATTTCATTTTAATCACTTCAAATCTTTATTTTATTTCCCTTCAATAAATTATTTTGTAAAATATTGATTTTTGCCTAGGGAAAACCTAATCAATTCTTATATATTGAAATTTGATTTTATATAATTAAAATAATAATGTAATTAAAATTTGAATATTACTATATATAAATATTACGATTATGTTTTTTTTCAAAGATATTAGTTTTAATAAATAATATCATATATGGTGCTCGTGAGTTGTAAAATTTATGGCAAAATTTTTAGTATATAGTATGGAATACTGTGATATTTCTATCAAGATTTATTAACTATGTAGTTAATTTCAAGTCAAATTTATTGACTAGTGTTTCATGAGTAGTGGTTTAAATAAACTCATAGCTTGTGATAATGAATAAAACACATGGCACTCTTTGGATCTAGGTGACACTCATATGGGTGAACCATTAGGGCTTCTAAGGAGGTCACTCATCCCAAAACTACTCTAGCTCAAGTGTGAATAACTATGGAGCTTCCTCCATGATTAAATCCACTCTACTTTCAATCCTATTTACAAGAAGAGTGGGGTTTAACTTGTTGGAAACAATCAAGACTAGCTAGGTTACTAAGAGGGGAGGGGTGAATTAGTAACCATCATTTGACATGGCCATCATTTAATCTATTATGCTCAATAGATTTAGGAATCCACTATTGTCTCATCTATTTCCAAATGTTATCAACTTTAGCTTTATTTTCATCTTCAATTCTTCCTATATTCATGCAATTCTTGTCTATCTGACTGAGTTCAATACATGTATAACATCTTACTATTGTATCTCTTTTTCTCAAGTGATGCCTTGAGCAGTCTTTGCCAATGTGTCTATATTCTCCACAATAATGACATCTACACTAAGTATTGTAATCCCATCCAAAGATTTCCTTAACAAGTTGTTCAACTAGATTGAATGATTTTGATCTGCATTGGAATGCCTTGTGACCATGCTTCTTTCATTTGTGACATTCGCCTTCAAATTTTGGTTTTTCCTTGCATTCATTAGCTTTGTGACCATGTTGATTGTAGTTGTAGCATTTTTCATTGAATTTTTCTTTTTCATTACTCCAACATTTGATATATGACCTAACTTACCACAGTGATTGCAAGTAGGTTTTTGATTCCTTTGAGCACCTTGTTTGGAAGATTCACCTTCTTCATTATATCCAAGTCGTGATTTACCCTTTTGTCTATGAAGATTCTACTCATTTTATTGGTTTAATTAATTCATATCTTCTGGAGACTTCATCATTCTCTTAATGATTTGCTTTTTAGCATTTAGGTCATTTTCCAATCTTTCATTTATTTTTCTTTTAGTGATTAAATCAATCCTTGGGCTTTCATTTTTAGATCTTGGATTCATGATTTCTTCATTTGCATTGGATAGTTGATTAATAAGACTTTGATATGCATTGATCCTTTCATTTGTCTCATTTTCAGATTTTTTTCTTTGTTCCAAGATTTCACATAGCCTAATTGATTGGATTTCTTGTTCTCTTTTAAGTTTTCTTACTTCTTCTTGTAGAGAGCCATTCTTTGCTAGGAGTTCCTTGATTGGCTCATTAGCTTCATTTGAGCTGCTTAATGGTAAAAGGTCTTCAATCTTTTCTTCAACACACTGATGGTCATTCATTTTTCTTGCAAATTCCTTCCTTCTTTTCAGGGATTGGGAAAGATGCTCCTTTGCTTCTTTGAGTTGAGCCATGGCCATTTCTAGATCTCTCTTTTCATTTTCAATTTCTTTGTCAAGTCTGAATATCTCCATTTGTCCTCTAGATATTTTCTCAAGCTATCAAACTTTGTCTTGAGAACCACAATGCTCTAATACCAATTGTTGGAAATAATCAAGACTATCTAGGCTACTAAGATGGGAGGGGTGAATCAGTAACCTCAAAAACTTTAAATCAATTCAATACTTGATTCATTCATCATTCATTCATCTAATCTAGTAAATGCATGAGAAAGATAAACATTTATAATACATGAACACAAAATTTTGGTGACCTAGAAACCTTCCAAATAGAAAGTAAAATTGGGGTGGGGATGATACCCACAAAATTTTGCTACTATAATATGAAGTTAGCCTGTTAGGGCTTACATTGATCACTTCTGATGATTTTCTCTATTAAGAGAAATTTGGATTGCTATATCCACCTTGTTAGAGGATTTACAAACATACAATGAAGTATGCACTTTGTTAGGAGATTTACATAGAGACTATTAAGTCTACATTGTTAAAGCATTTACAAAATTGATTCATTTGTTAGGATGAAACAATGGATCTACTTACAACTTGATTGCTGATTAGATCCTTGAAGTATAGATCACCTCTTTTGATTGATGAATCTTTACTGCTCCTCATAGACCTTGTTGAATACTTTTCTCTGCTACTGATTCACTTTTATTCTTCTCAAAGAATTACATGTCCATTCCTTAAAAACATATGTATACATTGCAAATGATATAATACATTACATGTATACCATTCCAATAATTACAATTGCAAGGTTGACCAAAACACAAGTGAACAAAATATTACTAAGTAAACCAAACAATAGAAAAATCAAGTTCTTCAAGCTGACTTGGTAACCTTATGATGCTCAACATCCACTGCATTATTCAGCATCATCATGCACTCAGTAGAAGTAGAAGCTTAGTGCATACTAATCACTCAATGTAGCTTGGAAATTGGTAACCATTGGAGACTTGGTAGATATAGTATCACTCGGTAAAAACTAAATCCTTCATTTATCTTGCTTTCACTCGGTAAACACTACACTTCCATCACTCAATAAAATCTAGCTTCCATCACACAAACTGATAACTTGGTACACACTGTGAAGCTCAGTGAACACTATATGCTTAGTAGATACTACTGGGCTACACACTCACTCAGTAGCTTCATGAATCCTCGATATGAATTGCTAGACTGAACACTCACTCGGTAGCTTTAAGAATGCTCAGTATGAACTACTTAAGTGATAAATCTACAAAGTAACCACTAAATGCTCAGTATACACTGTAGACTAAGTGATGAACTCAGTAATCATTTGGAATTGAATAAGTTTTGTCACTAATGATAGATACAATATAATGCCAACAATCTCCCACTTTGGCATTAGTGACAAAAAAACTTATGAGCCAAACATTGTGTACACTAACATACTAGATTTGATTATTTCAAAATTGATCTTTGTAAACCTATTGTATATACATTTCTTACATGTCTTTACATATCTCCCCCATACATATGGAATGGTATATACATAGCTTAACACTATACATATATCAATATATTCTCTCTTATTTTCTCCATTGTCTCCTACTCCCTCTTTGACTCTTACTCATAATAATCTCCCCCTTTTTGACAATAATGCCAAAGGTAATCATACTTATAGAGAGACACCAAAATGTGAGAAAAACTTATAATGTACCTTAAGAATAAGAGCTAATGTCTTATCCCAATTCTCTTGCAAAATTTTGTAGATGTGAAGTGCAACCTGGACTTCTGTTGATAGTTCCATCATATGATCTACAACTAAAATATTGTTATCATGGATTAATGTTTTTGAATAAGCAATGTGCTTATGCATTGTGTCCATGATAGGAAGGATCATGTTCTAGATGTCTAATAGTGTCAACCAGATTCTTGCTTCCTCTCTCAATAGTCCTACCTACATGTCTGATAGGAATCTAATCTTTATGTGATGTGTAGAGATTGAACTGGGGTCAAGCTACAACTTTTGAGCACTGACTGTAGTGCCTCTTGTGATTTCATTCTGTACCTTGTCTATTTTTGGTTTGAGAGATACTTGATACTCTTTTGATATTTGTACCTTATGATGACCCAAGGGTCGGATGTTATACTTGGATTTAGTACCATAGATGCTTTACTGCTATACTGTTTAGTTTATCACATTTTCATGTGGATGCCATTTTGAGATGATAGTAGATCTATGATGATATCTAGTTATATGATGTATTGGACCTATTTGTTGATTATGTTATGAGATGGATTTTATGCTATGGTTATTTACTTCATCTATGTTCTTTACACATTTTGTGAACGTGAGTGATGTAAATGGATTAATTATTTAATTAATGCTTTAATTGCTTCGACTATTATATTATATGCAATTGCACTTGATCATGTGTTCTAGTGTGCAAGAATTACATCCCTGGTAGTGGCCTATGGAGTTGGTGATCCAGCTATTCATATTTTGCCAATGTCACTCCTATATGGTCGGTGTATCCTTATTTAGTTGTTTTATATTAAAAACCTTTCAGTGATTAGTAAATCTAAACTCTTTACATTATGTGATTAGACTAGTGAACATGTCTATGCATTTAGAAGTTCGCATTCATCGTGAAAGTGTTAAGTGATTTTCTGTAATTTTGTGGTTTTTGAGTTTTTAATGTTTTGGATTTAATTTTTGGCAGCTTTGCCTTAGGTGAATTTCCATTACGGATAATAACCTATTTTTGTTTGGGTTGTTTTGGAGTTTAACTACTCCAGCTAGCTATTTTTCATATTCAGCTATTCACTCAAAATGAATAAATATTGGAAAAGTGAATTCATTATTCACTTCTCACATTTTGGAAAATTGAGTTTGGAGAGAAAATTTGGAAATCCTCTTCTGAAGGATTATTGTTTTGCTCATTGCGGGAGCTGTGACTGTGGGATCTTTGCGAGGTTGGTCTCATTGGATTCAGCTCGAGGATTTCTTGCTTTGCCGACAGTTTCAATAGTTTTGACGGAGTATTTATTTTATTCTACGGGTTTCAGTTTCGACCATTTTTGCTGTCAAGTAGGGCTTTCTTGTTTTAATGTTTTTCCTCTATTTCTACTTCCATTTCTTGTAGCAATATGTTAGGAGGCTGTGAACTAGTGTTCCCCTCTATTTCTGTGTGCTAGTTCTGCCCGGTTGGTCGGGTATGAACGTTTTACCTATTTTTGAAATGGGGGTTTGGGTTTTTGGGCCGTTATGCTGGTCATTTTTGCATACGGTGTCCGTTTTCAATTATTTTTGGATTTTTGGGGTTTTTGAACCCAAAGGCCAAATGGGTTTTAATTTTGGAATTTTTCCAAAATTTGGGGTTTTTACCTCATTTTGCGTGCCGCCCTATTTTCTCGAGTTTTCTTGGCACATTATGGTTTGCGGACGTGGATGATCTATTTGGATACTAGTTGGAACACTTTTGCATCTTTTGTTGCATTGGGATGCATGTAGTATCCATCATTTCGATTTTGGTGCGATTGATTGACTTCTGTTTGCATTCTCATCCTATCCTTGTGTATGATCTCCGTGATGGTGGTGTGCTACACACATGTACATTGTCGGGTGACTTGTGAGGCTTGATCTTCTGTGGTACTTTCAAAAGTTGTGATCATTGAGGTTGGGTTGGGAGTTTGCATGCCTACGGGCACTCATCGCTGGATGAGCATGGGTAGGGTAGGGTAGCATATGGAGGGGGCTTCTATCTCACAGCCTGGTGACCTTAGTCCCACAAGGTTGGTAGAGGAAGTTTTAAGTAAGTGATAATTAAATAAAACATTGGGTGGTAATAAAATTTAAGATAATAAAAAGTATATGCGGGGCCCTCCGTTGAGGAGTTGAAATGCATGATCCAAGCTTGGGCTTGTCAATGCCAAGAGACTCTCCATGATGTCAGTCCCTATGTAGTAGCCCATTGAGGTGTTTAACCAGGACCTGTAGTTTATGCATTGTTTATGTCTTGGTTTCAGTCATCATACTGCTTGGCGTGAGTGTTAGCCATGGTTGTTGTTTTGTGTGTGTGTGGTTGGATCATCACCTCCATCAACACAGTGAGTGTGCACCTACGGGTGCCACATGGTTGGGAGGCATAGCTACCTTCACCACTGCTAGGGACTGGTGTACAGAGACGATCTATTATCCTGGTATGACTGTAGCTAGATGTGTCACTTGGTACTTCGGTATATGGAGTATGCTTCTTGTGATTTATGCTCTCATTATGTGATGCAGAGGATGAAGGATCTACCGAAAAACTTGCAAATTCAAGCACAATATGGACCCAAACCCCTATGTTTCAATGGTGTTCCCAAATGCACACAATGCCACCAAAGACTTCAATCTTGGATTTACCTTCACCAAGAGTTTCCTCCACCTCTACACACCTTAAACAACTTCAACCAACATGTTTCTAAGGTTTCCAAACCCAGAAATCTTCAGTAGATACAAAAAAAGATCAGTTTTGCCCTTTACTATGCTATTCTCTTCTTTGGATCAGCAAACCCTGTTTTCTTGATTTTTCTCTAAGACTTTCCAAAACACCAAGAAAATAAATAGGCTTTCCAAATACCCTTTTCAGATTTTTATAACATATCAAAAAATCAGATATCACTCCTTTGGAATGATTGTACGGAACAGGGCAGTTTGTCTCAGAATTAAGCCTAATTAGGCCACTTTTACAAAGCAAGTACCCTTCAAACTTGCAATCCGACTTAATCCTTTTGAATAGTCTCTATTAATGATCTAAATCAAAGGAATTTCAAGATTATAGGTCTTGGTCACACTCCTAAACACCCAATCCTCAAAACCCTCCTTAAAATGGCTTAAAAACTAGGGCCTGCTTGTTCAAACCCCAAAACTCAATTCCAGAACTTCTCCTTCAGCATTCACCATGAATTTACCTTGTCTTCAAACATTATCAAATAAAAAATATACCTTGTTAAGCCAGATGTACGGCTGCATAACACCTAGCACTCATTTGGGTACCCAAATTAATCCTTCCAGCACTCAACTTTGCATTTCTTTCACAGTAACCTGAAAATCTTCACTTTTCTTGCATTTTCATGATTAGTTAGACATGTTAGGGAATTTAGGGTCCATCCCATGGGTTAGATGTACAAAAACTAGGATGGTACCCTCATTTCCTATTGAAAAATCAAAGCAAAACTCACAGTTTCAGCGTGACAGCAACAATAATAACTGTAATTTGATAAGAAACGTCTCAAGATGGATGCAAAACCTCTTAATAACACCTTGCCAAAGTAAATAACAGATTTCTATATTCAAAGAACCTCTAAATTGCAAGAAAACTTCAAATTTTCATTTATTCACAAGGCTGTCCGTACAAATTCTGTGTGTTTTCCGTACAAACATTGTCTCTCCTCTTCCATATGGCTGAGACATCTTAAATAAACCTTAGAATACCTGCCCAACTAACCAAGTTGGTTGGAAATGCTTATTTAATCAAACAAATAGCAAGTTACTATTTTCCCTCCAAAACTAAATTCAAATTTCAAACTTTGCTTTCTATGCATATTTCAGCATTCTAACCTATGCAACTGATTTAAGAATGATCCAATGACCTTATTGAATGCAAAAAAAAAAAAAAAACATGAAACTACTTCCTATTCTGCCCTTCATGGCTCATATGCCATTTTTACATCATGTTGCCCGTAGGGCTTTATTAGGACCTTTGACCTTCAATGCACTTTGTTCGTTACAATATGCCATTATTGGTCTTAGAATGTTCCAATTGATCTTCAAAGAGGTCCTTGATCCATTGTCTTCATCCGGTACCAAGGTGTTCTTCATTGTCTTGATAGGTGCTTCTGCACCATTATGATGTTATCATGTTTAGATGATGTTAGTTTTAATGCTTTCCTCATTGTGATGATTAGCATGTAGTAGATGATGTTATATGATTACAGGGTTATCTTATGTTACTACTAGCATGTTAGATTTCATTTACTTATATTGTAGCATGTTTAGTAGTGATGTCCCTATCACGACAACACTGATGATCTAATTGGTGACTTGGGATGTTATGCACGAGGGATGGCTAGGGCCCACAATGGTCCTATGACGCTATTGACGGTTGGGAGGAACCGCATACATAGTTGGTTATTTTTCTCATTGCAATGTTAACTATGTTATTGTGATGTTATTTCAGTTGTCGTGATGTTTCCTTTCTGTACTTTCCCTTCTTTATTTGATAGATGGTTAGATTTCATTTTCTATATTTTTGATACTCAATTCTGGTTCGAGTGTTTTGGCCTCGAAATGTGGATCCGATACTCCCTAGTGTGGAGGTTCTTTTGTCAAATTTTCCCTATTTTTGAGTTCTAAAAGTGTTTTTATTTTCTATGGGCAACATTTGTTCAGCATTGTGTGACACTGATAAAGTATCGCACGCCCATAGAAAGAATGTTGTATGATACTATAAAGTGTCTCACGCATTACTGGAGAAGTGTCGTACGACACTGGAAGAGTGTCGCATGGCTTCATGAGAAATGGTGCGCAATGCTTTTCTAGTATCACACGCCTTCTTGAGAAGTGTCGCACGCAGTAGGGGAGATGTGTCGCCCTCCCTTAGTTTAAAAGCGTCGCACGCCTTTTGGTTAAAACCTACGTGTGCTAATAGCGGGCACTTTTTGTAGTGTTTCAATCATTTTGAGAGTTGATCTAGATACCCTTTTGGGTGTTCTTGAAGCCTATGTTGTTGCATTTTAAATTCAGGAGGTTTCTTTTGAAATTTAGTTTTTGGGTTTTTGTTGTTGTCCTTCAAGGTTAGGATTTTAAATTTAGGAGGTTTCTTTTGAAATTCATTTTTTGGGTTTCTGTTGTTGTCCTTCGGGGTTTAAAATATATCATTTAAGTATAAGTTTTAAAATATTTAATTCCTTATACTTAAGATATATTTTAATATATGAGATGATTCATTTGAGATGGGTTTCAGATCTCTACGAGCTAAGGTGTAGATTCTAGGAAAAATCAGGGCTTCAAGATTTCAAACTTAGCCAGTTTCCAAGAGTCAGCTTATGTCTTTCAGCTTGGTAGGTCTTTGTGGTTTTCATGATTGTGTTCTAGTTGGTAGTGACATTTGGAGATCTGTTGGGTTTTAGGATGGTCGTTAAGTCTTCCGTTGCGATCTGAATGATCTGTGTATGTTGTTGTCATGTGCACTTACACTTGTTGAAAAAAAAATTTGTTCTGACTTATTTTTCATCCTTGTTTCCAAGGATCTTCGGGTGGGGCATTACACTGACCTTCAGATCTTCATCAATTTTATTCAATTTTACCTTTACTTCTTTTGTGTACTCAATAACATCACATAGCTTGGAAAAAAGGGATGTTACATTTGTAAAAGAATTTTCAAGATTGCTCAAAATTGAAGATAGTTCAACCTGCTTTATTGCAATGTGCTCAAGCACTTTATTATCAAATTTATTCTCTACCTTTTCTATAAGCTTCTCTTGACTAGAAGTTTCCTCATTGAACTTTTGTATGGCCTCTTCTAATTGTAACAAAATGTGTTAAGATGAATCCACATCAACACCTATTGTCTTAGTAATTATATGTTTAGCACTTACAATTATAGTGAATTATTTATCTCTCTCATCTCTAAGTTGTTTCTGTCTTGCTCTTTTCTCTAAACATTGACTCACTAGTCTCATTTCATCACCTGTGGCAATATCCAAATCTATCTTAGGTATAATAATTTCCTTGTCCAAGTCTATATCCTCATCAATTGTGTTGCCATTAAGCATAATTTTTAGTGGAGTCTTTGGTTTTACTTCAGTGCTTACAATAGTTGATGTAGTTGGACTAGCAGAAAAAACTTGAATTGAGCTAACTAGAGGAAAATTGGAAGAGGTGCTAACTATATCCAAAATTTATGTGCTTCTCAAAAATGAAGTATCAACAAGTAATATATCAACTAGAATATTTACAACCAAAGTACTGGCTGGAAAAAAAATTGATGTAGTTGAAGCTATGGATGAAAAAATTGTAGAACAAACTAGAAAACTTATTGTACAAGCTACAATAGATGACTCAAGAGCTGATAAAGAGGGCTGCAGCTCGGTAGATGAAGTGCTTGACACTTTCATTGAAGATACTTGCAGCTAGGAGGTGACAGGTGATGATTGAGCTATTGATGTGGCAATTGTGCTCATAGTCTCACTTGCAGAAGCTATCTCCATAGTAGATGTAATAGTCTTTGGTGGAGAGTGAGGAAGGGATGCAATAACTTCTGCTACAATTTTTACTAGATCTTCTTCATCCTTGTCTTCCTCCTCTTTTTCTTTCATTAGTGCATGCAACTCTCCTGGTGTAACTATGATAGATGGAGTGTTATCAAAATCATCATTTTCATTGCTACCATCATCCTTAATTTCAATAGGATCATCTAATGGCTTCCTAAGATTATATGCATCATTCCAAACATCTATAGCATTTTTAACAATTGATTCAATGTCTTTTAATGATACAAGACAAGTATTGAATCTCTTATTTATTCTTCCTTCATGATCTTTCAATGCCTTTTTGACTTCTACATCTGTCAGACTGCGTACTAATTCCTTCAGTTTTTGTTCAAATATATCTTTGATAGTTTGTACCAAGTTCTTCCATCTAGCTTTTATTTTGTCAAGAACTACTGCTACAATTTGAGATGCAAATTGATCAGGAGAGAATTTCCAAGTTCCTAACTTTTCCATTACCAAGTCTTCAATTTCCTTTTGTTCTGTAGGAGTCCGAGTTTCATATTTGAGAGCTTTAAAATTATTGATACCTGCTCCAATCCTTAACTATTTTAGCCTTTCCTTAAATTTTATTGGAGGACTAACAAGTACAATTTCTTGCTTGCTTTTCTTGGTTCTTCTAGTGAATACTGTAGTTGGCTTCTTTTGAGGTTTGGTGATAGACACCTTTCCTTTCTTCTTTGGTGGTTCCTCTTCTTTTTCAAATTCATGTCTTTTTCCTTCTTCTTCTTCTTCTTCTTCTTCTTCTTCTTCTTCTTCATCCTCTCCTTTACCTTCATCCTTTTCTTATTCTTCTTCTTCTTCTTCAACATATTGATGGTCATTCATTTGCCTTGCAAGTTCCTTCCTTCTTTTCAGGGATTGGGAAAGATGCTCCTTTTCTTCTTTGAGTTGAGCCATGGCCATTTCAAGATCTAGCTTTTCATTTTCAATTTCTTTGTCAGGTTTAAATATCTCCATTTGTCCTTTCGATCTTTGCTCAAGTTGTCAAACTTTGTCTTGAGAACCACAATGCTCTAATACCAATTGTTGGAAATAATCAAGACTAGCTAGGTTACTGAGAGGGGAAGGGTAAATTCGTAACCTCAAAAAATTTAAATCAATTCAATACTTGATTCATTCATCATTCATTCACTAATCTACTGTATGCATGAGAAAGATAAAAATTTATAATACATGAACACAGAATTTTGGTGACCCAGAAACCTTCCAAACAGAAAGTAAAACTAGGGTGGGGATGATATCCACAAAACTTCACTACTGTAGTATGAAGTTAGTCTATTAGGGCTTACATTGATCACTTCTAATGATCTATCCTATTAAGAGCAATTTGGATTGCTAGATCCACCTTGTTAGAGGATTTACAAACATACAATGAAGTATGCACTTTGTTAGGAGATTCATACAAAGACTATTAAGTCTACCTTGTTAAAGGATTTAGAAAACTGATTCACCTAGTAGGATGAAATAGTGGATCTACTTACAACTTGATTGCTGATTAGATCCTTGAAGTACAGATCACCTCTTGTGATTGATGAATCTTTACTGCTCTTTGTAGACCTTGCTGAATACTCTGCTCTGCTGTTGATTTGCTTTTATTCTTCTCAAAGTATTACATGTCCATTCTTTAAAATATATATATACATTTCAAATGATATAATACATTACATATATACCATTCTAATAATCAAAATTGAAAGGTTAGCCAAAACACATGTGAACAAGATATTACTGAGTCGGCCAAATAGTGGAAAAATTAAGTTCTTCAAGCTGACTTGGTAACCTTCTGATACTCAGTATCCACTGCATTTCTTGGTATTCTCATGCACTCAGTAGAAGTAGAATCTTAGTCCATACTAATCAGACAACATATCTTGGAAGTTGGTAACCATTGGAGACTCGATAGATATAGTATCACTTGATAAAAACTAAATCCTTCATTTACCTTGCTTTCACTCAGTAAACACTACACTTCCATCACTCGGTAAACACTAGCTTCCATCACACAAACTGATGACTCGATAGACACTATGAAGCTCAGTCAACACTATATGCTTGGTAGATACTGTTGGGCTACACACTCACTTGGTAGCTTCAGGAATGCTCGGTATGAACTACTTAAGTGATAAATCTACAAGGTAACCATTGAATGCTTGATATACATTGTAGATTGAGTGATGAACTTGGTAATCATTTAGAATTGAATAATTTTTGTCACTAATGAAAAATACAATATAAGGCCAACATAACTATGGAAGAATTTTTTTAGTTAAGTGCACTCAAGTTGAAGTGGTATTGAGATGGGTGGCTTTCCAGGAAGTATTTTATTCATTATTATGAGGATAGGTTTGTATAAACCACTAGTCAAGAAACATGGGTCAATGAGTTTGACTCAAAACAATACACAATTGAATCTTGATAGCAATATCACAATCAAAATGGACTTCAAACTTTGTGTAATTTGAATTCTCCCTTTAGGTGGACATTTTCATGCATGTAACCCAATAATCATAAATCTGATTTAAATTGTTTCATACATCAAGGAAAAGTGCATAGAAGCATAAATTAAACCATAAGGTTAGCTTCCCAAGTTATATTTTGATTTTTGATCTATCTTTTTTTTACCTCTAGTAATCATAATGTTTCATATGGTGCCTCTTGACTTTCAGTTATTTAGCAAGTTAACCTTTTGTGTTTATCTTTTTAAATAAGTTATAGGGCTATACAAATATGAACATCTACAATACTAATTGTTGATAATGATGTTATGTAAGAGATGTCGACTATAGATAACTTGTATGATAAAAAAAAAGATAACTATATTTATCCTCTAATAATAGACTTCTCTTAGCAGAAACCTAGGTCCATCAATAGATTAGTCATCACACCAAACAAACAAGTAATATTTGTTTTCAAGTAAAATGTTATAGAAAATGCACAAGAAAAAGGAAGACAAAAATATGATCATTTCAAAAATAAGATCATATAAAAGTAATAATTAATAGTGAATCCTTTTGTTTCAAAATGAGGTTGCATCTCCTAAACTGGTGAATAAACTATCTCAAGACATTTAACAAAATGTCATAATATCATAGATGATGAAAAGTGAAACCATTATTAGTATGCAAAATAGAATATCCAAGGGTCATGAATGAGTTATGGAAAATAAATTAAAAAAAATCCATTAATAAATAAACCTTAGAAAAAGTGAAGAGAGGAAGTACATTACATGACTAATTATAAGTGACTAATTTATTTGGTAGTTTACTTGGTAGTTTATTTAGTATTTTATGTGTAGGTGACTAAATTTAGGTAACTAATTTCCCAATCACTTATTTAGTAAATTATTTGGTAATTTATTTAGTCATTTCTATTTGGTTGATGTTGTGATTTTAATTGGTGATCAAATTAGTCACTTATATAGTCACTTGTAGTTGTAAATTGTAAAAAAATGATAGAATGTGATCACTTTCATTCATTTGACTAAAAGTTTTAGTGGTGTGACTAAAATTTTTTGTTGCAAATTCATGTATTTCCCAAAATGTACTAGTGTTTCAAGAAGTTCATCATGTATATTTCTACTTGCATAGTATACCTTTCCTGAGAAAACCTTCTTTGGAGGAATGTTTACTAGTGACACAGAATACCATAATTCTTTATTGTCTAATGTATTTAGATACTTACTTGGTTGTTTGTTACTCTTTCAATGCAATTTTACAACACACTATGAATACTGGATATTCTTTTACACTTTAATCATACAAAGAATAATTCTTCAATGACCCTTAGTTCTCTAAAATTCTGAAATTCTTTTGCATAGAGGAGAAATAGAAAAACTTGCAATATATCTCTAGTTCTAGTTCACACAGGGATCTTTCAATTTTCATAAATGAACTATAAGGAGAAATAGGGTGTATCACCTTCTAATTTTGAAAACACACCATCAATTCTAAAAAATCCCACAATTTAGGAATAAAATTGTGAATAACTCACTTTCAATTTATCAGGATGACAGTCAACCCAATCAAGTTGCTCCATATAAGCTTTTTCTTCCACTACTAGGAACTTATTTTGGACACACTTACACTCACGGATATGTGTCAAACTCTCACTATGTTGTGATGCATAAACATTTAGCAACTCTTGCATGCAACATAGTGACCATCATCGATGTATCTTTGATCTAACCATATACATTTTACAAGTGTTTTATGGAAACTATGGTGGGTCCTTCTATTTTTCCTTTGGTCATCATATCACATGCACTAAAGGTTAGGTAAGTTTTCATAGCAACATGGCACCCACCATCAATTTAGGAGAGATCTAACAACATCAATCAACATAAATCCTCTTTTGAGTACGAGTCCTAGTGACATGTGAAATCAAACTAACTTGACATGCTAGCATGGTCATTTATACCAGTTAACCCTTTTGGCATTGCTTTTTGAAAATAGGTCCCATAGTGTTTTTCCTTTCATGGGAGGTCACTATATTGCAAGTGGTAAAGTTCTTAGAATTTTTGGTGGTGACAAAGTCACCGCTATATTTTTGACAAAAAATGGCATTGTGAAGTACACACATTCATTACATAGTTCACTCTTTACTACACCTGATACATTTGACATTCCATAACGATGATAAGGCTTCATTTATGATCGCTACAATTTATGGCACCATATTTACTTTTGGCCACACTGTATTTCACTTTTTTGGGAGGTTGCCATGTCACAAAGGGTAGAAACCTTGTAACTTTAGTGATGACATAGTGACCATCATTGATCCTTGAAAGATCTAATAGTGCAGGTGATTTACCTTTGAAACCATGCTTAAGAACTAACTAGGTTCCACTTGGTCACCATGTTGCATGTATTAAAGAACATGAAAATTATAATACCAACTTGGCACCTACCATAGATTTTGAAGAGATTTTATGGTGAGGAACCTTTCAGGGAAGAATGAAGCAAAAAATGAAAATTATTTAAAAAGTCTTGAAAAATATACTTATTTCAAAAATGATTTATCTTGCTTGATTTGAAAGGGAAAACATCTGAACTAAAGGGCTCACTTAGGGTACAAATCTTGTTTTAATTAGGGTTAACCAATTTAGCAAAACCAAACCCTAATTTGCACATAAAAAACTAGGAACATTCACACAAAGACATAATCATAAAACATGAGGTAAAAACATGACCAATGAAACCATAAATGTTAAATCAATTTAACATGAACCATATCAAATTTATTATATAAATAAATGTAAACAACTAAGTTAACTATAATTATGTTTAATGTTTTTATTAAAACATTTAATTAAATAAAACATAATAATTCATCATTATTGCCGAGAGATTAGAGGTCATGTCCTGCTCGAAGTGATATCAACAAGTGTGGGCTCATACATATAGCCCTTCAAACAAGGAAGGAAAATATAAATAAAAGATTAGCAAGTGGCAAATACAAAATTAATGTAAGACATAACATTATTATAAGAGATTGTAATATATATAATATAATATATATACATACACGCACACACACACACACACATATCAAGATAAACATATATATAGATAGACAAATAGGAAGGCAAGCAAGATAAACAAATAATGAGAGAGACACATAAATAGAGAGATAACAAGGTAGATATAGGTAACTAGGTTGGTAGATGAATGAATGGATGGGCAAATAGATAGGCAGATAGACAAACAAATAGATAGACATAGATTGAACCTATATATTTTTATATATGTTATATGATCAAACATACTACTGAGTGTAAAATAGGCAAACAAACACACATATCGACAGACAAATAGAAAACCATTTAGACAAAGACAAATAATTGGACATACAACTTGAAATACACACAATCAGACAAGTAGGAAATGATTGAAACCTATTTATTTATATATGTTATATGATCAAACATACTGCCAACTATAAAACATATATGTGTAAAATTTGACACAGAATCTACATGCATTAAAGATAATTACTTATGAGATGAGAATATATATATATATATATAGCCAAGTGAGTAGGACAAGAGGACTAGACAGACATACATATATACAGATAAATAGGTAGGTAAGTGAGATAAACAAATAGATAAACATATAAATAGATGAGAGAGACCTGTAGATATAGAGAGATATTGAGGCAAACAAGAAGGCAAATAGAGAGGCAACCAAGCAACAAGATGAATGAATGTATGAGCGAATAGAGAAACTGATATATAAACATATAGATAATCAGAGATTGAAACATATATATTTATATATGTTATATGATCAAACATACTTCCTACTATAAAATAGATAGAAAATCATTCATATAGATAAACAGGTGGACATATAAACAAATAGAAAAACAAACAATGATTGGAATATATTTATTTATATATGTTATATTGATGCAGGAGCATCCAGTAGTGTAAGGGCAATCGTATATCACCCAAAAATATGCTTAGAGATAGTTTAAATTTAATATGTTTTCATTTTTGGATACCCATTTGGGTCAAATAAAGGTTCCAACTCTCACAGTTCCACTATTAGTTTCTAGGTTAGAGTTTTAAACACCTTGGGATACATGTAAATGTAGAAAATGAGTTATTTTGTAATTGAGCCAAAATTATGATGAGTTAGAGGGTGTAAGTTGGAGGGATGACTATACTTTTAATTTAAAATGCTTCAAAAAAAGAATCAGGTCAAAAGGCTTTATGGTTAGAGAGTTATCGCAATTTTAAATTTTCTAGAACCTCCTAAGAGTACTTCAAAGTTAGATTTGAGGTACTAAATGGACTTGTATGGGCTAAAAAATGGGAGACAAGCTAAGCTTGTACATATCTCTATAGAGAACTTTGAGAGCTTTCTAGAAATGTAAACAGTTCATCAATCAGAATAGTGGTTCAAAAGTTATGCCCCTCGAAAGTTGGACTACCATTTCTAGATTCTTCTAATTTTACATCAACTTCTAACATGATTTTTGGAAACTTTTTTTTTGGTGGTAGATGCCAACTAGCATATTCTAGAATAAATTCCTAACCCTAAACCATTTGGGGCTTATTTAAGAACATTTATGTCATTGTAAAGCCAATTCTCAATGGAGTTAGAGAGAAGGTACTATGCAAAGAATTTCTTTCTCTAGAATCATACTATTGTAAGCCCATAGGGCATTTTTCATTGATAATAATATTTTCCTTTTCCTATGTGGTCACTCTTGTCTTTGGTTGTGTCTCCATCAAGTGGTATCAGAGCATGTTTTTCTGAGTGTGTAGATAGAGCACCGATTGTGAGGCAGTTCGCACCAGGATTGTGTGGTTGTGGGTTTGAGACAAGAAGATGAATCCATAAAGGGAACATGGTGGAAGGGTTGTAGTTGTTACTCTTGAGGTTAGAGCCCTCTAGAGACAATTTCAAGCATTATAGGAGGAGATCTGAAGAGGAATGAATGTTGTCATAGGCGACGAAAGTGAGGACGAAAATGAAGAAGAAAAAAATATTGGACAAGAAGGGGAAGGTGATAGAGAAGTCCTGAATTAGGAAGAGGAGAGGTTTTTTAGGGCCATTTCTAAGCTTGGAAGAAGACCTAAAATTGATGTGAATATGTTTTCAATAAATATAAACTCGAATGAGTTGATTGATTGGATCAATGAACTAGAGGAGTATTTTGAGTACAAGATCATTAAAGTTGAATAGAATATACAATTTTATAATATAAAATGTTGAAATTATTAAAAATATTAAAGGTAAATAAATAAAAAATTTAAAAAATTATTTTTTATATAACACATATTAAATGTATTAAGAATACTTTGTGAAGTAATTAATACTAATAAAGAGATAGTCTTTGGTTGTGTCTCCATCAAGTGATATCAGAGCAGGTTTTCCTAAGTGTGTAGATAGAGTGCTAACTATGAGGTAGTTTGCACTAGGACTATATGGTTGTGGGTTTGAGACAAGAAGATGCCTCCATGAAGGGAACATGGTGGAAGGGCCAGAGTTGTTACTCTTGAGGTTAGAGACCTCCAAAGACAAGTTCAAAAATTGCAAGAGGAGATCTGCAAAGGAATGAATGTTGCCGTATGTGACAAAAGTGATGAAGAAAATGAAGAAGAAGAAAGTATTGGATAGGAAGGGGAAGGTGATAGAGAATTCCTAAATTTGGTAGAGGAGAGGATTTTTAGGGCCATTTCTAAGCTTGGAAAAAGACCTAAAATTGATGTGGATATGTTTTCAGGAAATCTAAATCTGGATGAGTTGATGGACTGGATCAATGAACTAGAGGAGTATTTTGAGTATGAGGATATTAGGGACCTAGATAGGGTTAAGTTTTTAAAGGCCAAAATGAAAGGCCATGCCAAAATCTGGTGGCAAGAGATTTAGCTAGAAATAAATAGAAGAGGAAAGGAGAAAATCAGAATATGGGATCACATGGTGGAAAAAATAAAGAAGCAGTTCATTCCTATTGATTACGAGCTTGATTTGTTCAAGAAAATGCAAGGATTAAAGCAAGTAGGAAAATTTTTCTAGGAATATAAAAAGTAATTTTATTGACTTATTATTAGGGTAGGGCATGCAAAAGAAAATAAGGAGAAGGTTACCCATTACCTTAGTGGGTTATGACCTAGCATTCAGGAGGAGTTAAGTTTGGTTAGAATAACTAGCATTGAAGAGGCATACCAATTTTCCTTGTGAGTTGAAGAGAATCTAAATAAAAGGTTTGAATGAAGGAAAAGAGGGTTTTTTAAGGAGGAAGGTGTGGTAGTAGGTCATTTGGAGGCCAAAATGAGACCTAAAAAAATGAAGATGTGGGTACTAGTAGAAACTAGAGAAATGAGGGTTTCAACCACTCCCGTGATCAAAAATTTAGAGATTAGAGAGGAAGAGGTAGAGGATGTAGACAAGGATAAGGAAGAGGAGGCTTTCATAGTACCTATTTTCATTACAATGAAGAAGGTAATCAGTCCTTTGAATTCCCTCAATTACAAGGTAGGACAAATAAGAGAGCTGATGGTCAAGCAAGGGTTTCTCATGTGGATGAGGATGCACAATCATCACATTTAGAGGATGAAAAAAGAGGAGAGGTTCTAGTAAATGAAAGGATCTTATTAAGTGGTGACACTAAACCTAGACAAAGAAGGAGTTTTTTTGTACCAGGTGCAAGTGCAAGGATAAGTGTTGTGATGTGATTGTTGATGGTGGAAGCACTAATAGCTTGGTGTCTAAGGAGATGGTCTCTAACCTCAAGAGGGAGAAATACCCCCAACCCTATCAGATTTCTTGGGTGAAGGATGATCATAAGGTCCTAGTCAGTGAACAATGTTTCGTGAAGTTCAAGATTGGGAGTTACCATGATGAAGTTCTCTATGACATTATTCCAATGGATGTCTGCCATTTATTGTTGGGAAGACTATGGAAATTTGATAGGCATGCTATACATGATGATCATGCAAATACATACTCTCTGACTAAGGATGGAGTTTACCACAAACTAAAGCCCTTGATAAAGGAAGGTGAAAAGGTATGGAGTAGTGCTAGGATATGTCTTGTTGATAAAAGAAATTTTTTGGATGGTATGAAACATCAATGTATGTGTTATGCTTTGATTCCCAAAAAAGATAAGGAAGGTAGTAGTGAAATTCCACCTAAAGTTTTAGACCTGTTAAGTGAGTATGGAGATGTCATCTTTGATAATGTTCTAGAAGGGTTGCCACCAATAAGGCAAATCACTCATTAGATACATTTAATTCCTGGAGCTAGTTTGCCTAACAAGGCTTCTCATAGGATGACTCCTACTTTAATTGAGGAGATAAATAGAAAAGTTTAGGAGCTATTGAGGAAGGGTTTGATTCAAGAGAGCCTGAGTCCATGTGTAGTACCTATAGTACTATCACCAAAGAAGGATGGAGAGTGGAGAATGTGCATAGATTCTCAATCTATAAATAGAATAACCATCAAGTATTGGTTCCCTTTGCTAAGAATGGATGATCTTATGGACTACTTGAGTAGAGAATAGTACTTCAAAAGATAGATCTCAAGAGTGGTTATCACTAAATATGGATACAAGAGGGAGATGAGTGGAATACTACATTCAAGACCAAGGAGGGTCTATATGAGTGGTTAGTCATGCCCTTTGGACTAACCAATGTTCCAAGCACCTTCATGCAACTTATGAATGAGGTACTAAAGAAATTATTGGAAAATTTTGTTATTGTCTATTTGGATGATATTTTAATTTTCAGCACAACTTTGGATGAACATCTATTGCACATTTGTAGAGTCCTTAAAAGGTTGAGGGAAGAGAAAATGTTGATTAATTTGAAGAAGTGTAGCTTTGTAAAAAAAGAGTTAGTCTACTTGGGGTTTGTTTTATAATTTGAGGGTCCCAAAATGGATTCAAAGAAGGTATAAGCCATCTTGGAATGGCCTACTCCAAGGTGAGATCATTTCATGGTCTAGTTAGTTTTTATAGGAACTTAATTAAGAATTTCAGTGGCATATGTGCACCCTTGAATGAAACAATAAGAGGGGATAAGAAAGAATTCTAGTGGACTACAATAGTCACAAGGAGTTTTGAATTATTGAAGAAGAAGGTGATAGAATAACCTATGCTGGCACTTCTTGATTTTAGTAAAGTGCTCTAGGTAGATTGTGATGCTAGTGGTAGTGCTATTAGGGTCGTATTGAGCCAGGAAGGTAAGCCTATTGCATACTTTAGTGAAAAATTGAATGATGCAAAGAAGATGTATTCTATTTATGATCAGGAGTTCTATACAATCATTCAAGCCTTAAAAGAAATGGAGGCATTATTTATTGCCAAAATAATTTGTCTTGTATACTAATCATCAGGCATTGCATTACCTAAATAGCCAAGGTAAATTGAAATAGAGACATTTGAAGTGGGTAGAGTTCATGTAGAGCTATACATTTGTGTTGAAACATAGAAGTGGAAGGTCTAATAGGGTTGTAGATGTATTGAGTAGGAGATAGTTGTTGTTGGTAGTAATGCAGGTTGAAGTGGTTGGGTTTGATGAACTCAAGAATATGTACCTTGAGGATCTTGATTTTGCAAAAGCATGGAAGGATTGTAAAAAACCTATTATTATAGATAGAAGTAGGTGGCTAGAATATTTATTCAGGATGGTATGTTGTTCAAGGGAAGTCAATTGTGCATTCCAAGGAGTTTGATGAGGGAAAACTTGATCAAAGAGAAGTATAGTGGGGGGATTGCAAGAAACTTTGGTTGAGATAAAACCATTTCCATTCTTAGAGAACATTAATTTTGGCCTCAAATGTTCCAAGATGTGAAGAAGTTTGTGCAGAGTTGTCAAGTATATCAAGAATCCAAAGGATTTAGTCACAATACACTATCAACCATTGCTTATTCCATTGAAGCCATGGGAGGACATAAATATGGATCTTGCTGTTGGATTTCCAAGGACACAAAGGGGTAATGACTTAGTATTTGTGGTGGTTGATAGGTTCTCCAAGATGACACATTTCATTCCATGCCACAAGACTCAAGATGATATACATATAAAGATTTGTTTTTTAGAGAGGTGGTGAGACTAGATGGTCTCCCAAAGAGTATTGTTTCTGATAGAGATACTAAATTTATGGGGTATTACTAGAAGACTTTATGGAAGAAGTTGAGGATAGAATTAAAGTTTAGCTCTACACATCATCTGTAGACTAATAGATAGATAGAAGTGGTAAATAGAAGTCTGGGCAATTTGTTGAGGTGTTTAGTGGGATATAAGCCCAAGGGAAGGGATTTCATTCTACCACAAGTGGAATTTTCTTGCAATAATTTTGTGAATAGGAGTACTAATAGATCCCCATTCCAAATTGTGTATGGTAGTAGCCCAAGGATTGCACTAGAATTAAGGAAGATGGAGCAAGGGGAGAGGGCAAGTGCTAAGGCAGAAGAATTTGTTGAACATGTCAAGAGCCTACATGAGGAGGTCCATGCACACATTACCAAGATGAATCAATAGTATAAAGCTAAGGCAGATCAAAGAAGGAGACATAAGGAATTCCAAGTAGGGGATTTAGTTATGGTACTTACAAAAGGAATGTTTTCTAGTGGGTACTTACAACAAGCTAAAGATGAAAAAATTTGGCCTCTGCAAAATTTTGAAACAACATGACTTGAGAAATGCATATGAGGTGGAGTTGCCAGATGGGATTCACATTTCTCCTATCTTCAACATTTTAGACTTAATAGAATATCATGATGATGGTGTAGATGAGGGGTTGATGCTAGAGCCATGTCCAATTCCTGCTTCTAAGAAAGAGGAGATAGAAGAGATAATGGATAGTCACATGGGCAAGAATACTAGAAATAGGCAGTTTGAGGAGTACTTGGTCAAGTGGAAAGGATCACCAATAGAAGAATCAACTTGTATATCAGCAACAAAGGTTTCCCATTCGAGTTTTCCTCTACCAGCCATAAAGTGACAGGGTCACTTTTCAATCTACCCTAGATGTCTAATGCAGGAGCATCCAATGGTGTAAGGGCAATACCGTATCACCCAAAAATATACTTAGAGATAGTTTCTATTTAATGTGTTTTCATTTGTGGATACCCATTTGGGTCAAATAAAGGTTCTAACTCTCACAGTTCCACTATTAGTTTTCTAGGTTTGAGTTTTAAGCACCTTGGGATATGTGTAAATGTAAAAAATGAGTTATTTTGTAATTGAGCCAAAATTATGATGAGTTAGATGGTGTAAGTTGGAGGGATGACTATACTTGTAATTTAAATTGCACCAGAAAAAGAATCAAGTTAAAAGGATTTACGGTTAGAAATTTACTATAGTTTTAAATTTCCTAGAGACCTCCTAAGAGTGCTTCAAAGTTAGATTTGAGGCACTAAAGGCCTTGTATAGGCCTAAAAAGTGGGTGACAAGAAAAGATTTTCCATAAGGTTATAGAGCACTTAGAGAGCTTTTTGGAAATTTAAACAGTTCATCAATCAAAGTCTTGGTTCAAAAGTTATGCCTCCCAAAAGTTGGACTACCATTTTTGGATTCTTCTAATTTTACACTGAATTCTAATGTGACTTGTGGAACCTTCTATTTTGGTAGTGGATGCCAACTAGCATATTCTAAAATGTATTCCTAACCCTAAAACATTTGGGGCTTATTTAAGAACACTTCTAGCATTGTAAAGGAAATTCTTAGTGGAGTTAGAGGGAAGGTATTGTGCTAAGGATTTCTTTATCTAGAATCATACTATTGTAAGCCCATAGGACATTTTTCATTGATAATAATATTTTCTTTTTCCTGTGTGTTCATTTTTGTCTTTGGTTGTGTCTCCATCATATATGATCAAATATATTATCGAATGTAAAAGATATATTTGACATAGAATGTGAATGCATTAAAGATAATTACTCCCAAGATGATAATGGTTAGTGATGAAATAGACTGCGTTACATAATACAAAGGCACAAGGAATGACCTTCAAATGGATATGCATGGGCCACATCATAAAAATTCACCATGAATGACATGTAGTGGAATAGGCACAAGTTATATCATTAGAAGTATTTTGAGGGGAGTAATGATAAGAGTAAGGTAATGAATATAAATAGGAACAATGAGGTCCACTAGGTATGCCACCCCATATGACATGGAGTCAAGGGGGGTACAATATCTTCCCTTGGGCCTAGGGTTTGGTTATTGTGAACCTTATCATCATTTTTTCTCCAAATTCTATAAGGAAAGAAGATAATTTGAAAATCTTTATATTTTTTTATCACACTGACAATTAATATTATATATGGGAATATGTGTACCTATATAGAAATACTCTTGGAATTATGTCAAACTATTGTAATGAATTATGCCACTTAATAATCTTATTTTTGTAAATGTATTACAAAAATCTAATTTAAATGAAAAACTTTAGGAGGGGATGCAACAAGTGATGTCAAAGCATACAATAAAGTTGATACAAAACTAGAAACAAGGGTTAAAGAGAATTAGAAAGAGAAAGGAGAAAAATTATGAGCACCATGAGTGATCAAATGAGAAATAAATTCAAAGACTTTATGGAACAAACAACCTAAACTACCCAAGATCTTATAGAGAAAAAATGAAAAGAATATCCAAGCTCTCAATGAGTAATAAGAGATAAATTGATGACTCCTTGAAGCCATCCATAATATGAGTAAAATGGAATAGATACACAATCTAATAGATATGAAAATAATAATCAATATAGAGCATATGACTATAGGCCAAAAAGATCCTCTTTTCTACCTAAGGAAGGATTTAAATTAGGAAGAGGAGATAAATGATCATCATATAGTCAATATTGATGAGATTGTAAATGCATACTCTAGAATTGACCATGAACTTAGAAGGGAAATTATAGACTATTATAATTTTAGATTAAAATAAACATCTAAAAAAAGGTGGAAATAAACAAGGGACATGGAACTAAGTGAAAAGATAAATAAATTAAGCATTCCCAAATTTGAAGGATCAGAAAGAACTAATGCACATTCATGGGTACATATTTTAGACACATTTGTCATTAAGCCCTATGACAAAATAAAGTTCTATCAAATTTACAATACTCCAATTAATTAGAGAAACCCATGAATGATGACACTATGGACTTATTACTCGAAGATAATAACACATAAAATAATATGATGAATTCACATATAAAAATTAAAGAGTTTTGATCAAACACATTTATAGTGGTACTTCAGGAAATTATCTCAGCTTAAATAAGAAGGATTAGTGGAGGATTTTTTCATAGAGTTTGAAAGAGTGGCAACCATGGCACTAAAGATCTATCAAGAGAGTCCTACTTGTTTCTAGATGGGTTAAAGGAATCAATCAAAATCACATTAGGAGATCTAGAATCTTTTTGTGTTTTAAAATGTCACATTTCAAATATCCCAATGAGAACATAATACATCTAGGGACAACTACTTCCCATCTACAACATACCTATTTAGACATTGGGCCATCTATATAGCTAGACCCTTCTTCTACTTTAGGCTCTACAAAACCTAGGTGTGTGGAACTATAGATTATTCATATGGTACTAGTGCTAAAATCATACTACTAAACCGAACAAAGCACATAAAACCCTTATTTCTCCTATACTTATGCAATTATAAAGATGTGCAGTAGAAAATTGCAAATCTTATGAAATCCACAAGTTGAGCGAGGGCATGCTTTCAACTCTTAAATAGAAATGGAAATGGATAATTATAATTTTGATTTCAGCAAATCCAAAATATGTAACAATAAGAAACATGTTGATCTTGTAGCTGACTAGTGCCTTATCTATTGGATATTTCCATAAATCACACACATACATCTATGATACCAGCGACATATTGCATACATAGAGATATTAGATCTATCTTATCACTTTATGAATCAAACATTAGTGTTCATAAAGACCTCATTCTCATGAAATATCCTTCTCAAATAACAACAACCCTATCAAATACATCAAGTATTTACTTGGCTCTTTGTTCTAATAACAAAACACATAAGACATACAAACTTAAGGGGAAGAAAAAGAGTTTAAGTTATTTGTCCCTAAACAACAAAATATTAAAAATTATAGACATAGGAGATGAGAATTAAAATGAAACTAATGAGTTAGCTATTCATTTTATTCATTTCTTTGAAACTATACTCTCAAGATGCATGTAAATAACTCCTAAAACCACTAAATAGATTAGAACTATCTAAATTAGCTTTATTACTACTATTAATACAAGAGAGAAAGATAAAGAATGGTGGAATCATAGCTCTAGATCCAACCTTATGGCATCACAAAAAAATTAGAACCAACCCTAGTATCATAGGAATGAGAAAATTTCTCCAAAACTATAACCCCCTATAATGAGAGAGAAAGAGGAAGATATAGGAAAGGAAGAAGAAACTAGATCTGATTTGGAAGTGACACATGTCCACTTGAATCTCCATCCCTTACTATTACAAAGCATCTATCTTCTCTCTACAACCAACATCTGAAAGGAATCTCATCATTGTGTTTTAACAAACTCAAAATTTCATTTCTAACTAATGAGAAACACTTGTTCTAATAAAATATTAGAAATGCATTTGAAATGATAATAAAATATTCTAGTAAACTAATTTGAGAGTAAAAAAACCATCCCTAATTGCATCCTTGTTACCTTTGACATTCACCCAATTCACTAGTTTTCCAAAAATAAGATATGAACTACTATAACAAAAAGTCATTGAAAAATAGGAACCTAGAGAAAAAACCATAAATAGCTTGAACATACTACAACCTATGCAAAAAAAAAAAACCTCAAATATAGAAAGTTCATTCTCTCCTAGTTGCAACAGTATATGATAGTCCCATGTCCTCTTATTAGGAATGCCCCAAATATTAGTTTGAAATATCAAGTCCCTAGTATGATTCATAGGTCTGCATTTATTTTCCAAAAAATTATCCTAAAGCTATTTATTTAAAACATTCTACATGTACAAAACCAAAAAATAATAAAAAATTAATATTTTCTATATTTTAATTTTTTCTCTTCATTTATGCATCTGGATCAAACTAGTTTAATGAAGCTTAATGTGTGTTAGCCTGTGATTCACCCAATTCTGCACCTTTATTACCACCTAGGTTCCATGTAACACCCTCTAATTGGTCCACTTATTTTTAACTTATTACCTGACACCCTACCATGTGGTAGCTTCTCATCGATTCTCTTCCTATAAAGTCATGTCATGTCATCCCCCTGCTGGGTGCCTCACCATGTGGCACTTCCTAATTTTTTGGATTTATTACACCTTTGAGTGGTATTTCCATCACATGTTAGCATATTTATATGGCTATCTTCCTTGAATCTTTCCTTGGAAACATAGTGATAACCATCAATCTTGTGACATGTGGAACAATCTGGTGTGTTCATCTTGTAATTCCCACTTTAGCCTTGATCACCACGTGTCACACTGCTATTGGTCTATACCACCTTATCAACATCCTTTGGACAAGTTTTACATTAGGATGCCACATGATTCTTCCTAATTGGTTTTCTATGTTGTTATCCTAGTTAGTATAGTCACCACATTATTGTGGCATAGTGACATTGTGACATGTAGCACCTCCATCCATGTCACTGCCTTATCATCTACTGCCACATCATCATTTCCACCTCATTACCTTTTCTACATGGTGGCATATTGCTATGGTGTATGATACCTTATTTTTTCTCTCCTATATGATTTCTATAAGTCATCCAAATGGATGCAACCTTGTTGATCTCTCCTTGAGATGGGATTGTGATTGGAACCATGTGTAGTCTACACCCTCGAGGTGATTGGATTTATGTTACAATATCAGGTGCTTTGATTATGGTTATGGCTGATTTATGATATTATAATTTATTATATGGTTCACTAAGGTTTGTACTAGTGCTTAATAGGATCAATGTGGTATTACGATGTTGTTCCATGATTACCTGAGATGTGTGCAAAGATTGCACTGTGTACTATTACCATGCTACACTAGACTAGGTTCCTATAGTAGTGGTTATTCCTATATATGATTGTGTCTAGTTATGTATTTTAAGTTCCTATTCATGTTGTGTAATCAACCATTATTAAATGCTTAAATAATTAGAAATGGATTGTCCATGTTGGATTCATTGATTATTTGCTACGGATATTTAGCTTGTTATATTTTAATTTGAGAGATACTTGGTACTCATTTTATGTTTTACATTTGAGATGACTTGAGGGTCAAATGTTATGCTTTAATTTTAGTATCATGGATATTAGAATACTATGCTATTCAGTTGATCATATTGCATGATGATGCCATTTGAGATGACAGTATGTTTTGTGATGATATCTGGTTATCTCGTATTTGGACATATCTCTAATTATGTTAGGAGATGGATTTAATGCTATGGTTATTTACTTCATTCTTGCTTTATTTTTCTATATGTGAATATGAGTGATGTAAATGGAATATTTTAGTATAATTAAATAAATGGTTAAATTAGTTATTTTAATACATTTATTTCTTTGGCTATGTTATTATACATAATTACACTTGATCATGTTGTTTAATGTGTAGGATTTATATCCATGATAGTGGTGCATGGAGTTACTGATTCAACCATTCATATTTTACCAATGTCATCCCTATATGGTATACATATCCTTACTTTAATTATTTAATTAATCCTTTTGATGATTATTAAATCCAAACTCATTTTTATTATGTGATTATACTTGTGAACGTGTCTATGCATTTAGAGGTTCGCAATTGCACGAACGTTGTTTTGAAAATTCTATGATTTTGGGGTTTTTGGACTTTAAATTTTATTGAATTTAATTTTTGGCATCTTTTCCATAGATGAATTCCTATTACTAGGAATACCTTGCTTTCATTTGGGTTGATTTAGGGTTTAACTAGGTTGGCTGGTTATTTTCCCTAATCAATTATTCACTCAAAAAGCGAATAAGTATTCTCACTTTTGAATTAGAAATTTTGAGAGAAGAACCCAAAATATTCTTCATGAGAATTTACTATTTTCCTCATTGTGGTAGATACAAGTGTGGGATCATCACTAGATTGGTCTTGTTGGATCTAGCTTTGGGAGACCTTGGATTGCCATGATATCTAGTTACTTTTGTGGGGTTTTTATTTTATTGTTTAAATTCTCATTTTGCCCCTTTTGGCTATGAGGTAGGCCTCTCCTATTTTATTCTTTTTGCTCTATTTTAGCATTTTTTTTTGGTAGCCATTTGTTAGGAGGTTGAGAACTAGTGTTCTCCTCTATTTCTATGTGCTAATTCTACTCATTTGGGCAAGTATGAGAATTACCCTATTTTTTAGGTTGACAATTTGGGGTTTGCATTGTTATGCTAGCCATTTTCACATATGGACTTTTGTGTCTTGTGTGACTTAAGACCAAATGTGTTTTAATTTTAGAGTTTTCTAGTTTTTGTGGTTTTTACCTCAATTTTTGTATTGCTCAATTTTCTTGGGTTTTCTTGGCCTGATGTCAGTATGGACTTAGATTATCTATATAATGTTAGTTAGGCTTTTGTTGCACTTTTATGTTGGCATTGGAATGCATGCCACATCAGTACTCCCAACTTTGTGGTTAGTTGAGTGATTTTATACTTAGTGTTATGATTTCTCTTGGACCCTTGTTTTTATTTTGTAGACACTAGGATTCACGTAGAATCCATACTCCTAGATTAAGCTTAATTGAGTGTGTTCATGATGTTTGGTCTTGTTGCATCATTAAGATTCGTGTAAAATCCATACTCCTGAATTGAGGCCAATTGAGGAAGTTCATAATGCATAGTTTTGTGGTTCATTGAGATGCATCCTGCATCCATTCTCTTAAGTTCTTATTCAATTGAGTGTTATTTCTACTTGTGTTCTTATCCATCCCTTGTGTTTGATATTTGTGATGATGGTTCACCACACATGGGCACATGCACATGCATTTTTTGGGTGACTTGCAAGGCCCAACTTCTTTTTGTATTTTGGTGGAGTTATGTTCATGTGGGGTTGGGTTGGGAATATGCATATCTACATTCACTCATCATGTGATGAGCATGGTTATGTAGGGTAAGGTGGTGGAGGAGCTTCTATCATAACTTTTGCAATGCCCCTGACTTGATGTATGTGTAGAAGTTTCTAATAAGTGATAACTTAATTAATTGATAGATAATTAAATAAGATAAGAAATTATAGCCTACCTCCTAAGGCTAGTACCAAGGGGAATGGTTATTTATTTCATCATGTTAACCTCCCAAGGGTGTACCAAGGGGAATGATTGTTTGTGTGTTATAGCTTGGTAATTTTGAGTTACCAACTCTGCACCAGAGTCCCTACATAGTTACTTATAGATTGTCAAACTAGGACTTATGGTACATAAATTATTGCATGGTCTTGGATTCTGTCATCATACTATTTGACATGAGTGTTAGCCATAGACATTGTGCTCTATGTGTGTTTGTGGTTGGATTATTATCTCCATCAATATGATGGGAGTGGACCTATGAGTTCCATGTGGTTGAGAGACATAGCTACCTATACCACTACTAATGACCACTGCATAGAGATGGCCTACTATCCCAGTGCAATCATTGCTAGATATTTTCACTTGGTACTTCAAGTTCTAGAGTATGATTTCTTATGATTTATGCTTTCAATGGAATTCTTGGATATCATGTTAAGATGATGTTAGTTATTTGATGTATTCCTATATTATGATATTTAGAATATGATTAGATGATGTGATTTGATTAGTTGGAGTATTAATTGATTATTGGTTTAGCATGTTATATTTCTTATTTGTATGATGTTTAACATATGATAGATGATGTGGCTGATTTATTGGAATATCCAATGCTTTACTTTTAGCATGTTGGATTTCCTTGTTCTTATGTTCATGTTTTAGTAGTGATGTCATCATAAGATAGTTCTAACAATTTGTTCAGTAGTTTGGGATGTTACATGCAGGGATGGCTAGGACCCATGATGGCCTTATAATGCTATTATAGTTGGGAGGAATCATGTACTAAGTTTTGTGGTTCAGTTATTACAATGTTATTTTTGTACATTGCAATGTTGCTCCTATACACTTCGATGTTTCTTTTAGTATATCTTTTTTATTACTATGGTTTAGATGGATATATGTTCCTCTTTATTGTTTCATGGCATCTTGTTGTTTATGCACTCAAGTGTTCATTCCTCAATCTATGTGGATCCAGTACTCCTTGGTGTGGAGGAATTTTATTTCCTAGCTTTTAACTTTATGTTTTCTAGCTTGCTAATTTGTATCCTCATGTGAGAATGCAATTTTTTGTGTGGTGTGTTGGTTTTCCTTGCACATCTTGTGGTGAATCCTTGCACCAAACCCCACACTAGTGCAATGCTTTTGACTACTATTCCCAACATGTCCTCATGTGAGATGGTGTTTTCTTGCATGGCTTAGTGTACTTTCTCATGCAAAGAGGTACATCCTCACATGAAACTATTAGTTGTTATTATCTTGCATGAAAAATGGGGGGCATCTCGATGTTTTTTTGGAGAATGAAATTTGGACTTTTGAGTACCCTTTAGGTAATCTAGTGGTTCCATAATTTGACAAATCAAATATTTTGTGTTTTGATGTTGTCTTAAGTTTTTGTTCTTCAATTTAGTTGTGTCAATTATATTGTAGTGTTTGGATATCTATTGGTTGTTGGGATTTTTGGTGAAGTCTTCCATTGTGATCTGTGTGATCCATATATGATGTTTTCATGTGCATTCATACTTGTAAAATAAAACTATCTTGAATTTTATTGAATCCTTGTTCCAAGGATCTCTAGATGAGGCATTACACACCTCATTTGGTCACCACATCATTGCAATATTGCAAGATCACTACACATGTCTCTCCCTACCGCATCATCACTTCAAACTTCATGCCAAGCTTAGAAACATCATGCCATGTGTCACTCTATGATTCACCCATCGAGCTGCCAATTTTTAATTTTTGGTTGGTCCAGATCTACATCATTGTGCCATGCCTACAAGTTAGCTCAAAATTTCTTCCATGCATCCCCACTTGAGAAGGCTTGCCTTTAAAAGGCATGTATCTTCAAGACACTTAAGGATTAGAGTGTTTTAGTATTTAAAATTTTTTGAGGGCCCCCACATGATAGATACAAGATAAAAGATTTGAAAATAAAACTTCACTAAAACCTTTTGCCACCCATCCATGTGCATCATCTACGAACTGGGCTGCCAATCACTTTAAGAATTCATGACATATAACATCAATTTTTACACCTCTACCATACTCTTAAAACTACCACTTCCATACTTAGAAAAATCATAGCTTCCATGCATTATTGTCAATATTTAACTTCAGGACTATGGGCAACTCCTCTACATGTTGTATTTCAAGAATTACACCTAAACAATGCAATGGGTTTTAGAAACAACTTCAAGGTGGACTCTTCAACATGTTCTTAGATCTACATAAATTTATCAAAAGACTCCTTCAACTACAAAATCTTTATCATATGTTCAACACTTTTTATTTGTGGGTCTCCTCTGTGCTCCTCACATTCAATTGAAGCAATAAACATACTTCACTTACTATTGTTTTAAATTTTTAGAGGAATTGTCATATCTTGAAATATTTGACAAATGGATCTCAGAGCAGCTCAAATTAGTGGGAAATTTGAGCTATTACCTCTACAAAAAATTTTAGGGAGACCACTTTTTGTTCACATTGGCGTGAAGAACACCATGAAAGAGTTCATTGTTAATGTTTCCAACTCAGGAGAGTTAGGTAATTAACTTCTCTATTAGTTGTTAGCTTTCCATATTGCATTTTATCGAGAGAGAAAATTAATTTCTATACTCAGGTTGATGGCTAGTTAAAAGGAAATGTCTTTCTTTTTATAAGTCTAAATATAGGCATGGTCAAAGATCTAGACACTCCATCAACTAACTTGATAGACCAGACTTCTGATAGGCTGAGAATCTATAAACTATAATGGACACAAATTTGAAATACCCTATTTATTTTCTTTATTATTCCCTATGTGTATAATCCATATGCCCCTTTGATCTCAAATAATACTAAAGGTACATTAAAATAATTAATGATCATGATCATTAGAACCTTTAGGACACCCTTTGTATCCACAGTATTACAGTGATCTGACGAAATCAGTTGGCCACCAAAGTGGGTTTGGCAAATTTAAAAAAAAATTGAAACACCTAACATCTTAGACTAGTCTGATGAATAATTAAAAATGATTAAAATCAAATTTAAACATTGAATCATCATTTAAAAACTCACATTACCAATTTTTGCAAACTACTAATTTCTTAACAAGAAGGCTTATAGGTTGGCTTCAAAAACTAATCCAAACACCTGACTAAGCCTTGAAAACTAACATGCTAATTCTTTACTTCACATTCTCACACCCTTTCAGATTTCATCTCATGACAACATCTGGGTAAAAATATATTGAACATCAAAGTTTCCTTTGTTAAACTAATTGAAAGCAAATATGTTAGAAAGACATAAAATGCATTTGGTTTTGGCTTTGAAAATAGGTCAAATTGACACCTGGGGGCACAAAAAATGGCACATTAGTTCACTATCACAAGGAGAGTATAAATATGTGATTTGGACTCATGAAAAATAACTAGGAAAATTTGGCTAATGGTCAAAGTGAGGTACTCAGATTTGCAAGACTGGAAACAATCGCAGAACTGTGATTTTTCCAAATAGAATGGACCTAGGAAAGTGTACAAATGGATTCACCAAGACTTGAAAATTAACATACTTAAAGTATTTTTATAGTAGAAAATACGATATCATGGATTCAAAGTTATGGCATCCCAAATAGGGGTACTAATCAATCTACACTTTATGACACCAGTAAAACTTCACAAATCACATTTAAAAACTAATGAAATAGATTCATCATAGGATGAAATCTAGAACATCAAAAGTTTCTAACCTATAGAATTAAATGAAAAATAAATTTCTCATTTTGTCTAACTAGGTCAAATTTATGATTGGTCAAATAGGGCCTCTCAGAATTCTAAACAATTTGCATTAGCATGACAATACGAAACAACTAACTTTGAGAGATTCAAAACCTAATCAAAACATGTCAAAATGAATTTAAACATGAAACATAGGTTGTTTGATATTTTTTAATTAAACATTTCCAAAGTTGTGAGTCAATAAACATAACTAGGGGCAATATATTCAATTGCAAACAATGCCTCCTACTGCTTTTTGACACTTGGGCAAAATATAGAACTGAACATTGCTCAAAATGAAACTTCATAGAATGACTTAGAATGGAAAATTAGCAATATGAAATGCATGAATATTCTGAATCCAAGGTATTAGAAACATTAAAAACCTCTAAAGCCTCAAAAGGATAGCCAGATACACATGCATTAAATGAAATTATAGGGGCTCAAAATGACTCAAAAGTTTTAAATGGTTTTCAAATTAAGAATGCAATTTTGAGTCCCATCACCTTTCACCTTAGATGAAGCATTCCAAAAGGCATTAAATTTTGATCCTCCACCTAAAAGGGATAAGACCAAATTTTTTTTATCTAAACCCCACCCTAAACATCTTTGTGGAGGAAAAAAAGGGAAAAAAAAAATTTTTTTATTATCAGGTAGAAGAGAGATGAATTAAGAATAAAGGCATTATGTTTTTATTAAATGGAAAAAGAGGAACCTATACATATTTGTAACTAAAGGAAAGATTTTGGATGTAGCCTATGTTTCAAATACAAATATCCCTAGGCACTCAACTATTAATGTAACAAAAAATATATTCAAAAGAAAAATCTACTCTTGGAATGTAAGTAGAAATAGGACATGGGTTATAAATATGGGAGGAGAAGCCAAGTTGAATTCATGGAAAAAATGCTCCAAGATTTAGAAGAAGAAGAACATCCAATAAAAATAAAAAAAATTAATGAAGATAATGGAACAATGGCATGCATTTAAATAGAATCCAAACATCATCCTTTTAGGATTTGGGAAGTAATCAAGGGAAAAAATGTAGCAACACTTGTTGATAGTGGATCTTTTCATAATTTCATTTAAGAAAAAATAATTTTGACATCAGGCTTTGAGTTGAAAGATTTAAAATACTTTAAAGTAGCTCTAGCTAATGGATCCACTAATCTTACCATGAAGAAGATCTGCCAATTTAGCATCAGCTTGGAAAAAAACCACTTAAAGGAAAGTTCAATATTGTGGGTATGAGGGACACTAACATTATTTTAGGTAGATCTTGGATACACTCCTTGGGTTTTTTTTTTTTGATCTGCCAAACCTAGAGATATTTATTTTACATAAAGAAAAGAAGGTCACCTTACATGGGAATATCATATGGATCCCTTAAAGTGGTCTTATAAAAAATGATGGAAAAATGTCAAATGGTGGTTCAATGTTTGATTCTAGATAAAGTTGTTCTATATGGAAATTATTTGTACATAGATATACAACATATATTGAAGAAGCATAAAAAAAAATTTAGCCAAATTTTGGTGAGTCTTCCTCCAAAAAGAGGTTTTGAGAACTCTATTGACTTAGAAGAAGGAACAAACCTAGTTTTTTATACCGTCTATCACCGTCCATACATGTATAACATAAAAATTGATAAAACCATAAACTAATTACTAGAGATGGGGCACATTAAACCAAGCTCTATTCCATTTGCCTCATTAATTGTTCTCTTAAACAAGAAATATGACATAATAAGGATGTGCATTTACTAGAGGGCACTAAATAAGAAGAAAAATAATAAAAGATACCTATTCCTTAAATTGATGAACTTATTGATAAACTTTAGAGAGTAGATTATTTTTCAAAAATTGATCTAAGTTTGGGATATCATGAAATGAGGCTAAGATAGGAGGATATTTCAAAAATAGTTTTCAGATGACACCATGGAGATTTTGAGTTCTTTAATATTCCATTTGTATTAACTAATGTATCAACTACTTTCCAATCATGCATAGACCATATTTTTAGAGGTCAGATAAAAAAGTTCTTGTTGGTTTTCTTTTATAACATTTCAATTTATAATAAAAAATGGGAAGAACACCGAAGATGCCTTGATGAAGTACTAAGCATAATAGCACCATTCCTTATATGCTAAATTATCAAAATGTAAATTTAGCATGGAGGAAATTTTATATCTGGGGGAAGAAATTACTGCTCAAGGGGTTAAATAGTTGAAGAGGAAATTGAGGCAATTCATAATTGCCTGAGGCTTAAGAGTGTAACTCATCTTAGAGAATATTTGGGGCAATCTAGTTACTATAGAAGTTTTATAAATGGATTCTCAAAGTTAACTATCACATTGATAGATCTCACAAATAAAATATGAGTCACTTGGAATGAGAAAGCAAAAGGGACCTTTGGAAATATTAAAGATATTATGATTTCTTTCCTAGTCCTAGCTATACCTAACTTCACTTTCCCATTTGAGTTATATTATGATGCTCTAGGAGAATGCATCAAAGCAATGTTGATGCAAAACAACTGCTGGATATCCACTAAAATTAGAAATATGAAAGACATTGAAAGAACATATTTAGTAAATGAAAAATAGATGCTAGACCTTATACATTCCCTTGAAAAATTTAGACAGTATTTGATTTATGGGAAATTCATTATAAAAACCAATCATAATAGGCTAAGATTCCTTCTACATCAGAAATACTTGAATGATTTGAAAAAAAAAAAGTGGATGGGTAAATTATAAGAATATAGCTTCAACATTGAATACATGAAAGAAAAAAATCATAGAGACCTTATCTAGGATATATGACCATAATATCTATAGAATGTAAATCATCATTAATTACTTAAAATGTGAAAGATCAATTATTTGGTGAGATTATAGAAGGGAAGGTGCAAGATGGAAAATATTAGGCCCATTATGACATCATTATCTATAAGAATATGATATACATCATGCTAGGTATGAGGCTAAAAAAGGAAATTTTAAAGACTTATCATGACAATCCACTCCTAAGAAACTAGGAGTACTTTAAAACCTAGAAACAAATAAGGGAGAGATTCACCTAGAAGGGACTCAAAAAAGAGGTCCTTAAATATACAAATAGATTTATGGTTTGCCAAGAAATAAGGAAGATCACACATACCCAATAAGGATACTGCAAACACTTCTCATACCTAATTAGAATTGAGAAATAATTTCTATGGCCCTCATCATGGGTTTTCCTAAAGTACAAGAAAAATATTATATTTATGTGGTAGTAGACCAATTGACTAAGTATGCACTTAATGAATTTATCAATAGTTTTAAAAGATCCTCAAGTAGTCAAGGTATTCTTTAAGGAAGCTTATAGGATTCATGGGTTTATGTGAAACATTATTAGTGATCAAGATCTCAAATTCCTTAGTTTATTTTGGCAAGAAATATTTGTAATAATAAAAAATTGAATAAAGGACCAAAACTTTCTATCACTAAAAAATCGACGGAGAAAACAAATTAATGACAAATGATTGTGGTAGCCTATATTTTCATTATGCAAAACTTTTGAAAATTAAGTAAATAATATTCTACAAATTAGGGTTTTAGGTATGTTATTGCCATGTTTTCAAAATAGAAAACTCTATGTTGCTAAGTCCATGTCTTGTGATATTTTTAAATTTTTATTTAACCCCTAAGGCCATGAAATTATTCCATATCAAAGTTGAGAAAACCAACTTCACAGATCCTTAAGAACACTTGCATGCAAATATCCTGCAATGAAGAGAAACTAGAAAATGGAAAAAGCAGAGCTTGGAAATTCTCAACAATATGAAAGCAAAAAAATGTATTCCAAGTTATGAAAAAAAAAGTACAAAACTTCAACCTTTAAAGGTGAATGGAACCATAGAGGGAAAAAGAAACTAGGTTTAATCAATATAATTAATATAAAATATTAATTATATGCACCTAAGAGAGTTAAAGTATCTAGAGTAATAAATAACTTACTCTAACACCCCCATTAGTGAATCTTAGGAGGAAGCTAACCCAAAAAAGCTATAAAAGCAAGAAAATGGGTCCTGGTACAAGGCTTGAACAGGTACCCAAAACAAGGAAATCTCTATAAACCAGAGACAAAGGAGAAAACCTAGTGGGAAAAACCCCTCTCCAAAAAGAGATAGAACAAATATGTTAAAAAAACATGAAAGAAGGAATGCCTCAACAAGATCCCCCAAGGACAAATTTTGAAACCCCAAGCATGGACTGTAACTGAAGATAACATGGTGATGCAAATGACTTGGTGAAGATGGTAGCAACCTATGCATCAGTTGAAATGTACTCCAAAGAGAGAATACCATCCTAGATCATATGACAAATGAAATTCATATGAAGCTCAATGTGTTTAATGAATTGATACTCCATTGGGTTGTAGGAAATTTGAATACCACTCTAATTATCATACCATAGAATAGTGGGATGATTAGGAGGAAAACCAAACTCAATTATCAACTACCAAAGCCACAAAATCTCTTGACTAGCAAGCACTAAGGCTTGATACTCAAGCTCTATAGATGAAAGTGCATGAGCATACTACTTCTTGCATGACCATGTGATAGGACTAGAGCCAAGACAAAAAACAAAGCTAGAAGTAGACTTCCAATCATCAACATCACCGGCCCAATCTGAGTTAGTGTAGCCAACAATGTGAGGAGTCCCTACTATGTAATGAATGCCATACATCAATGTGCCCTGAATGTATCTCAAAATATTCTTGGTAGCTTGCTAATGACTCTAATGAGGCTCATGTTAAAATCGAGAGACAAGACCCATTGCAAAGGAGAGATTAGGATGAGTGTGTGTTAGGTACAACAAGCTACCAAAAAACTATCAATACAATGTGGGATCCATTGAAGGTAAAGGGAAAGATCTAGACAAAGTAACACCTGATTGAAAAGGTGTAGGAGTAGGCTTGAAATCATTCATGTGAAAGCATCAAAGAATGTCAAGAGCATACTTTTGTTGGAAAACAAAGATTCTAGTAGGGGATTGAACAATCTAGAGACCAAGAAAATAGTGTAGCAGGCCAAGATTAGTCATCTCAAAATATTCTATCAATGCTCTCTAAACATCCTTAATCATAAAGGATGAGCTACTTATGAGAAGAAGATCATCAACATATAGCACAAGGATCAAAACCTCAACCTCAAGATATTGAATGTAGACTGTAGGATCAAAATGGTAGCGGATGAAGCCTATAGAAAGTAGGAAAGAGTCAATCTTCTCATACCAAGCCTAAGGGGCCTGTTTGAGACCATACAATGAGTGTTGAAGTCTAAAAACTAAGGAGGAATTCTACAAAAATTCTTGAGGCTGCTCCATGTAAATTTCCTCAGTAAGACCACCATGCAAGAATGTACTCTTTGCATCCATCTAAAAAATGGGCCATCCCTGTGAAGCTGCAAGGGATAAGACAAGGTAAATAGAGTTCATCTTGGTGATAGCAAAAAATATCTCAGTGTAATAAATACCCTCAACCTGTGAAAAACCCTTTGCAAAAAGATAGGCCTTGTGCTTATCAATGGAACCATTAGTAGAAAAATTAGTATAATACAACCATTTGCATTGCACTACCTTTCTTCCCTTAGGAAGAGAACAAAGATCCCAAGTATGATTCTTCATAAAAGAAGAATACTCCTCCTCCATTGCACTGTACCACTCAGGATGTCCTTTCATTTCTGCAAAAGTCTAAGGATCATCACAAATAACATGACTAAGAAGACCAGAACTTGCAGTATGTGAATGGGTGTGATAGGAAGTGGTAGGGTCACCAACTAGTGATCTTCTAGCCTCAACTATAGCTTAATCCCATTTAGGCATCTAGGGAGGATTTTGTGGTAGAGGTAAATGGGGATAAACATGATCATCATCCTCATCATCTTGAAAAGAGACTAGAAAGGATGAGGGAGTGGTGGTAAGTGAAGTAGACTCTAGAGGTAAGGTTCTACTGCACGAAGGCACTTATCAAACTGGACATCTTGTCAAAATAGGACCTCTTTAGAATTAGGATCAAACAACCTATAGGCCTTAACATCCTCAAAGTAGCCAATAGAAATGAGGTGTTGACTCTTCTGCTCCATGGGTCTCCTTTGAGCATTTGGTATAAATGCCCATGCTGTACTATAAAAAAAAAAATGAAGATACCTTAGGCTTGACATGAGACCAAGCCTCCTTAGGAGTCATATCTCAAACTTTCTTATCAGGAATTCAATTCTAAATATAGTTGGCACAATTGACTACCTCTACCCAAAAACATGAATCCATGGACCTAGACTAAATCATACAATTAACCATCTCTTGAAGGGTTCTATTCTTTTGTTTAGCCACACCATTCTACTGAGGGGTGTAAGGCACTAAAAAATAATGTTGAATGCCATGTTTAGAGAAAAAATCCATGAAATCTTGGTTCACATACTCCCCCCCATTATTTGTTCATATCTACCAAATAGAAAGACAAGACTGCTTCTCAACAAATGTCTTAAAGACTCAAAATGAATTAAAGACGTCAAACTTGTACTTCAAAAAGTACACCCATGTACATCTAGAGAAGTCATCAATAAAAGTAAGAACATATCTAGCACCTAAAAAGGGAGTGGAAAATGACATGAGGTCACTATGAATCAACTCCAGTGGTGCCAAAGCACGAGTGGCTCATCCATGTGGAAAAGGATCCCTATGTTGTTTGCCAAGTGCACAACCTTGACACACACCATCTGTGTAGATAATTTGGGGAAGCCTAAGAATAAGTACCTATGTACTCATCTATTGAAGATATCTATAGTTTACATGGCCAAAATTCTCATGCCAAAGTTTTCTTACTAAATTTGCATGTGCAACAAGACATGAACTTGTGTCATTAGAAGACTCAAATCCATCAAATCTATAAAGGAAAGATGTAGAGTCAACACTCCTAGTAGCCACAATCATCTTAGAATTGTGTAAGTCCTTGATAACCTCATCATCTGGTGAGAACTCAACTATCTTACCAGAGATAGAGTGGAAAATTTGATAAATAGACAATAGGTTCATCGATATATCAGGGACAAGAAGAACATCCTGAAGAGAGCCCCTAGCTAATGCAATAGAACTAGAACCCATGATGGAAAGATGTGATGAGTTCCCAATAGTAATCCATGAAGTAGGAAAAGGGGTAAGAGAGGTGAACAACTATTGAGTGTTTGTTATATGGTGAGAGGCACTAGAATCAAGAATCTAAGTAGGCCAAGAAGTCATAGCTCATATAGTAAGAACGTGACCTTTCCCATTTTCTAGGTGTCCATCCTTTCCACAAAAAATTTAGGTATCAGTTGCTTTCTTCTTAGTCTTGGATGTAGATTTAGTAGACTTCAAAGTACATTTACCCTTGGAAGGGTTAGCTAGACGTTTGACATCGATTTTTGGTGCATCTTTAGTTAGTTTGGCTTTCTGTTTTATTTTCCCTTAAGAAGTTTGAGCAACCAATGCTTGGCTAAAAGAGCTAGAGGCATCCACATGTTGGATCTTAGCCTATTCTCATGTCAACTAATCACAAAATGTCTCAAAAGAAGGCATCTGATGTTTGTTACCCAAGGAATCCATAGTGGAGTAGAAAGTGGAAAAGAAGATCTGATACTATCCTTGCAACTTTGAGAGTATCATCATCTATTTTGTTTTTACCACATCTCTACAAGACTATACATAGATATTTGAACTTCATCAAGAAGTCTTTAATAGTGGGAAAGCTGGCTCATGTCAAAGAAGTCAACTCTGCATCAAGCTAAAGTGCCTAGAACTCATTCACTATGCCAAACAACATGTGGAATTTGGTCCAAATAGCCAGTGGAGTGGTCAAACCATCCAAGTGAAATAATAGACTATCTAAGATGTTTAGTGCAATTAGTCCCATGGCTTCATCCATTTATTTTCTATGCTAAAGAACCTCAAAAGCGTGCTAAAAATGGGTTGGTTCACATCTAGGCATGAACATAAGAATCTTAACATGAGAAGCCTAGTCATCTCCATCTTCCAAGTGTCATAGTTTTGTAGTGTGAGTCAGATAATAGAAGGATCCAAAATTGAGAGACGAAGAAGACAAAAGTAGAAGGGTCTTATTCTAAAGAAAATTATAGAATAAAAAATGCTCACCCCTGTTGGGACTAAAAATTGCATGATTCATTTTTAGTCACATTTTAAAATTTTGAGAAATCAAGCCCCATAAATGCTTGTGTACCTGACTGTACCTATAAAGCCCCAGAGGTGTTCAATGTTTCTAACACCTTTCATTCAGTCTACCTAAGCATTCCATGATGATAAATTGACATCCCGAGTCATTTGGTGAAGTCCTATTTTGAGCCAATGTCATTTCTGCATTTTACCCTAAGTATCAAACAGCGATAGGAGGCCCTATTTGCATCTAAATATCGTGCACCCAAAAATATTTCATGACTAACAACTATGGGAGTATATAGTATCCATACCTGAGAACTTATGTTTTAGATTTTGAGTCATTTTGAGTCTGTTTGACTAGGTTTTGAATCCCTCAAAGTTGGTCAATTACTGTTTTCATGCGTTTGAAATTAATTTTTAATTCTAGGAAGCCATGTTTGACATATTATAACTTTTGACCAGTTGACCTGAATGCTAAAATTATTTTTGCATTGCATTGTAAATATCAGAGAATTGTTATGTTTCCAGTTTTAGCTCATGATAAATTTGTTTGATCAATTTTCAAATGCAATTCCAAATGCAATTTATAACTTTTTACTGGTGTCAGCATTCGTAGATTGATTGGAACCCCTATTCGTGATGTTATAACTTGAGATCCATGATTGGTAAGATCAAATGGATTGTACCATTGTGTTTTCCTCCAAAAATATTTTAAGTGCATCAGTTTGTAAGTCATGACAAGTTCGTATGCACACTTTTCTAGGTCATTTCCATTTGCAAAAATCAAATTTTTGTCATTATTTCCAGTCAGTATTTCCATGTAACCTATTTTGACTACTCTTCATTTCTTTCCTATGATTTTTCATGAGCCTAGATCGCAAATTCATACTATCCTCATGAAAAAGAATTAATGCCCGAGATTCCATCTTTCCAAGTGTCCATTTTGCCCAGTTTTCAAGGCCAAAACTGAACCCAGTTTGTTGTTTTCTAAAATGTTTTCTTGTAGGTAAATTTGAGAAGGCAAATTGGATAGTCAATATCTTTTGATTGGGAATTCATCATGAGATGAGATCTAACAGGGTGCAAGAATGAGGAATAGAGGATTAGTGTGTTCAATCTCAAGGCCTGGTCAGTTGTCCAGGTCAGTTTTTAAAGGCAGTCAATCGACCGCCTAGCATGAAATTCACAGTTTGACAAGAAATGGTAAAATGAATTTCAAATTGATTTTTTAGAAGTTGAATTTGATGTGAATTAGTATCAAGTCACTAGTGGATTAATTTGGAGTATCAGTTGTTTGAAAATGAATTTTTTTTTAGCCAGACCCAGTTTGGGGTCTGACCGATTCCATTAGATAATTTTAAAGCCATAGATATTAGAGTTCTTTGTTTTCCAATTAGTAGATCATCTATTTTGGACCTCCTCATAAAAGTGAGAAAGAAGAAGCATTTTGCAACTACTAGTGTGGGGTAAAGAATAAGAAGAATATGTTTGAGTCACTTGAATCATTTGGCTAGGGTGATTTATTGGAGGATGAGGATGCATACCTCTATGAGAAATGAAATAAGACGTTTAATGCATTAAGGTGAATATGTGTAAAGTCCATACCAAATACATTAGTAATACACTTAAAGCATTTTGACTTTGATTATGAGACTATGCAATAATTGAAGTTAAAGGACAAATTTGAGTTTCCCATTCACTTGGATATGAAACTATCACCAGGTAGCTTATAAGAAGATCCACACACATTTCAAAAGAAATCACCAGCTGATGAATGCTAAAAGAAGAGGTCATGCATTGTAAAAGCAAGCCCTAGTTAAAAAAATGCAGTAAAAAAAAAAGACTCTATGCAAAAGGAAGAGGAACCCATAGCCAACACTAAGATCCAAAGGCATCTAAAAAAGAAGACCATTGCCAGTTGTAGCAAAGTAACACAACATGCCAAGTAAAGTAGACAAGCACCAATGAAAAAGAACCATCCACAACAAATGCTAAGAAAAGCCTCCATATAGGTCAAAGTGAAAGCTCCTTGGATTCAAGGTGAAGAACACGTAGTCAAAGCATAAGTCAGAGGAAGCTATTTAGTTTGGATCTGGCTCACACAATGAAATGGAAGTTCACACAATTAAAAGGAGAATCAACTTGAACAAGGCACAACTCACGTTAGAAAATCATTTTTTGTTGATAAAAATTGCCTACACTTTAGGAGTTGCTACTCTTGGGAAAGATTTGGAGATGACACTTCAAGAAAGGATTCCCAAAGCAACTCTCGCCCAAATATAGATCACAAAGTGCAAGGGAGAAGAAAGTTACGCTAAGCTATAGTCAACGCGATAAAAAGGGAATCTGCTAGTTTAAAGGAGCAAACCATGCTAAACCACTCACATAAAACACAACACAAATATTTTAGTGTGAAAGTTAAAGGAAGAGCCCATGTGGGATTAGCAGTCAACACCATTCAAGCATAGACCCTACACTATAAAGAAGTAGCACCAGTAGAGAAGCCACAACCAGTAGAAGAAGTAGTAGATCACACTGAAGGAGAGCAAGGCAATTTCACAGGAAACAATTTGAAAGAGAAGGCACCCTACAAAGAAGAAAGTGTCGTCAAATGGAAGGTAGAACAAGATAGCAAAGTAAGAGTCGATGCCAAAGACCAAAAACCTCTACGCTAAAAAATGAAGCAATCCATGTACCTAGAAAGGGGGATGATGCAACCATGAATCAAAGCCACAAATCAAAGACTCAAAGACTCATGCATTAGAAGGGTGTAGAAGTTGTATCAAGTAGAGAAAGAGTTAAAAAGCATAATCCCACATTCAGACTATGGCACCATTTTGAATGTTTAAATGTGATTCCATACTAAATGCAATGTGAATTAAGAGATGGACCTTTAAAAGGCAAGACTGTGGTCGTGCATGGTGGGTTTGACCTAGGTGTTGAGTTGTGAAGGTGACAAGTCATAAATTTTGAATGAACATGCACATTTAGGAGGATGATATCACTAGGTTTGAGGTTATTGGGAAAGTCAAATAATCTTGTGGCTTGCTACCTCGCTAGCCAGAAAACTTGGGGTTTTTTGGCTAGCAACATAGCGAGTCACCAAAAAATTCCAAAATTTAGTGAAGCTTAAATAAAGCATGTGGGTCCTTCTGTAGGATATAAAGTAATGAATTAGATCGTGCCAAGTGGTAGCGAGCAGGAGGTGATGCAACAAGATCCAAATAGATGAAGGAGATTGTGCAACGTCGCACATCTAGTGATCCTTGCTATCTTGCCAAGGAGAAGTTGCTCACACAATAACATGGTGACATAGCGAGGATTATTGAGATCATGACACATGGCACCAAGGTTGAAGTCATCGGCTAATCTGAAGATGACACATGGTAAGCATGGTCAAACCAAGTTTGACCCGAGTGAAAAATAGAGAAAAAAATCAAAGTTTTCAAAAATTAATATTTTAATATTTTTCTCAGAAGAATCACGTGCAGGTCTTTTAAATAAGTGTCTGAACTTTAGTATAGTTTAGACTTTGGAAAAGGTTTTAAATTTTGCAAAATGTTATGCAAGCCTGCAAATGGGACTTGATTTTCAAATGAGTATATCTAGGGAAATTTTTATCAAAAATGGGCACTTCAATATACTGCCAAAACTGAGAGAATCCAAATTTTCCATTTTTGAAGTCAGATTATGCATAAGTCTTCACTAATTCATGATGTAGGTTAATTTGTGTTTCCTAGAGTATTGGCAATAGAATAAGAAATTTTCGTCATGGATCATTAGAATTGGTAAGAGGAAAGATTCAAAGGCTTGTCAGGATCTAAATGTGGAGAAAATCAATTTTGAGATGTTTTCTAGTATTCTTGAAGTCACTTTGTAATTGGTTTTTCACCTTTTACCATGAACTTATCTTTAACATCAGAGATCAATTACAATGGTGAATAAAATATCTCAGATATTTCTGCCTTGTAGAGGCCAAATAATGGGATTTGATTTTCAATTACAAAGAGAAGGAATAGAGAGGTGATTCAGTTGCCAGAGATTGAATTTCAAGTGGACAGATGTCAGTTGCATATTAGATTTGGGAAATTACTTCTTTCCTATATCTTTCATTCTTCTTCTCATTTGTAGTTGTTGGCAATTTTCTTTGGATAATACCAGTAGGGTTCCAGTTCTACTATTGAAACTAGGATTGTAGATGGTTTTACTTCTTGACTTTGAGTTGAGCTCTAGTAGTGAAGGCCACACATCCACCTTGTACAGATGTGCATTTCATTTTCATGTGTTGTATTTCTGAGATAATGGATATTGATGCAAGATCATATGAATTATCTTGAGTTTCATTTTGTGTTACCAGTTACTGTATTTAATCTTTCCAAGGATAAATACAAAAGGGAATTTATATGATTTATCTATGTTTTCTAATTCTGTCTCCTAATTCTTCATGTGTCATTAACTTTATTGCAATGCAGTCTAGTTAGGTCATCCTGTTGTTAATGACCCTATGTTTCAATGGATAAGGCATTGATCACTAAATCAGATGCAAGCTGATATGAATGGCATTTGCACAAAATCTTTCTTTCAAATAAATTTAGTTGTTCATGTTTGTAGTGGGCATAAAAGTTTAACCCTCACTCAACTTCTGAGATTCATAGATTTGCACCTAGCTACTATAGATCCATGTCATTTCATGAGTTATTAGGAGGTATAAGGGTTTTCATCTATAGTAAATAGATTCAAGATATGTTTTGCACTAGTATGATATCAATTGAATCTGAGGTCTACCCGCCTAGGTCTTGCAGAGCCTAAAGTGAAGGAGTCAAGCCTTATAGTTAGCCCAAGACTGCAATCAAGTATATCTATCATAGGAATTTTCTATCCTTCGATGCATTTATTTGGTTTCTTGGTTATTTTTAAAACTACTAAATCAAGAGCCAACAAAATGGTGACTCTGCTGGGGAGTTGTGTTGAGATTCATGATAGATAAAGCTTGAGAATTTAAATGAATTCAACATAATAGAAGGAATGACATGGAGAAAGTTTTTTACAATAGTAAGTTGATGTGTTCAATCTATTTCCTTACTAAATTTTTATGTTCCCCAGTATGCTTTATTCTCTTACAGTAGTAGCTTCTAAATTGGTTATAATTTTTGTTGAGAAATGAGTATACCTTCTATTAGTTCAATTTTGTGAGTTGTTGTTGTAATTGGAAATTTAGGAAAGTTATGTTTGAGCTTTGTGTAGAAGTTTCAAAGTCAAGATAAATTTGAAGAGTGGTCTTCTTTTTGCTGTTGTTTCAAATCAGTTTGTGGTATCTTTAGGACTAATGCAATTCATGTCTCACTTAATGTGAGTGGAAAATCAAAGTTAATCTCTATATTAGTGCAATATTATACATGAATTGTGGTTAGCTGTTGCAAGAGAAGATCAAATCTAAGGAGGTTGACACATTTGAGTGGTTGTAAGATTTTTAATGTGCTGGTTCAAATGGTTCAACAAGGATTTGATAAGATTTTGGGTTTGCTCTTGTAAATAGTGGATAGAGAACTTTTAGTCATCCAAATCTTAAGGTATTCTAATTTTCATGTGTTCTCTTTTCATGAAAATTAATTGTTAAGAAGCATGTTCTCCAATAGGTGATGCTTAGCACTAAGAGGAGGAAAATAGTTGATAGGTTTCATACACTTCATTGGATTGAGTTTTAGCTATTGTATTTAAGTTTTTGAGGTGTATTTGAAGAAAGTTATTTAGTAGAAGGTTTTATAGATTTGTTGCAAATTGTGACTATGCAAGATTTTCCATATTGAAAGTCTAGTTTAGGATTTACAAGTGATAAATAGTTTCAAAATATTTCTCACTAAATTTGAGTGGTGACTCTAGTAAAAATCTCTGTGCCAGTGCATGGTTTATTTGAAATATCAAAGGCTTTCAGTATTCATGGGTAGATCTAGTGTTTTTGGAAAGAGGAAGTAAAGTTTCCTAATTAACAATTTATGTGATTGTTTGTATTTGCTAATATAATTGATTTCAAAGGTGAATCACTATTGTGATTTCATTTTTCTCCCCAAGGAGGTGGTGGCTCTACAAAGATTCTATTAGTGGTGTGAAGGATTTCATGTTAGCACTAGGCCAGTCATTAGATCAAAGGTTTTATAAAACAACAAATAAAGGTATTTCAATTTTCATATATTTGTTTCTCATGAAAATTGAATGAACGAAATGGTTGCATTCATCTAGTGGTTTCAGCACTAAGAAAAAGAGGTAGGAGTATTAAAAGTTCATAAGATGGATTCTAAGTCTAGGTATGAAAATGATGTGCTGACTCTTGAAAGTGTTCGTGCAAATATTGCTAGATTGAAAAGAAAGATTCATGATAAGACTGTCTTAATGTTAAGAAGTACAATGGGTGATATTAAGGGTCTTAGTGGATTTCAAATTTATATGAAGTTCAAATCAGTAGTTATGAATCTTGATGAGTTTTTTTGACCTGAGGAGTCTTCATGGCCAATGGTACTCTTAGAAGTTTTTATGCCACATTCGGTTGATTGGCCAACTAGGATAAGATTATATGAGATGTGTGAAATCCAAGATTTTATCATGGAGGTCAAAAGTGTTTTTAAGGCTAATGAGTATAATATTAAAAAATGTAATGAGTCCATTGAAAATGATAATGAGTATAAAGAAGAGGAATAGTGTGACAGTAGTAATCATCTTCTTTCTAGTGATGAATGTGAATGTGTTATGGTGTCAGTTGTTGAGGTGTCATCTAAAGAAGATGTATGTGATGATCCAGATGTTGATTTTTTAGAATATATTACTAACAATTTTTCTATTACAAATGTGCCAAGCCATCCAAATAATGATCTCAGCCAAGGAGAAGAAACTAGTAGTTAAATCTTGTTAAGTGTTGATGAGATTTCTAACTCGTTGGCTCATGATTTTGAAAGGTATTCTAATCTATCCAAGGATGTTTGTGCTCTTCCACATTTTTCATTTCCATATGGTGAGGTCATTTCCCTTAAGTTTGATGCTGAAGAAGATATAATTTCAGAATATGCTCTATCAAGTTTGGGAGGTATATGTGATGGTAATTCATGCATCAATATACATGACGACTTCTATGTTGAAAATGAAGATGTAGTGATAAGGTCAGTTGCTGGTTCATTGCCTTTTTTTTTTTCATGAGGCCGAGATAAATTTAGATAGCTCATGTGTTGAGAAGAGCAATACTAATGAAATGGTTTATCCTAGTGAGTTATTTGAGGGAAAATTTGATACAGATCAGCATATGGTGAACATGAAATTTCATGATAATTCTTACGATTTGGGGTCTAATCATTTGTTGGAATGTGAAGAAAATGCAGCATATGTTCAATCTAATTTATGGAGTACTTATATTGCAAATGAGTAGAAATCAGATTTTACATTTTCTTCATATCTGGATGCACAAGGTGAGTTACAATTTGATCCATGTAACTCGTTGAATGAAGTAGAATACCAAGATTTTTTTTTTTCTGGTTGAAGGAATCCATGGTTCAATCAGTGGTGATCAGTTTCAGTTTGTTGTTAGTTTCTATGATCACACTAATTCTTTTTTTCATAGTGAGCAAGATGAAGAAAGCATGCCTGATTTTTATATGCACTATGGAAGCAATGATAGTAGTTTTGTTTTGCCTAACGAAATGATCAAAAATGTTGATGTACTGGGTGAAAAAAATGAAAATAAGAATTTTAGTTTACATCAGGAGAATGTAAATGAAAATCAAGTGTATGAGAAAGGTAAAAGGTTATGAAACTTTTTGGTGGCCCGGGGCCATCGCTTGTACATAGTAGTAGTTGTCTTTGCTTTCAATAAAGAAGTTTGAGAGAAGTTTTGAAGTTTATGGGAATGGTTTTCTTCTCCCAAAGATCTAAAATCTTACCATGCCCACAAGGAGCATGCATCCCCAAATAGAGCCACTTTTGGGACTAAAAATTGCATGATTCATTGTAAGTCACATTTTAAAATTTTGAGAACTCAAGCCCCACAAATGCTTGTGTGCCCGACTGTACCTATAAAGCCCCAGAGGTGTTCAATGTTTCTAACACCTTTCATTCAGTTTGCCTAAGTATTCCATGATGATAAATTGACATCTTGATTCATTTGGTGAAGTCCTATTTTGAGCCAATGTCATTTATGCATTTAACCCTAAGTATCAAATAGCGATAAGAGGCCCTATTTGCATCTAAATATCATGCACCTAGAAATATGTCATGACTCACTACTTTGGGAGTATATAGTATACATATCTAAGAACTTATTTTTTAGATTTTGAGTCATTTTAAGTCCATTTGACTAGGTTTTGAATCCCTCAAAGTTGGTTAGTTATTGTTTTCATGCTTTTGCAATTAATTTTTAATTCTGGGAAGCCCTGTTTGACATCTTATAACTTCTGACTAGTTGACCCGAATGCTAAAATTATTTTTGCATTGCATTGTAAATGTCAAAGAATTTTTATGTTTCTAGTTTCATCTCATGACAAATCTAATTGTTCAATTTTCAATGCAATTCCAAAAGCAATTTATAACTTTTTACTGGTATCAACATTTGTAGATTGATTGGAAACCCTATTCATGATGTTATAACTTGAGATCCATGACTGGTAAGATCGAATGGATTGTACCATTTTTTTTTCCTTTGAAAATATTTTAAGTGTGTCAGTTTTAAAGTCATGACAAGTCCGTATGCACACTTTTCTAAGTCATTTCCACTTGCAAAATCAATTTTCTATCATTATTCCCAGTCAGTATTTCCAAGTAACCTATTTTGACCACTTGCCATTTATGTCCTATGATTTTTCATGAGCCTAGATCATAGATTCATACTATCATCATGACAAAGAATCATCGCCCCAGATTTCATCTTCCCAAGTGTCCATTTGCCTAGTTTTCAAGGCCAAAACTGAATCCAGTTTTTTGTTTTCTGACATGTTTTCTTGTAGGTAAATATAAGAAGGCAATTTTGATAGTCAATATCTTTTGAATGGGAATTTTTCATGAGAGGAGATCTAACAAGGTGCAAGAATGAGGAACAGAGAATTAGTGTGTTCAATCTCAAGGCCTAGTCAGTTGTCTAGGTCATTTTTAAAGGCAGTCAATAGACCTCCTAACATGAAATCCACATTTTAATAGGAAGTGGTAAAATGAGTTTCAAATTGATTGTTCAGAAGTCAAATTTGATGTGAATCAGTATCAAGTCACTAGTGGATTAATTTGGAGTATCAGTTGTTTAGAAAAAAAAAAAAATTAGCCGGACCCACTTTGGGGTCCGACTGATTCCATCAGATAATTTTAAAGCCATAGATATCAAAGTTATTTGTTTGCTAATTATCAGATCATCTATTGTGGATCTCCTCATAAAAGTTAGAAAGAAGAAGCATTTTGTAGCTATTAGTGTGGGTGTAAAGAATAAGAAGAATTTGCTTCAGTGACTTGAATCATTTGATTAGGGTGATTTATTGGAGGATGAGAATGCATACCTCTGTGAGAAATGAAATAAGAATTTTAATGCATTAAGGTGAATATGTGTAAAGTCCTTACCAAATACATTAGTAATACACTTAAAGCATTTTGACTTTGATTATGGGACTATGCAATAATTGAAGTTAAAGGAAAAATTTGAGTTTCCCATTCACTTGGATATGAAACTATTAGTAGGTGGCTTATAAGAAGATCCACAAGAATTTGAAAAGAAATCACCAGCTGATGAATGCTAAAAGAAGAGGTCACACATTCTAAAAGCAAGCCCCAGTTAAAAAATGCAGTAAAAAACAAAGACTCTGCGCAAAAGGAAGAGGAACCCGTAGCCAGATCTAAGATCCAGAGGGATCTAAAAAAGAAGACCATTTCCAGTTGCAGCAAAGTAACACAACATGCCAAGTAAAGAAGACAAGCACCAGTGAAAAAGAACCATCCATAGAAAATGCTAAGAAAAGCCTCCATAAAGGTCAGAGTGAAAGCTCCTCAAATTCAAGGTGAAGAACACGCAGTCAAAGCATAAGTTAGAAAAAGGTATTTAGTTTGAATTTGGCTCATGCAATGAAATGAAAGTTCACACAATTAAAAGGACAATCTACCTAAACAAGGCACAACTCATGTTAGCAAATCATTTGTTGCTGATAAAAAATGCCTACACTTCAAGAGCTGCACCTCTTGGGAAAGATTTGGAGATGACACTTCAAGAAAGGATTCCCAATGCAACCCTCACCTAGATATAGATCACAAAGTGCAAGGGAGAAGCAAGTTATGTTAAGCTATAATCAACACAATAAAAAGGGAATTCACTAGTTTAAAGGAGTAGACCATGCTAAATCACTCACGTAAAACACAACACAAATATTTTAGTGCCAAAGATAAAGGACAAGCCCATGTTGGATTAGCAGTCAATGCCATTGAAGCAGAGACCCTATGGTATAAGGAAGCAGCACTAGTAGAGAAACCAAAAGAAATGGAAGAAGTGGTAGATCACGTTGAGGGAGAGCAAGGCAATTTCATAGGAAATGACTTGAAAGAGAAGGCACCCTACAAAGAAGAAAGTGTCATCAAATGGAAGGTAGAATAAGATAGAATAGTAAGAGTCGATGCCAAAGACTTGAAACATCTACACTAAAAAATGAAACAATCCATGTGCCTGGAAAGGGGGACAATGCATCCATGAATCAAAGCCGCAAATCAAAGACTTAGAGACTCACACATTAGAAGGGTACATAAGTTGTATCGAGCAAAGAAAGAGTTAAAAAGCATAATCCCACATTCAGACTATGGTGCCATTCTTAATGATTAAATGTGATTCCACACTAAATGTAATGTGAATTAAGAGATGGGCCTTTGAAAGGAAATATTGTGGCCATGTGTTGTTGGTCCGACTTGGGTGTTGAGTTGTGAAGGTGACAAGTCATAAATTTTGAATGAACATGCACATTTAGGAGGATGACATCACCAAGTTTGAGGTTACTGGGAAAGTCAAATAATATAGCAGCTCACTACCTTGCTAGCCAGAAAACTTAGGGTTTTCTGGCTAGCAACATAGCGAGTCACCAAAAAATTCCAAAATTTGGTGAGGTTTAAATAAAGCATGTGGGTCCTGTTGCAGGATACAGAGCAACAAATCAGATCGTGTGAAGTGGTAGGGAGCAAGAGGTGATGTGGTGAGATCCAAATAGATGAAGGAGATCATGCCACATGGCACATCTAGTGGTCCTTGCTATCTTTCCAAGGAGAAGTTGCTCACACAATAACATGGTGACATAGCTAGGATTGTTGAGATCGTGACACATGGCACCAAGGTTAAAGTCATCAGCTAATCTGAAGATGATACATGGAAAGCATTATCAAACCAAGTTTGACTTGAGTGAAAAATGGAGGAAAAAAATCAAAGTTTTCAAAAATTAATATTTTAATATTTTTCTCAGAAGAATCATGTATAGGTCTTTTAAATAAGTGTCTAAACTTTAATATAGTTTAGACTTTGGAAAAGGTTTTAAATTTTGCAAAATGTTATGCAAGCCTGTAAATGGGACCTGATTTTCAAATGAGTATATCTAGGGTGATTTTTATAAAAAATGGGTACTTCAATATACTGTCAAAACTAGGAGAATCTAAATTTTCCATTTTTGAAGTCAGATTATGCATAGGTCTTCACTAGTTCACATTGTAGGTCAATTTGTATTTCCTAGAGTATTGGTAGAAGAATAAGCAGTTTTCATCATGGATCATCAGAATTGGTAAGAGGATAGATTCAAAGGCTTGTCAGGATCTAAATGTGGAGAAAATAAATTCTAAGATGTTTTCTTGTATTCTTGAAGTCACTTTGTAATTGGTTTTTCACCTTTTATCGTGAACTCATCTTTAACATTAGAAATCAGTTACAAAGGTGAATAAAATATCTCAGATATTTTTTCCTGGTAGAGGCCAAATGATGGGATTTGATTTTTAGTTACAAAGAGAAGGAAGAGAGAGGTGATTTAGTTTCTAGAGATTGAATTTCAAGTGGAAATAGGATAGTTGCATATTAGATCTGGGAAATTGCTTCTTTCCTATATCTTTCATTCTTCTTCTCATTTGTAGTTGTTGGTAGTTTTCTCTTAGTAATACCAGTAGGGTTCTAGTTCTACTATTGAAACCAAGATTGTAGATGGTTTTACTTCCTGACTTTGAGCTAAGCTCTAGTAGTGAAGGCCACACATCCACTTTATGCAGATGTGCATTTCATTTTCATGTGTTGTATTTATGAGATAATGGATATTGATGCAAGATCATATGAATTATCTTGAGTTTCATTTTGTGTTACCAGTTATTGTATTTAATCTTTCCAAGAATAAATACAAAAGGGGATTTATATGATTTATATAAGTTTTCTAATTCTGTCTCTTGATTCTTCATGTGTCATTAACTTTGTAATTCAATGGATAATGTTCATTTGGTTTAAGACATTTTGGATGAAATGTGTATAAGATATTTGTTGTTTTTGACTCAAGGAGATAAGTAAATGCTTTATAGTTCTAATAGGGTTTCTGGGTGTATGAAGGGGATATTGCATAAGAATGGGATTAGGAGATTTTAGTTGATAAACTTGATTGCAATGCAGTCTAGTTAGGTCATCCTACTAGTAATGACTCTATGTTTCAATGGATAAGGCACTGATCACTAAATCAAATGCAAGATAATACAAATGACATTTGCACAAAATATTTCTTTCAAATAAATTCAATTTTTCATGTTTGTAGTGGGCATAAAAGTTTAACCCTCACTCAGCTTCTGAGATTCATAGATTTGCACCTAGCTACTGTAGATCCATGTCATTTCATGAGTTATTAGGAGGTATAAGGTTTTTCATCTACAGTAAATAGATTTAGGATATTTTTTTCACTAGTATGATATCAATTGAATCTGAGGTCTACTTGCCTAGTTCTTGCAGAGCCTAAAGTGAAGGAGTCAAGCCTTATAGTTGCCCCAAGACTATAGTCGAGTGTATCTATCATAGGAATTTGCTATCCTTAGATGTATTTATCTGGTTTCTTGGTTATTTTTAAAATTGTTAAATTAGGAGCCAACAACCCCCACAATGAATAAAAATATCCCCCAAAACCAAAGCAACAACTATGGAAAAACACAAAAATTGAGAAAAGAACCTAGATTTTGGATGTAGAGAAGAGGAAAATAAAATCCTCTACTTCAACACCAAAATTGGAAGATCAAATGAACTTGAAATTAAATGAAACTAGCACCATTGTCTCTATCTCTAAGTTAGCTTTCTAGTGCTTCTTTCAGATCACAAAAATACATCTTTATGCTCAAGTTATGGCCAAAAAGTTGACTGTTGCTTGAAAAAAGAAGCTCTCTAAAAAATTACAGACATGGGCTTAAAATTGATGCTTGTAAGACCATCACAGGCTATCGCTGGAAAAAAATTTGGTGGTCAGAATGATGACATCAGTGGCTAGAATTATGACATTAGCTAACTACAAAATGATGTCAGCAATGGCTGAAAAAAGATGACATCATGCTAGCAAAAGATGATGTCACACTAGAGAATGACATCAATTGATTGTATAATGACATTAGAAGGTCAAAGTTGCAGGTGGTGGTGCTAGAGAAAAGGAAGTAGGTGCACAACCAATGAAAATGGAGGCTTTTAGTGTCACACTAGTGGGGGCAGTGGATGGGTGGCTCACTGGCGGTGGCCAGGCCTGGGCTGACTTACAGCGGTGCAATCAGCTCTAGCGGCCAGCGAGAGACATGTGGGCTGTATGGAGGTGGCCATGTAAGGGAACTATGGTGGTCACCTAGTTATTGTCAAAAAATGAGATTTTTTAAATTTTATTTTTATTTTTCCTCGAAAAATGTGTCTGTACAACCTCCCAAGGGGCTAAATTTTTTCCCCAAATGCTTGGGAGACAAAAATGACAAATTTTTAATGTATTTTGACTATAAATGGCCTTTTGGATCCAATGGTAGTGTATGTTTGGGCCCAAAGTGCTCCAAAAGATTGCCCTTCACCCTTTTGAAGAAAAAGACTCTAAAAAAGCTAGGCTTTCTAATTCTGAATAATGGCTTCAAGAATCTTCAGATAAGGAAGTAGCAAGTCCAATCTAATACCATGTAGAAGTTGAGAAAACCAACTTCATAGATCCTCAAGAACACGTGCGTGCAAATATCCTGCAATGAAGAGAAACCAAAAAATGGAAAAAGTAGAGCTTGGAAATTCTCAACACTATAAGAGCAAAACATGTATTCCAAGTCATGTAAACAAAAGTACAAAGTTTTAACCTCTAAACATGAAAAAAACCCTAGAGGGAAAAAGAAAATAGGTTTGTGCAATATAATTAATATAAAATATTAATTATATGCACCTAAGAGAGCTAAAGTATCTAGAGTAATAAACAACTTACTCTAACATTCCAATCATATATCATATGATTCACTAAGAAAAGTTCTATCCTATAGTCAACCTTTATTTTACCCTTGATATTTTTGATTAGTGGGAAATTGTAAGCCTGATTTAAAATATTTATGATATTACAGTCTAGGGTTAAGCATGCAATCATAGGTTAGATTTCAAAGCCTCCTGATGTTACATCCTAAAGGTTGAATGTAAAGGCATAAGATTCATTTCTCAAGTTTTCTAACTTTATGCTTATGTTGAAAGCATATTTTCATAGGTCTATTTTGTAAAGGTTACAAGAATCTTTGATTATACAATCTAAAGGATGAGTATATTGTTGATATAAAGGTCAATTTGTCTATTAGTTACTTAACACTTAGTAAATTGGTTATATTGCTACCAAGCTCTATAGTTGCTACTAAGCTTATCATTTAGTTTGCGGTGTTAACCAAGTGATTTAGTTGTTCTTGAGCTAAGTAGTTAGAATATAGTGTCTACTAAGAACCTAAGTCACTTTGCAGTGTTTTATAAGATATGGAGTGTTTATCAAGTTGCAAAGAGAAAGTTTAGTGAAAATTGAGTATAGGAGAGGCTATCAAGATAGTTAGTGGAAGTGAAGATGATCATAGTGTTACCCAAGCTCTATATTGTTAATCAAGTCCAACAGTGTCTATCAAGCTCATAGGGTTAACAAAATAGATCTAGTGTTGATTGAGTCATATACTATCAATCAAGTGATCCAATTGTTAGTGAGTTTCTTAGAGTTCACTAAGTCATGTAGTGTTGATAAAGTTCAAGCTACTTGGAAGTGATTAGTATGGACCAAGCTTTAAGTTCAACCAAGTGCCAAAGATTTCCAAGCATTGAAAGTGTTTTACATGTATCAAAACATCATCGAGTTTGTCTTTAGAACCCAAGTTACAATAGTTGGGTTAAATTTGTGAATTATAATGAAATTTGTATTGTAGCCAACTCTAGTAAGTTGTAATTCAGATTAGTATATATTAATACATTGTATCATATCCAAATAAGATGTGTAAAGAGAATATGATGAGCAGCAGTACAAATTAAAGAAGACAACAAGTAGTATAAGGGACAACAAAGATTATCTATCATAGTCAAGTGATCATTGTAGCTCAAGGAATCTCAACTAGAAAATAAGAGTTGTAGATTAGAGATCAACCGCTGGTTCATCCTAATAGGTGCATTAATCAAATCCTTTAATAGGATAGACTTAACAATCTTTGCTAAATCTATTAACTAAGCGCATACTTTATTGTATGTATGTAAATCCTTTGACAAGGTGGACCTCATAGTCCTTGTTGTTCCTAATAGGGAAGATCACATGAAGTGGTCAATTGTAAGCCTTGATAGGTTAAATTTATACTGCTATACTAAAGCTTGTGGGTATTATCCCCACCTCAGTTTTACTTACTAATTGGAAGGTTTTTGGGTCACCATATCTTGTGTCAAATAGTTATGAATGTTTATTTTCTTTCATTCTTTCATGTATGCAATTAGATTAGAATATTATATGAAGGATTAATTGGTGAAGTAAGATAAAGTTTTATTGGTTCTTGATTCATCCCTCTTAGTAACCTTTCATACCTTATATTTCCAAAAAATTGCATTAGAGCTATTCAAACATTAGAAGTTTAACAACTTGAGAGAAGATTAGAGGCAATGGAGGTATACAAGATAGATAAGGCTATTGACAAGGAAAATTTGGATCTTAAATTGGCCATTGAGTAACTAAAGAAAGAAAATAAAAAATTCTCTCAATAATTAAAAATATGGAAAGATCTTGTAGTAAAAATGAATGATAATCTCTACACTAAAGAAAGAACTGAAGATATATATCCTAAAAGAAATTAAAAGAAGTTGATGAAGCAATCAAAGATCTATTAGAAAAGAATTCTAATCTTCAAGAAGAAGTCAAAAAGATAAAAAGAGAACAAGAAATCCAATTAGTGAGATTATGTGTATTCGTTGAAGAAAAAAGATAAAGCCAAGAAGAGATAGAAAAAAAGAACAATAAAATTAAACAACTATCCCTCCAACAAGAAGACTTCATTGATCAACTCACCAATGAAAATAAAGAACTTATGAATCTAAGTTCAGAGAATGAAATACTATAGAATGATCTCAATGCTGAAAAACAAACCTATGAAAGAATGATGAAATGTTAGGAAAGCATGAATCAATTGAATGAACAAAATTAATATAGACATAAAGGCAACACTAGAATAGGATATGCAGAAGTAGATGAATCATCTCAACAAGGAGATAAAAAGAATTGAAGACCTACTTGCAATCATTGTGGTAAGATAGGTCATATATCAAAAAATGTTGAAGAAATGGAAAAGAAAAATTCAAGGGAAAATGTTAGAGTTTTAATAAGCATGGTCATAGAGAGAGAAAATGTAAATAGAAACGTAATTCTGAATGTAAATTTCATAATTGCAAGAAACAAGGATGCAAATATTTAGAATGAAAAACCAATTAGTGGAACTCAAAAAAATAAATTGTGAAAGAAATATTTGGATGGGATTGTGATATATGGTGTAGATATCACTACTATGGTGAGTTTGGGAACATTGGAGGAAATTGTGTGCAACATCATATGAGAAAAAGAGACACTACTAAGAGATGTTTTATCTATAGAAGACTTGGACATCTTTCCAAGAACTATATGACCATAGGTAGAATTGAAGATGAAAAGAAAGTCAAAGCTAATAATATTAGAAAAAAAATGAGTTAGTAATGGGTACCAAAAACTTGAGAGAATACAAAACCAAGATCATGAAGTGAATGACACCCAAGTCAATGAATTGGGTGGTTAAATCATTTCAACTTAGTTCCTATGGAGATTACTGAAATTGTGATTCAAAAGAAGTAATCTAACATCAACTCTTACTAATTAGAAAGAATGATCCAATCAAAGCTCAAGATACATAGGGATCACTGAGCATAATGGAAATTAGTAGACCTTATCCAACAAAGTCACATCACAAGACCTTACCAAGAAAGTTCTAGTTACATATTGTTGAATACTCAAGTTGGTAGTTCCTATCAAGTGATAGTGACTATACCAAGCTATATATGTCTTTTGAGCATTAAAGGCTAAACCAAGTGGAGAAAAAACTATCACCAAGTGAGTATGAAATACAAAGGATTAATGACGATAGAATGATGTAAATTCATTAAAAGGAAGAAATAGAAGGCATTGTTTCACTGCAAATTTCTAGAGCTATTTGTGAAGAGTGAATCCAGAGCCTCTAAATGATTTAAGTGTTTTTTGTTGAATATTTTTGAAGTTTTTAAAAACCCTATTGAGTTTTGGTATACATATTTTCCCTTTAATAGAAAGAAAAAACTAAGAAATTTTATGCCCAAATTCACAAGACAAATACAAGTTTCCAATAGTTGAGAAATTTTGACTTCTTTGATTCCTCTTTAAATTTTGGTAAGGTTCAACTCCTTATTAGATGTTCAAACAAAACTTCCAAATAAGGGTTACTTTTAACTAAAAAGTTGAAAGGCTTCCTATCTATTCTTGGATAGAGGGATAGTTAGAAAACAACAAATAAATAAACAAGAAAGAAAAAAATGGAGAGAACCCATGGTTTCTCTATCAATCACTTCTCAAAAAGACATATAGAATAGAAACATATTTAAAATGTCTAACATATATCATCTTGTTGGAAATATTCAAGATATGATAGTTTAATGAGAGGGGAGGGGTCAATCAGTAACTTTAGAACTTTAAAACAACTCAACACTTTAATCATATATACTATTCACCATTCATTCATCCAACCTACTGCATATATGAGATCAAATATTATATGTACATAGTGATTTGGTAACCTAGAAACCTTCCAAATAGAAAGTAAAACCAGAGTGGAGATGATACCCACAAAAATTCAATATTGTAGTATAAAGTTGGCCTATTAAAGCTTACATTGTCCACTTCTGGTGATCTACCCTATTAGGAGCCAAAGGACTACTAGGTCCACCTTTTTAGAGGATTTACAAACATACACTGAAGTATGCACTCTATTAGGAGATTTATACAAAGACTATTAAGTCAACCTTGTTAAAGGATTTACAAAACTAATTCACCTATTAGGATGAAACAATGGATCTACTTACAAACTTGATTGCTGATTAGATCATTGAAGTATAGATCACCTCTTGTGATTGATGAATCTTTACTACTCCTTGTAGACCTTGCTAAATATTTTTCTCTGCTATTGATTCACATTTATTATTCTTAAAGAATTACATGTCCATTCCTTGATACTCCCACCCTACCAGCCACCTTCAACTACACCTTCCTTCGACAATAATAGCCGAAGGGGCCCACCCCCCACTATTCTATTAGGGCTGGCAAGGGAGGCGGGTGAGGGACTCAATAGCTCCAGTGTGAATAATATGAAAGGGTTGGCTGATTGTTCTATAGCATTTCCCATCTATTCGCTCACCCAACCTAATCGTCGCTACGCGCCATTTGTTCCCAAGGACTAGCAAAATCAAAATAGCGAGATTCTTGGGTCATCTCAATTGGTTCAGAAACCACATGTTTCTCTGAATCATCATAGCGTACTTCCACATATCCACTAAGGGGGGAGTCTTTTCCTAATGGATGCTCATGCATATATTATAAATGATATAATACATTATATATATATATATATATCATTCCAATAATTATAATTGCAAGGTTGGCTAAAACAAAAGTGAACAAAACATTACTGAGTTAGCCTAACGGTAAATAACTCAGGTTCACTAAGCTGACTTGGTGACCTTTTGATACTCAACATTCCCTGCATTACTCATAATCTTCATGCATTCAATAGAAGTGAAGGCTTGGTCCACACTAATCACTCAACATAGTTCTAAACTCAGTAACCACTGGTGACTTGGTAGATGTAGTGTTGCTCGATAAGAACTGAATCCTTCAGTTACCTTGATTTCACTAGGTAGACACTACACTTCCATCACTTAGTAAAAATTACACTTTCATTACTCAATAAACATTACACTTTTATCACTTGGTAAACATTGCAACTTCCAATGCTCAATTTACACTAGATTCCCATGACACAATTTGACTGCTTGGTAGATATTGAGATGCTCGATGTAAATTGTGAAGCTCAGTGTAAATTATGAAGCTTGATGATTGTAGAAAAATGAGTGCTAAGCTCAATAGCTATATTGATATAGATAAGTGTTGTTACTAATGGAAATATTAACTTAATGCCAACAATCTCCCCCTTTGGCATTAGTGACAAAACACTTATAAGCCAAAACATATGTACATAACCTGAATCAATGAATTTTGGTTTTTCAAAATTGATCTTTGTAGAAATGATGCATATATATTTCTATATATCTTCTTGATGACTTATAATGTATATATAAAGATACTTATGTACACATGCTAACTCTATTGAGTGCTATCTCCCCCTTTCACTTATACTAATAACTCTCCTCATTTATTATGCTAAATCTCTCCCCCTTTTTGACAATAATGCCAAAGGACTACATATATAGTTTATATGACTACACCAAAGTGAGATAGAAAATCTTGATGTACCTTAAGGATAGTGGCAAAAGTATTATCCCAAGTCTACTGCAAAATTTGATAGGTGGAGAGAGCAATTTGAACTTCTACTAATAATTGAATCATGTGATTAGCCACTAAGAAGTTCTAATCTTGGATCAATGTTTTGCAATGAGCAATATGTTTCTGCATTGTATCCATGATAGGAAGGATCATGTTCTAGATGTCTATTAGTGTAGATCAGATCCTTGCTTCCTCTCTCAATAGTTCTGCCTGCATGTCTGCCAGATATCTGATTTTGGTGTGATGAGAGGTTGTGGAGGAGGAGTCCACCTTTAGCTTAGATGCACTTGATTGCATATCAATGTCACTCTTATTTAGCTTATCCTTTATTTCTTTAGTAAAACCAGAAACATCACAAAGTTTGGCAAAAAGTGATACTACATTATTAAAAGAATTTTCAAAATTTTCCAAAAATGTTGACAATTCAACTTGCTTGATTGCTATCTTTTGAGAAATATTCTCTAGCATCTTGTCATCAAATTTCCTTCAAGCTTTTTCAATTAGTTTCTCTTGTTCGAAAGGATCTTCATTAAATTTTTGTACTACCTCTTCTAACTGAATCAAAATGTGTTGAGTGGAATATACTTCAACACCTATAGCTTGTGTAATTATATCCTTTGGATTCTCAATTATTCTATACTCCTTATCCCTTTCAGACCTTAACTACTTCTACATATCTTTCATCTTTATGAGTTAACTAGCTAACCTCATCTCTTCAATGGTAGTAGTGTCATAGTCAATCTTTGGTATTACTATCTCTTTGTCTAAGTCAATGTCTTCTTCAATTTCCTTTCTAGTAATTAGAAGTTTTAATGGATTCTTTTGTTTGACTTTTGAGATTACTGGTTTGACCTTTGGAATAGACATGATAGTGGAGATAGAAGGGCTAGCAGTAAAAACTAGGATAGGACTCAAGGATTGAATGTCAATAGAAGTACTTACCGGATCAAAAATTGAAACACTTCCCAAAAATGATGACACACTTGGTAAAGTACCCATAGTAGTATCTAAACTAATTGGAGTTGAAGTGGTGATGGGGACACAACTCAACAACCAGAATAGACACAATAGAAAGGGGGAATTATATTAACTGAGAAAATAAGCTGGTACAAATAGTGCAGAGAAAATAAACTCAAAACATGCCCTGCGGGCTTACAATAGCATAAATCTGGAGAATATTTCTCCTTTTAGCACCTCCTCTCAAGCTCCAATCCGAACTGCCTTTTACAATGCCAGAAATCTCCTTAAATAGACCTCGGAGGGTTGAGGACTAGGAGTACATTCTAGAAAGTGCTAGTAGGCATCCACTGACAAAATAGAAGGTTCCGGAAGCTGCGTTAGAAGTCGGTGCAATTCTAGAAGAATCCAGAAATGGTAGCCGAACTTCCGGGAGGCATAACTTTTGAACCGTAACTCCGATTGATGAACCGTTTACATTTTTGGAAAGCTCTCAAAGCGCTCTATATCCCTATGGACCAGCTTTTCTCGTCCCCCATTTTTCGACCCTTTTCGAGGTCATTTAATGCCCCAAACCTGACTTTGAAGCATTCTTAGGGGGTCTCCAAAACTCGAAAAATTGCAATAACTTTCAAACCGTGGGGCCTTTTGACCTGATTCTTTTTTTGGAATGCTCTAAATCTTGATTACATTCATCTAGCCAAGTCACACCTTCTAGGTCACCAAAATGATGGTCAAATTGCATGCTCCTATTTTTTCAGGATTTTTAAATGCACTGATAGTTGAACTATGAGAGTTGGAACCTTTATTTGAGCCAAATGGGTATCCAAAAATGTAAAGACATAAAATAGAAACTAAGTCTAAGTACATTTTTTTGGGTGACACAAGATTGCCCTTATACCTCTGGATGCTCCTGCATCAAGTGGATACAAATAATGTTGATGAGAACAAAACTGTAGAACTTACTGGAATTGATGAAAACAAAATTTTGGAACTTACTGGTACACTCACTAATGATGGAGCTAAGGAAGCTAACTCGGTAGCTGAAGAAGTGATAGGCAACTTGGTGGATAAAGTTCTTGGCACTTCTATTTTAGATACTTGGAGCTAGGAGGTAGTTGATGAAGATTAAGCAATTGATGTGGTAATTGTGCTCATAGTCTCACTTACAGAAGCTATCTCCATAGTAGATGTAATAGTCTTTGGTGGAGAGTGAGGAAGGGATGCAATAACTTTTGCTGCAATTTTTACTAGATCTTCTTCATCTTTTTCTTCCTCAAGTGCTTCTTCCTCCTTGTCTTTTTCCTCTTTTTCTTCCATTATTGCATGCAACTCTCCTGGTGTAACTGTGATGGATGGAGTGCTATCAAAATCATCATTTTCTCTGCTATCATCATCCTTGATATTAATAGGATCAACTGATGGTTTCTTGAGATGATATACATCACTCCAGACATCTGTAGCATTTTTGACAACTGATTCAATGTCTTTTAATAATATAAGACACATATTGAATCTCTTATCCATTCTTCCTTCATGATCTTTCATTGCCTTTTTAACTTCTACTTCTGTCAGACTGGGTACTAATTCCTTCAGTTTTTGCTCAAATATATCTTTGATAGTTTGTACCGTGTTGTCCCATCTGACCTTTATTTTTTCAAGAAGTACTATAGGAATTTGTGATGCAAATTGATCAGGAGAGAATTTCCAAGTTCCTAGTTTTTCAATCACCAAGTCTTCAATGTCCTTTTGTTGTGCAAGAGTTCAAGTTTCATATTTGAGAGCTTTAAAATTGTTGATACCTGCTCCAACCTTTAACTATTTTAGCCTTTCCTCAAATGTGAGTGGAGGCCTAACAAGTATAGTTTCCTACTTGCCTTGTCTAGTTCTTCTAGAGAATACTACAGTTGGTTGCTTCTTAGGTTTGGTGATAAACTGTTGGAAAATGAAGATGGTGTAACTGAGAGGGGAGGGGTGAATCAGTTACCACAAAAACATTTTCAAAAGTCCCAAAGATGCCTTAAACTTAGTTGCTGCTGCTACAAAAATCACAGCTTAAAACTTGATAGGTGTTTAGTTAATTTATGAAGCATTTACTGAAATAAGCAACTATGCAAAAGTAAGTAATCATTAACATAGTAGACACCAGATTTACGTGGAAACCCAATATGGGAAAAACCACCAGCAACTAGTCACCAATTTTCACTCTTCTGAAGTGAGCCCTGTTAGGAGCCAACCCTGTTAAAGGTTACAAAACACACTGTTAGGTGTGACCCTGTTAGAGGATTTAATCACCCTATTAGGAGTGGCCTTGTAAGAGGTCTTTTTGAACAATTCAAGTGAATTGCCACCCTGTTAAAGGATTTATGAAATGGCTGTTAAACCAACTCTGTTAGGAGATTTTGGAATCACTGTTACAATGGTTAGAAAGCAACAATGAATGATCTGAAAATACATGCAACTTATCTTGCTGAATACAGATCTCAGTTTAGCTCCATGAGATCCATACTGATCAAATATATATCTCTGCTGCTCCAAGATTTCCCTCTGCTCAATTTTGCTTAGGCACACGCAAGTCTCTTCCTTGCACTTCCTTGCATTTTTCGTATATTCATTCTCTCTTCTTCTCTTTTTCATCTTGAGCACCTCTTTATATATTATTTATAATACCAGGTCGGCCCAACCAATTTGTTAAAACAATTCCAAAGTCGGCTTGCCCAACCAACTTGACTAAACATATTCTAAAGTCGGCTTAAAAAAAAAACTTTCACTGGCCGACGCTGCTCGGTCAATACAGAACAAAAACTTCCTTCCTATGTTAACCGACAGAACTCGGTAAGAACTACAATTACCGGGAAATTCGGTAATCTTGCCACTTCCTTTGGAAACCAACTGGACTCGGTAAAAGCTGTCTTCAACTACCGAGTAAGCTCGGTGAAAACTCAGCTTTCCTTAGCTTACCGTGCGAACTCGGTTAACACTTAACCGTTCGTTACAAAATCCTTTGATACTCGAGTGATCTCGGTAAGAACTAAACTTTTCTTAGCTTACCGAGTGAACTCGGTTAACACTTAACCGTTCGTTACAAAATCCTTTGATACCCGAGTGATCTCGATAAGAATTAAACTTTCCTTAGCTTATCGAGTGAACTCGGTTAACACTAACTCACCGTGTGACATACCAGAATGCTCGGTATACACTGTAAAAGGCTTTTACTGACCAACTGAGCTTAGTAGACTCTGTAAACTATTTTCCTGGTTGATAGAACTCGGTAGACTCTGTCTGATAACTGATATGACATTTGTGTAACATCAAAGACAATACACAATTACTTAATTTTATCCAACAATCTCCCTCTTTGGCATTGATGGCAACACAACATGTCATAGCAGAAATGAAATTTGAAAGCAAGTCTACTGCAACACAACACAATTAACAATTCTCCCTCTAAGATAGAGAACTCTCCCTCTTATAGTAATCTCCCTCTGTGAAGAAATTACTTAATCAAATTTCGGATTTCGGAAAAGATATGACAGTAAAACTCTCCCTCTTTGACAACACATGCCAAAGACCATGAATTTCATTGTACCTTTAGTACTGATTCATATGCAATTTTTCCTTGATTTGCTGCATCAACTGATGATTGTTCAATTTTGTAAGAGCTGATGCATCACTAAAACTTATTTTAGTGAACTTCAGATAGGGGAATAACCCCTAACTTACCTCTGAGATACAAAAATGCATCCTTAGGTAAAGGCTTTGTGAATATGTCAGCAATCTGTTCCTTTGTATGTACATATTCCAATCTGATTTCCTTGTCCTGCACCAATTCTCTGACAAAGTGATACTTGATTGCAATGTGCTTAGTATTAGAATGCATTACTGAATTTTTAGATATATTGATTGCACTTGTGTTATCACAAAACATGACGACTGGTTCCTTGATTTCCATCTTCATGCCTTGTAGCAATTGCTTGAACCAAACAATATTAGAATAGTTTACTGATGTAGCAACATACTCTGCCTCTGCTGTTGATTGAGCTGTACAGTTTTGCTTTTTGCTTATCCAAGAAACCAACCTCTTTCCAAGAAAGAATGCACCTCCACTTGTGCTTTTTCTGTCATCAAGGTTTCCTGCCCAATCAGCATCAGTAAACACTTTTAAGTCTAGGTTTCCTCCAAGTTTATACCATAATCCATAATCTTCAGTTCCTTTCAGATATCTCATTATTCTCTTGATTGCCATCATGTGATTTTCTCTTGGTTTGGCTGAAAATCTTGCCACAATTCCAACTGCAAGAGCAATATCTGGCCTAGTATGAACTACATATTGCAACTTTCCAATTATAGATCTGTACAATGTCTTATCTATTTCCTTTGAATCATCTTCTTTAGTAAGTTTTAGTCCAGTACACATGGGAGTTCCAACTGGTTTACAGTCTTCCATAACAAACTTTTTCAATATCTCTTTGATATATTTTTCTTGAGTGATGTAGATGCCATTCTTGTTCTGCTGAATTTGAAGTCCCATAAGGAATTTGATTTCACTGAACATTGACATTTCAAATTCCTTGCTCATTTGTTCTGAAAATTCTTTGCAAAGATCATCATTCCTTGTAAAAATAGTATCATCTACAAATATTTCTGCCAGGACAATCTTATTTTCTGGTCCTTCCTTAATATACAAACTACCGTTATCATTATTTCTTTGAAATCCAATTTGAATAAGATAGCTATGCAATCTTTCATACCATGCTCTAGGGGCTTGTTTCAGACCATACAATGCCTTGTGCAATTTGCAAACCATGTTCTTTTTATTTGGATCAATAAAACCTTTAGGTTGTTCAATGTAGACCTCTTCATCCAGTATACCATTTAGAAATGCTGACTTGACATCCATCTGATAAACATTAAATCCTTTGTAGGCAGCATATGCTAGTAAGGTTCTAACACCTTCCAATCTAGCAACAGGAGCGAAAGTTTCTCCATAATCTATGCCTTCTTCTTGAGAATATCCTTTGCACACTAATCTAGCTTTGTTTCTTGATACTTTACCATTTTCATCCAACTTATTTCTGAAAACCCACTTTGTACCGATTACATTTTTGTCTTTAGGCCTGGGTATAAGAGTCCATGTTTTGTTTTTCTCTATCTGCTCTATTTCTTCATTCATTGCTTCAATCCAATTATCATTTTCTAATGCATCTTTGACAGTTCTAGGTTCAAAATCAGCAAGTAAACAAGTACCCTTCAACTTACTTCTTGTGATGGTTCCATCAGATTTATTTCCAATGATCTGATCTACTGAATGATGTCTCCTGACATATTTGGCTAGAACAGGTTCTTTTTCTTTTGGATGATTTTTGTCGTTATCTTCTTGCATTTCTCCTCTTTGCTCAGTTTGGTCTGGCTCGATATCAACTGGCACGGTATGTACTTGCTCGGTTACCTTAGGCTCGATTATCTCTAACTCGGTATTTTTTGACTCGGTAGACGTTGGCTCGATAGATGTTGGCTCGGTAGATGTTTCCTGCAACTCGGTTAGTGATGACTCGGTAGAAGAGGATTTCTGATTCTCAGATGTAGTTGATATTATATCCGAATCACTGAAGACGAATCTTTTGTAATCTTCTGGTTCTTTTCTGCTTTCTTCTTCAGTCTTTTCTGCAAATTCATCAACTTTCACATGTATACTTTCTATGACTTTGTGAGTAGATAAGTTTAAGCATCTATATGCTTTACTCTTACATGAGTATCCAAGAAATATACCTTCATCACCTTTTACATCAAATTTTCCTTTTCTAGATTCTTTCAAGATATAACATTTTCTTCCAAATACTTTCAGATAACTTACATTGGGTTTATAGCCATACCATATTTCATAGGGAGTTTTGAATGAGTCCTTTTTTAACTGTACTCGGTTTAAGGTATGAACTTCTGTACTGATAGCCTCCTTCCAGTATTTGATAGCAACATTCTTTTCTATCATCAAGGTTCTTGCACAATCCATGATGGATCTGTTCCTTCTTTCAGCTATGCCATTTTGTTCAGGTGTACCTGGTGCTGAAACCTGTCTTTTGATTCCTCTTTCAATACAAAAGTTATTAAATTAATGTGAAATAAATTCACCACCTCTGTCTGAAAAAGAACCTAATCCACTTAATTTGGAAACTTCTTGGCATATGCAAGATATGGGTTAATCCTTTGGTCTCTAGATGCTTATGCTCAGGTTTTAAAGAGCCATCAACACTCATTTCTCCTAGGGCATTGTCCATTTATAGATTTCCAATATCTTGAATATAACATTTAAAATGTGTACAATTATCATTTATGAGGAGTACCTTTGGTAGAATTTGAGATTGAGCTCCATTAGGGTCAAGAGATTCTGCAATGGCTGGAACAATTTTGATGTTAGGCACTTTCCATTCTATACCCTTTACCAACATCTCCAAACCCTTCTTTGCTTTGCTGCTACTACTACTCCTAGATGCCATTTCTATTCAATAGGTGTAAGAAAAATTTTGAAGAAATTTTCTGATTGAAAATCACTTGAAATCGCTTGCAATGCTTGAGTGCACCTAGAAATCTCTTAGCTTTGTAATCATGATAAATAATGAAATCAAATTCTGCCCTTTTGACAAATTTTTTTCCATAAATGCTTGGTACAAAGGTAGATGAGATGAGATAGTGCTTGATAGGCTATCATATATTCACTTTCTTGGTAGGTTCTTACAACTCAGTGATCGAACAAAACTTTAGTTACTCCCAACCTAGCTCGACTGAGTTTGTGACTGACCTTGCTCAACATGACCTAATTTCTTGTGACCCTTTATATCTAAAATACTGATTGGATCATTTACTTTCTTTCATTTGGAACTACTCTAGATATAGCTTGATGATATAGTTCCAGATCCTTCTTTATGAATCTAATTGGAAATGGTGGAGTCACCCACTTCTTGAGTGACATTGCCATCATTTGAACTATTTTGCTGAATAGACTTAGGAATCCACTATTGTCTCATCTATTTTTGAATGTTATCAGCTTTAGCTTTCTTTTCATCTTTAATTCTTCCTATATTCATGAAATTCTTAGTTATATGACCGAGTTTGGTGCATGTATAACATCTTACTAATTTATCTCTTTTTCTCAAGTGATTCCTTGAGCAGTCTTTTCCAATGTGTCCATATTCTCCACAATAATGACATCTACACTAGGTATTGTAATCCCATCCAAAGATTTCCTTAATAGGTCATTTAGCTAGATTGAATGATTTTGATCTACATTGGAATGCCTTGTGACCATGCTTCTTGCATTCATTAGCTTTATGACCATGCTAACTGTAGTTGTAGCATTTTCCATTACTCCAACATTTTTTTAATGTATGACCTAACTTACCACAGTGATTACAAGTAGGTTTTTGATTCCTTTGAGCACCTTTTTTGGAAGATTCACCTTCTTCATTATATCCAAGTCCTACTTTACCCTTTTGTTTATGAAGATTTTGCTCATTTTGTTGGTTTAATTGATTCATATCTTCTTGAGACTTCATCATTCTTTCAATGATTTTATTTTTAGTGATTAAGTCATTTTCCAAACTTTCATTGAGTTTTCTTTCAGATCTTAAGTCACTTTGTAAGCTTTCATTGATTTTTCTTTCAGTGATTAAATCATTCCTCAAGCTTTCATTTTCAAATCTCAGATTCATAATTTCTTCATTTGCATTAGATAGTTGATCTATAAGATCTTCATGCTAATTGGATTGATTATTTCTTGCCTCCAAGTCTTCATTTTCCTTTTTTCTCTGTTCCAAAACTTCACATAGCCTAATTGATTGGATTTCTTGTTCTCTTTTAGCTTTCTTACTTCTTCCTGCAGAGAACCATTCTTTGCTAGAGTTCCTTGATTCCCTCATTAGCTTCATCTAAATTGCTTGATGGTGAAAGGTCTTCAATATTTTCTTCAACATATTGATGGTCATTCATTTTTCTTGCAAGTTCTTTCTTTCTTTTCAAGGATTGGGAAAGATGCTCCTTTGATTCTTTGAGTTGAGCCATAGCCATTTCTAGATCTAGCTTTTCATTTTCAATTGCCTTGTCAAGTTTGAATATCTCCATTGTCCTTGATCTTTTCTCAAGCTATCAAACTTTATCTTGAGAACCAAAAATGCTCTGATACCAATTGTTGGAAATATTCAATAAATGGCAGGTTACTGAGAGGGGAGGGGTGAATCAGTAACTTTAGAACTTTAAAATAACTTAGCACTTTAACCATATATATTATTCACCATTCATTCATCTAGTCTACTACATATATGAGATCAAACATTTATATGCACACAGTGATTTAGTAACCTAGAAACCTTCCAAATAGAAAGTAAAATTGGGGTTGGGATGATACCCACAAAACTTCAATATTGCATTATAAAGTTGGCCTATTGAAGCTTACATTGACCACTTCTAGTGATTTTCCCTATTCGAAGCGCAAAGGACTACTAGGTCCACCTTGTTAGAGGATTTACAAACATACACTAAAGTATGTACTCTGTTAGGAGATTTATACAAAGACTATTAAGTCTACTTTGTTAAAGGATTTGCAAAACTGATTGACCTATTAGGATGAAATAGTAGATCTACTTACAAACTTGATTGCTGATTAGATCCTTGAAGTATAGATCACCTCTTGTGACTAATGAACCTTTATTGCTCCTTGTAGACCTTGCCAAATATTTTTCTCTATTGCTAATTCACATTTATTCTTCTTAAAGCATTACATGTCCATTCCTTGATACTCTCATTCATACATTGTAAATGATATAATACATTACATATATATCATTCCAATAATTATAATTTTAAGGTTGGCTAAAAAACAAGTGAACAAAACATTATTGAGTTGGCCCAATAGTAAATAACTTGGGTTCACTAAATTGACTCAATGACTTTCTGATACTCGATGTCCACTGCATTAATCGACATCATCATGCACTCAATAGAAGTGAAGGCTTGATTCCTACTAATTACTCGATGTAGTTCTAAACTTGGTAACCATTGGTGACTCGGTAGATGTAGTGTTACTCGGTAACAACTAAATCCTTTGTTTACCTTGATTTCACTTGGTAGACACTACACTTCCATCACTCAGTAAACATTAAACTTTCATTACTCAGTAAACATTACACTTTCATCACTCGATAAACATTGCAACTTCCAATGCTCAGTTTACACTAGATTCCCATGACACAATTTGACTACTCGGTAGATACTAATATGCTTGTTGTAAACTATGAAGCTCAGTGTAAATTGTGAAGTTTGGTGAGTGTAGGAAACTAAGTGCTAAGCTCAGTAGCTATACTAATATAGATAAGTGTTGTCACTAATGGAAATAATAACTTAATGCCAACACATCCAACATCAAAAAGTGATTTCAATAGTTCAAAACTAATTTATTACTAAATCAACAATGATAAAATCCAAAGCATACAATCTTCAAATAATTAGATATTTCCCATTCCAAAAAGAACAATCTTATTCAAGTACAATTTTGGAAAACTTAAAACATCTACATAAAATTAAAACTTAGATTTAAGTTCATAGTTTGGTATCCATCAAAAAGTACCAACCCTTTACATTATTGAGTTCCTAGTTTAAATAAATTGATTTCTGAGAATCTCCATCGAAACTTGATTCTTGGAAAATTTAAAAATAGTTAAGAAAACCAAGTCTTCAATGGGTACACAACCCCTTGAAGTAATTGACTTAGAACTTGAGAATAAAAAAAGTATAAAGGAAAGATTCCCTAGAGAGAATCATCATCATGTTTTTTTAGCAACTCTTCTTCTTCCTCACCATCATCTTGAGTAGGAGGTCCACACATCAGTTTCTAGACTTTTTATGCACCAATGAATTCTGCCATGACATTTTTATTTGGGCTCTTTATGCTCTGTAGGTGGTTCTTTCATGTGTCCCTATCTTTTTTCATTCTGGTGACACTACCTAGGTATTGTATAAGTTTTTGGTTATACAGGCTAATTATATTTTTGACTTTAGCAATCTTGGTGAGGTTTGCCATAGTCAAGTCAACTCCATTTTAAATCCCATATAGCGGTTCTTCATACTGCTCAACCAATGTTTCAACATCTGAACCTCCTTCATTGAAAGGTGTCATGTGCATTGAATTGATGGTCTATAAGTATTTTTTTAATAAGATCTTGGATCATTTCATATTCTTTTTTAAATGAATTAATGTGGGAAATGGCTGAACATTAATTGGAGACTTACTAGGCTATGTTATTCTGCAGTATATAAATCATCCCTACATTGACCATTTGTAATGGGTTTTCTTCTAGGAATTTATGAAGGCTATATTCTTCCACATCTAAAAGTTATGTAAACATGGTGGAAAATCTTTTAGATTCCATTTTCCATATTTTCATCTAGATACAAACATCACCTATTACCACTTTAGCAAGAGTAAATACCTTATACAAATCTTGTATGCACTTAGTGAGCATATTTATGACATAATCAATCCAATTATGAATGATAGAGATAAGGGAATTAATCTTCTTCAAATCATCCATAAGTTGTTTATTTTTAGGTGCACTAGGATCAAATGTTAGCTGAGAGGAACCATCAATTGCAACACTTTTCCCTTTTAATGATCTAATGTACTCCCCCATCATATGGATGTCTACCTTTAGCCTTTTTTTCTCAACACCATCCTCCTATGATTATAGGATAATTTGTTTTATGGATGACTCCACCCAATGTATTTTTTTTCCTTATTACTTAACTCTAGATTGGTATGAGTAATCTCAAAGTTAATCAGGTCTAATGCAGTAGTATCATCCTTCAAGTTATAATTCACCACCTTAGAAATATGATTACCTATGTCTTAATCAAAGACTATCCTAGTTGAACATTTTGTCCTTTTAGATTTTGGTGTTTTGGCAATATATTTACTCATGATGGAATCAACAAGGAAGCACAACAAGGCCAAAATTATTTTCTTATTGACTGAGGCCACTAGTCAACTGGGGGTCAAATTCAAAGCATTTTGAAGTTCCTTATCTTTAACTAGAGTGTCCAAGCTATCCATGCGTTGTGGAGAAGTTCCTAGTTTCATCTGAACACAATGAAGATTATCAATTAGGATGCCACTAGAATCCTAATTAGGCTTGCTATCAACTTGAATGGCTTCACTTGACCTAATGGTCATTGCCATATTGCTTCTTCTCTAACAATGAGATTTTTTTTTACCAGAGGAGGACTATTGCTTTGCACATTCTTAATTCTTGAGGACCTCTTATTACCTACAAGTTTGAAATGAACATTAGAATAGGAATCATTTGATTTCCCAACATGTTGTGCCTTTTTAATTACTAACCAAGAATTGGTCCTTTCAAACACTGTCTTTGTCCACTCAAGGAGTTTATCCTCTTCTTCAAATTTCCAATTAATAATTACTTTGCTAGAAATTAAATATTCTGTTATTTGAGTGCTTGTTAAATCTTCTTTATCTTCTTTTATATAAGAGACATCAATATACAAATTAAAAGTTTAGTCTGGGAAATGTTGAGCTTGCCATATTCCCTCCTCCAAACTTCTAGCTTATCTATAGAATCCTCCCAATAGTCCTCAACATTAGGATCATGCAAAAGTTTCCCATGAAAATCAAATAGGCTATGAGTTATCCATTTTCTATCAAATTTTTTCCTAGCATGATAGGAGCCAAGATGGAAATTGGTTACATATGAAATTATACACATAACATCTTCCATACTCTTATAGGCTAGCTTTGCTAGATTGAGTGGTAAAAAGACATTAGAGGCTTCATTGAGACACGTTACTAAGATAGTTTAACCAATATGAAATAATCAAGGGAAAACCTAGCAAGTCTTAGAGGTTCTTCATCAAAACCACCCACCCTCACATAGATTAACTTGGAAAATTGGATAAAAATGCTACAAAAAGTTTGAACAAATTTCAGAGATTTAGAAGAAAACCTATAGTGAGGAGGACCTTTCATTTCAAAACATAACTTCTCTAAAAAAGAGTCATGAACTTTCTTGAAATTTTCTAGAACTTTATCTTTATGCAATACAATGTAATAGTTATATATTGTGATGTTTTTTCCATAGGGTTCATGAGGTATATACTGAAAATCTTGTGTACTAGCTAGCATATATATCAAATATGAAGACATATAAAAATCCTTCTTCATACTTAAAGCTCTTCTAAGCTAACTTTTTAGAGAACTAGCAATCAGATCTACCCAGTCTAAGAATTGAGATCCTTTTAACATAATTTGAATATAAAAATACATCTATTCCTCAAAGGAAGAAACATCTAGGGAACCAAAAATTTGATGCAACGGGTTCATGACATCATTGATCTGAGGAGTCATTTTACCTTTCTTGAGAATCTTGGGCAACCTAGAGCCACCTTTATAAGGGGTTATAATCCAGCTCTTTGCAATGGCATTTCTATAAACATCTTTTTTTTGAAAATCTAGCCCTTGATAAAGTAGGAGTCAAATATGCAAATTCTTTCTCTTCAAGGTGGAAAAAATTAGACATGGTATCCCTAGAGATATTCAACTATATACTTTTATCTTCAAAAAATTTCCACTAGGTATATAGTGTCTATGTATGCATTCTTGAATAAACTTTGAGCATGGGTAGGCTTGTGGGAAATTAGAGGCCATAAGAAAGTTAGCGTCTAAGACTTTGATGGGGAAGGGATTGGATAGCTTTTAACATAATCTCTTTGTTACCCCACCTAAATTGACCCCTAAAAGATCTGTGCTTGATACAATAGGAGATTTACTATACAAATTGTGGGTATTCTTAAAAATGTGCAGAGTAGATTTTATGGTTTAAAATTCCCTCACTTTTCTTGAAATTCAAAGTATAAAACACAATTTCTTCTACTAATAGGTGAAAAGGAAAAGGATTGAAGGGTTCAAGAATTACCTAAATAATAGATTATCATGACTATGAAAGAAAGTTCCCTTCTTCAGACTCTTGTTGTTGACACTCAATCAACTAAAGAAAAAATGTGTAAAAAGAAGAGAAATTTCATTCCTATATAATTTCTAGCCAAATCAGAGCATTAATCATGGGAAGGACATAATTAATTAGACATGTCATAGGAAAAGGAGGATGTGATAAGGTGGTGCTTGATAATAAATGTGAAGTGAGTAACATAAATGATTTGCTTCCTCTGCATGTGCCAAACTTCTCTTTCACTCTTCAAAAATAAATCTTAGCATGAAATTTGATCATTACGTTACTTTGATTTATTAACCATCCATGATTGATGATATCATACCTAATTTTTGTTAGTCCCAAAAAGACATCTAGTTATAGTGCACTTTCTAAGAATTAGACTCTCTGGTGCAAAAAATTGTGGCCTATTAACTATATTGCATGAAGACCAAAAATGGTTTAAAATGATGAACCAATTAAACCTTTTGAACTTAGTTCAAATGATATAAGTAGTGAAAGAGGTTCAAGAAAGACCAAAGAAAGATAAGTCAATGACAATTCCCATAACCAAATTGTTTATAAAGGAAACCTAGGGGTTGAACTTGGTCAACAATTAGCTTGAGGGAAGGATGAATTGAAAGGATGAGGATGGTGAATGATTGATGAAAATGGTATCATACCTCAAATTACATTTAACTCTTGATAGAATTGATGGTTCAACATAAAAAATTTAAAAAAAAAGTGAACCAAAAATAAAGAATAAAAATGGTGACTAAAAAACCATGAATTAACATTGACTCTATCTGGGGATTGGTTTTTGACTGAAAACTAAAGAATGCAGAAACTCAAAAAGGCATACCTAAAGTGAGAAAAACAAAAAAGGAAAAATGAAAACATAAAAATAGGAACCTAGGCTAAATATGTACAAAAAGAAGGACCAACTTCAATACTTGAATAATTTCAAATCTTGTTGATTGTAGGTATATGGCAAGATTTCACCATCTAGATGTGACAACTTCATAAAATTGGGTCCAATTAGTTCAAGAAACTTGAAAGGACCTTTCCATAATGATTCAAATTTTCCATGACTCCCCTTTTCTTCATTTCACTTATCCCATAAGAGAACTTCATCACAGGCATAAACTTCCTTGGCCTTGCATTTCGATCAAATTTTCTTTTTACCTTCATTTGATGATATGTGATTCTATCCACCATTTTACTTCCGTCTTCTTCCAATTTTGTCAAATAAATAATTCTCTTTTCTAGGGAGTATTAAAAGAAATAATCTTCTATTGGCATCTATAATTTTGTAGTAGAAAGATTTAAAGGTAAGGATAATTGTATATTAATTCCATACATCAGTTTGAATGGAGACATACCTATTTCCCTCATAGGAGAAGTCCTATCCATCCATAGTGCTTCATGTAATTTTGTATGCCAATCTCTACCATTAATGCTTAGAAATTTCTTCATGATGGAAACCAAGTTCTTATTACTTGACTTGGCCTAACCATTATCCTACATGAAATAATCTGAAGCATGTGCTAGGATGACTCCATTTCCATAGTAGAACATAGTGATAACTTTAGAAGAAAAACAAGCAACTATCTTTGCAGACACTTCAAACCTCACTAGAATATGATTCATAAGAAAGTCACAAGTTACTTGAGTGTTTTCTTTCTTGGTCAGAATAGCCTTGACCCACTGAGTGAAATAGTTAATTGTCATCAAGATAAACATATGCCCTATACTATATATTGGATTTATAGGTCCAATGAAATTGATGACCCATTGTTTAAAAGGTTCATCAATAACTACTGGTCTAAGAAGTAGTGTTGCTAATTGAGGCTTTCCTACGAATAATTTGAATTTTTCACAATCCTTGACATACAAATAAGCATCTTAGAATATACTAGTCCAATAAAAGGAATTAATAAGAATTTTATAGGCTATAATAGAAGAGGAGAAATGACCTCTACACACTTCTTTATGAAACATCTTGAGTAATTTCTTTTGCTGAGCTTCATCAATGTATCTTAGGTAAGTCCCATCTATCCCTCTTTTGTATAAAATGCCTTGAGCAATTACATATTTTATGGGTTTTAATCTCAAATCTCTTCTCTCTTTGGGAGTCATTCCTTTAGGACAATTTCCATATGTCAAGTAATATGCTACTTTGGAAAACCATGAGTCAGTGAGACTCACCAACAAAACTTGTGGTGATTCTTCCATCTCATCTATAATAGAAATGTTTTCAGCAATCAACTTACACAAACATTTTCCTCTTAGCTAGTTTTTTAGTTTTATATCAATATTATATTCTTTTAGTTTAACCACCCAATTATCCCTTTTATTCAATCCCAAATATTGTGGAGTTAAAATACTTTTCACAGTAGTTTTATGAACATAAACAACAGAATGAGAATGTAGAATGTAATATCTAAACTACTTAACTTCTTTTACTACTACAAAGGCTTGTTTTTCAATGAGTGGATACCTAAATTCATGATTTTTCAAAGGTACACTCATGAATTCAATAGGGGATTCCTTACCTTGACTATCTTTCTGTGTTAGTATACCCAAAAAATGTATGCTTAGATGCATAACAATAAATGATGAAATCTTTTTTAAAATCTAGAGTCACCAAGGTGGGAGCCAAAGAAATAGAGCTCTTAATGTCTCCAAATTCTTTCTTTCCTTGCTTGTTCTACCTGAAGACTTCTTTGTCACTCATCATTTTTATTATTTCCTTGGTGAGTTCAACAAAATCTAGCATGAAGGGTTGAAGAAAGTTGACTTGGCCAAAATAAGTTTTGACTACACTTTTATTTACTAGGAGACTTAGTTGTTGGATAACCTTCACCCTCTAAAGATTTATTTGGAGTTCCCTTCTTCAACATGATGTGTCCTAGAAACTTTACTTCTTCAACAAAGAAAACTAACTTTTTAGAATTCGAGGATGTTCTCTACATCTCTAAAGTAGGGTAAGTGAGTCTCTAAAATGATCTTTTCTCCTCTTAGAGAACATAGTTAGGTCATCTAGATAAATCATAATGATTTTGTCTCTTAGGTCTTTAAAAAAGGAATTCATGGCTCACTAAAATGTGGCATCAATGTTGATGAGACCAAAAAGGCATTCTATTGTAAGAAAATGTGCCCCAAGGAGTTATGAAAGCTATTTTATGTTGAGTAGTCTCTAGTACACTAATTTGGTTGTAACTTGAAAAACTATTAAGAATTGACATCATTTTTGCTCCTAGAAATTTTGGTAGAAAATGCTCCATTATAAGAAGCACATAGTTATCTTTGAGGCTAGCCTGATTTGGGTTGCAAAAATTGACATAAATTCTTATTTCTCTATTTTTCTTCTATACTGGGACAATATTGGCTACCCAAGTAGAGTGGTGGATGGGATAAATGATTCATGATTTGAACATGTTTTCTACCTCCTTAAAAATATCTTCAAAAACTTTACAGTTGTAACTTCTCACCTTTTGTTTGAAGGGGACAACTTCTGGTTTCAATGGAATAGAATGACTATACTCTCCATTCCTAAAAATTTTCAAATTATCATAACTCCAAGAAAAAACATCCTTAAAATTAGTTAATAATGATTTCAGTTTATCTTTCTCCTTTGAAGAACATTTTTTCCCAATAGTAGTCCACTTCTAATTCTTACTACTTCCAACATTGATCTTATTATATTTTCTTATTACTTCAAGATTTGGGTCCTTTTTTGGTATAAAACCTTCACTCTTTTGTGAAAAAAATATTTTCCAAAGAGATTAATCCATGAGAAATTCTATTTCCTTTTAATTGAACTATTTCCTATTTTCTTGAGGGCCTAAGTGATCTTCAATTAGAATTTTTGAAGAGCCTTCAAAATAGGAATCAACAAAACATCCTGCACAAACCATGAACTATTCAATGTGCTTATCACTGTCAATGACTGGCCAATTATTTACATTATTGGGCACACTAGGATGGTAAATCATCTCGATCTTGTATTATTTTCGATCAAATTCTAGATGTGAAAGAAGTAATGAAGCCAACACTAATAGAGAATTTGCTTTTGGAGTTCTCATTTCTAGGGATTGCTTTGATATTGAAGGCATCAAAGAACTCAATATTGTCCCAAACTAGATTTTGATATTACTTTAGGAAATAATTCTTCATAAAATAAAGTCCTAAAACTTATTTTACAATTAGCTCAACATCTCCTTTCATAGTGAGTAATTTTATTCCTTTCAATTTTACTTCATGCAATCTTAAAAGAAGGGCCTCATACTCTAAAGTATTACCAGTCTTAGGAAAATCTAATTTGAAAGAATGTGTTAGTATGTCTCCATTAGGGAAAATTAGGACAACTCTAGCTCCTAATCTAGAACTAGAGAAATTTCTATTAGACTCCATGTTTCATATTTCTTCTTCCTCAAAGTGACCTATCTCTTCTTTAGACTGAATAAAGTAATTACCAAATTGGCATTTCTGATATAAATCATGAGATTTCAAAGCATCAGAAGGAAACATTATATATTCATTTTTCTCCTTAGGGGTTAACTAGATCTTCTTGTTACTAATAGGGATAATAGATTTATAGCAATCCATCTTTATCTCACTGCCCATTTCTTTACAAAAAGTTTGACTAAATAACATCCCATAACTCACTAGTATCTCAGTCACTAAGTTAAATTTTCAGCCTCTTTTCAAGGTATGTTGCTAGCACTACTTGTGCATCTTTTTATTGATAGTTGTCTAATGAAGGTATGTAATTATTTTCATTTATGGAAATAGATGATGTACATGCTTATAGGAAACCTTGAAAATAAAGATACTTAACTTTTGGTACTTTGAAAATTGTCTAAGTACAAATTTGGTATACAATAGTATATTTTTTTGTTTGTGACTTATAGCTAATGTCATATTATGACTAGAAAATTTAGATGGAGATAGTATACAATTTGATGATGATGTGTATAACCTCAAAAGTCAATATAAATTGTACAAAAATGAGATATTCATGTTTTACCAATGAAACATGACAATGGAATTAAAGAAAAAGAATTATTTTATTTATAAAATAATTACTTGTCCAATTAGGGCTGACATCCTAGATATTTACTCTAAGTTGAAAAAGTGTATTGTGGTCTTAGCTAACCTAGTAGAAATTTGTGTAAAGGCATGATATTTATGCAAAGGACATCTTTTGAATTCAAGTGTACTATCTTGGAGAAATTGTATTGAGCAATTGTATGTAAACTTTTGTGAAAGCGATATATGAAAAGTTTGTGAAACTATTTTGTGATCCAAGATCAAACTAAGAAAGAATCTATATTCTAGAAGTCTAATTACTTGTTTGGGGAATGAGCTCTTCTTGTAATTATTATTGCATGTTTAGGCATTGGGTGTTGAAAATATTCAATACTATGCAAGGTTATTAAGAGGGGAGGGGTAAATCAACAACCAATTTTTTTTTAATCAATTATAGATCTTAATTGCAGTAATCGAATTACCATTTAGTTTATCATATTTGAACTAATTGCATGCATGAAAAATTGGAAACATAAAAACATCATAACACTTGAACAAAATGATTTGGTGACCCAGATACCTTGCAAATACAAAGTAAAACTAGGGTGGGGATGATACCCACAAAAATTCAATACTATAGCATAAAGTTGGTCTATTAAGGCTTACATTGATCACTTCTAATGATCTACCCTATTAGGAGAAACTAGGACTAATAGGTCTACTTTTTAAGAGGTTTTACAAACACATAATGAAGTATGCACTCTATTAAGAGATTTAAGAAAGACTGTTAAGTCTACCTTAAGAAAGGATTTTGACTAGTTCACCTGTTAGGATGAAATCATAGATCTTTGACTTACAACTGGATTGTCGATAGAGATTATTTGATTGTACTAATCACTTTTATATAATGAATATGTCTTTGCTACTGCTCTTTTGATATGGCCTTCATAATTCACTTTCTATCTACTACTTAGCTTCAACTATTGATGCAGGAGCATCGAGAGGTATAAGGGCAATCCTATGTCACCCAAAAAAATGTACTTAGAATTAGTTTCTATTTCATTTGTTTTCCATTTTAGATACCCATTTGGGTCAAATAAAGGTTCTAACTCTCACCGTTCCACTATCAGTGTTCTAGATTAGAGTATTTGAACACCTTGGGATATGTGTAAATGCCAAAAAAATAGGAGTATGTAATTGAGACATAATTTTGGTAAATTAGAGGGTATAAATTGTCTTGATGAATGCAATTGTAATTTAGAGCATTCTAGAAAAAGAATCAGGTCAAAATGCCCCATGGTTTGAAAGTTATCACAATTTTTTGGTTTTTGGAGACCTCCTAAGAATGCTTCAAAGTTAGGTTAGGGGCATTAAATGACCTCAAAAAGGGACAAAAAATAGGAGATGAGAAAATATGGTCCATAGGGCTATAGAGAATTTTGAGAGCTTTCTAGAAATGTAACCAGTTCGTCAATTAGAGCTACGGTTCAAAAATTATGCCTCCTGAAAGTTCGGTTACCGTTTTTGGATTCTTCTAATTTTGTGGCGACTCCTAATGCAACTTCTAGAGCCTTCTGTTTGGTTAGTGGATGCCAACTAGCACTTTCTAGAATTTATTCTTAATCCTTAATCCTTTGAGGTCTATTTAAGAACATTTCTGGCATTGTAAAAGGCAGTTCGAATTGGAGTTTGAGAGAAGGTATTACGAGAAGAATTTATCCCCAGATTTATGCTATTATAACCCCATAGGGCATGTTTTGGAGTCTATTTCTCTACACTAAGTGTACTAGAATATTTTCATAGTTAATAAATTTTTCCCTTCCTATTGTGTCCATTCTGAGTGTGGGTTGTGTTGCCATCAAGTGGTATCAGAGCTAGTTTTCTTGAGTGTGTAGACAGAGTGCCAAATGTGAGGCAGTTTGCACAAGGATTGTGTGGTTGTGGGTTTGAGTTAAGAAGATGCCTCCACAAAGAGAGCATGGTGGAAGGGTCAAAGCTATTAATCTTGAGGAGGTTAGAGCCCTCCAAAGGTAGGTACAAGCTTTGCAGGAGGAGATTCATAGAGGAACAAATGTTACTACAGGTGACAAAAGTGAGGATAACAATGAAGAAGAAGAAATTGGACTAGAAGGGGAAGTTGATGGGGAAGTTTTGAATCAGGTAGAGGAGAGGCTTTTTAGGGCCATTACTAAGTTTGGGAAAATACTTACAATTGATGTGGGTGTATTTTCAGAAAATCTAAAACCAGATGAGTTGATCAACTAGATCAATGAACTAGAAGAGTACTTTGAGTATGAAGATATCAGGGATCCAAATAGGGTTAAGTTTGCAAAGGCCAAACTGAAAGGACATGCCAAAATCTAGTGGAAAGAGGTTCAATTGGAAAGAAATAGAATAGGAAAGTAGAAGATCATAAGGTGGGATCACATGGTGGACAAACTAAAGAAGTAGTTCATTCTTGTTGACTACGAGCTTGATTTGTTTAAGAAGATGCACGAGTTAAAGCAAGCAAGAAAATCAGTCCAAGAATATATAGAGGAATTTTATCAACTTCTAATTAGAGTAGGGAATGTGAAAGTAAATAAGGAGAAGGTTGCTCATTATATCAGTGGGTTGTGACCTAGCATCCAGGAGGAATTAAGTCTGGTAAGAATGACCAGTGTTGAAGAGACATACCAGTTTGCCCTATGATTTGAAGAGAAGCTAAATAAAAGGTTTGAAGGGAGACAAAGAGGGCATGGTCAAGGAGGAAGGGCTAGTGGTAGGTCATTTGGAGGCTGAAATGAACCCAAAAAAAAATGAAGATGTGGGTACTAGCAAGAACCAGAGGAATGAGGGTTTCAACTACTCTCATGATGAAGACTTTGGAAATTAGAGAGGAAGAGGTAGAGGACATGGACAAGGAAGAGGAGGCTTCTGTGGTACCTATTTCCATTGCAATGAAGAAGGTCATCGTGTCTTTGAATGCCCTCAATGAAAAGGAAGGATATATAGGAGAGCTGAGGGTCAAGCTAGGGTTGCTCATGTGGATGAGGATGCACAATCATCACATTTAGAGGATGTAGAAAGAGGAGAGACTTTAGTAAATGAAAGGGTCCTACTAAGTGGAGAGATTGAACCAGGAAAAAGGAGGAGTTTATTCCATACCAAGTGCAAGTGTGAGGATAAATGTTGTGATGTAATCATTGATGGTGGTAGCACTGATAACTTGGTATTAGAGGAGATGGTCTCTAAGATGAAGCTAAAGAGGGAGAAACACACCTAGCCCTATGAAATTTCTTGGGTGAAAGATGATCATAAGGTCCTAGTAAGTGAACAATGTTTAGTGAAGTTCAAAATTGGGAGTTACCATGATGAAGTTCTTTGTGATGTTATTCCAATGGATGTTTTCCATCTATTGTTGGGTAGACCGTGGCAGTTTGATAGGCATGTAGTACATGATGGTCATGCAAACACATACTCTCTAACAAAGGATGGAGTTTGCCACAAACTGAAGCCTATGAAAAAGGAAGGCGAAAAGGTGTGTAGCAATGCTAGGATTTGTCTTGTTGATGGAAGTTTGTTTTTAGATGGCATGAAACATCAGCGTATGTGCTATGCTTTGATTCATAGGAAAGACAAAAAAGGTAGTAGTTAAATACCACTTGAAGTTTCAGACTTACTAGGTGAGTTTGGAGATATCATCTCTAATAATGTTCCAAAAGGATTTCCATCAGTAAGCCAAATCAGTCACTAGATAAATTTAATCCCAGGAGCTAGTTTGTCTAACAAGGCTGCTCACAGGATGACTCCTACTAAAACTGAGGAGCTAAATAGACAAGTTCAAGAGCTATTAAGGAAGGGCTTGATTGGGGAGAGATTGAGTCCACACACAATACCTATAGTACTAGCAACAAAAAAGGATGGAGAGTGGAGGATTTGTATAGACTCTCAAGCTATAAATAGGATAACCATCAAGTATTGGTTTCCTTTGCCAAGAATGGAAGATCTTATGGACTGCTTGAGTGGAGCTCAGTACTTCACAAAGATAGATCTCAAGAGTGGCTACCATTAGATACAGATATGAGAACAAAATGAGTGGAAAATAGCCTTCAAGACCAAGGAGGCTCTTTATGAGTTGTTAGTCATGCCCTTTGGATTGATGAATGCCCCAAGCACCTTCATGCAGCTTATGAATGAGGTACTTAAGAAGTACTTGAGAAATTTTTTTATTGTTTATTTGGATGATATTCTAATTTTTAGAAAGACTTTGGAAGAACATTTATTGCATATTCATACTTTTCTTGAGAGGTTGAGGGAAGAGAAACTATTAATTAATTTGAAGAAGTGTATGTTTGCTAAAAAGGAATTAGTCTACTTGGGGTTTGTTATATCACCTGAAGGTCTCAAAATGGATCCAGAGAAGGTGAAAGCCATCTTGGAATGGCCTACTCCAAGGTCTTATACTAAGGTAAGATCATTTCATGGTTTGCTTATTTTTTACAGGAAGTTCATTAAGAATTTTAGTGGCATATGTGCACCCCTAACTAACACAATAAGAGGGAATAGAAAAGAGTTCAAATGGACTGCAGTATCTGTGAGAAGTTTTGAAATGCTGAAGAAGAAGGTGATAGAACAACCTATGTTTGCACTTCCATATTTTAGAAAGGTGTTCTAGGTGGATTGTGATGCTAGTGGTAGTACTATTGGGGCTATATTAAGCCAAGAAGGTAAGCCTATTGCATATTCTAGTGAAAAATTGAATGATGCGAAAAAGAAGTATTCTATTTATGATCAAGAGTTCTATGCAATAGTTTAGGCCTTAAAGAAATGGAGGTATTATTTATTGCCAAAGGAACTTGTTTTATATACTGATCACCAGGCATTACAGTACCTAAATAGCCAAGGTAAATTGAATCAGAGGCATATGAAGTGGGTAGAAATCTTATAGAGCTATACATTTGTGTTGGAGCATAGAAGTGGAAAATCTAATAGGGTTGCAGATGCATTAAGTAAGAGACAATTTTTGCTTACAGTAATGTAGGTTGAAGTAGTTGGGTTTGAGGAACTCAAGAATCTATACCCTAAGGATCTTGATTTTTTAGAAGTGTGGAAAGCTTGTAAAGAGCCTATTGTTGTAGACAGAACCAAGTGGCTAGACTATTTGATTTAGGATGGTATGTTTTTCAAGGGAAATAAATTATGCATTCGAAGGAGTTCCCTGAGGGAAAATATGATTAAAGAGAAACATAGTGGAGGGATGGCAGGACATTTTGGTTGAGATAAGACCATTTCCATTCTCAAAGAACATTATTTTTGGCCTCAAATGTCATAGGACGTGAAGAGGTTTGTACATAATTGCTAAGTTTGTCAAGTGGCCAAGGGATTTAGTCACAATACTGGACTATATCATCCATTGCCTATTCCATCAAAGCCATGGGAGGACATAATTATGGATTTTGTTCTTGGATTGCCAAGGACACGAAGGAGTAATAACTTAGTATTTGTGGTGGTTGATAGGTTCTCCAAAATGGTACATTTAATTCCATGCCACAAAACTCATGATGCTATCCATATTACAGACTTATTTTTCAAAGAGGTGGTAAGACTACATGGTCTCCCAAGGAGTATAGTTTCTGATAGAGATACTAAATTTGTGGGCTATTTCTAGAGAACATTGTGGAAGAAGTTAAGAATAGACTTTAAATTTAGTTCCACACATCACGTGTAGACTGACGGCCAAATGAAAGTGGTAAAAAGAAGTCTGGGTAATTTGTTGAGATGTTTAGTTCGGGATAAACCCAAGGGGTGGGATTAATTATACCACAAGTAGAGATTGCTTACAATAACTCTATAAATAGGAGTATTGGTAGATCACCATTCCAAATTGTATATAGAAGTAGCCCAAGGACTACACTAGAATTAAGAAAGATAGAGCAAGGGGAGAGGACAAGTGTTGAAGCTGAAGAATTTGCTAAACATATCAAGCATCTACATGAGGAGGTCTAGGTACACATTACCAAGATGAATGAATAGTATAAAGCTAGGGCTGATCAAAGGAGAAGACATAAGGAGTTCCAAGTAGGGGATCTAGTCATGGTACACTTAAGAAAATAAAGATTTCTAGCTGATACTTACAACAAGCTAAAGATGAAGAAATTTGGCCCCTGGAAAATTTTGAAGAAACATGACTCAGGAAATGCATATGAAGTAGAGTTGCTAGATGGAATTCACATTTCTCCTATTTTCAACATTGTAGACTTAATAGAGTATCATGATGATGTTACAGATGAGGAGCTAATGTTAGAGCCGTGTCCAATTCCTACTTCTAAGAAGAAGGAGATAGAGGAGATTCTAGATAGTCATGTGGGTAGGAGTACCAAACATAGGTAGTATGAAGAGTATTTGGTCAAGTGGAAAGGATGGCTGATAGAGGACTCAACTTGGATATCAGCAGTTAAGGTTTCCCATTTGGAATTTCCTCTACCATTCATAAAGTGATAGGGTCACTTTTCAATCTACCCTGGATGTCTAATGCAGGAGTATCTAGAGGTATAAGGGCAATCCTATGTCACCCAAAAAAAATGTACTTAGAATTAGTTTTTATTTCATGTGTTTTCATTTTTGGATACCCATTTGGGTCAAATAAAGGTTCCAACTCTCACAGTTCCACTATTAATGTTCTAGGTTAGAGTATTTGAACATCTTAGGATACATGTAAATGCCAAAAAATAGGAGTATGTAATTGAGCCATAATTTTGGTAAATTAGAGGGTATAAATTGGCCATATGAATGTAATTGTAATTTAGAGCATTCCAAAAAAAAATAGGTCAAAAGGCCCCACTATTTGAAAGTTATCGCAATTTTTTAGTTTTTGGAGACCTCCTAAGAATGCTTCAAAGTTAGGTTAGGGGCAATAAATGACCTTAAATAGGGTTTAAAAATCGGGGATGAGTGAATCTAGTCCATAGGGCTATAGAGCACTTTGAGATCTTTTCAAAAATGTAAATGGTTCATCAATCGAAGCTATGGTTCAAAAGTTATGCCTCCCAAAAGTTTGGTTACCATTTCTGGATTCTTCTAATATTGTGTTGACTTCTCATCCAACTTCTAGAGCCTCCTATTTGGTTGATGGATGCCAACTAGCACTTTCTAGAATGTATTCCTAATCCTTAATCCTTTGGGGTCTATTTAAGAACATTTTTGGCATTGTGAAAGGTAGTTCGAAGTGGAGTTTGAGAGAAGGTATTGGGAGAAGAATTTATCTCTAGATTTATGCTATTGTAACCCCATAGGGCATTTTTTGGAGTCTATTTCTCTGCACTAAGTGTACTAGAATATTTTTACAGTTAATAAAATTTTCCCTTTCCTCTTGTGTCCATTCTATGCTTGGGTTGTGTCACCATCAACTATCCACATTCACATTTTACATGCTCATTATCTTACATATGGATGTGATACAATACATCACATATATATACCAATCCATATTACATGGTTACAAATTTGGCCATCATATAGGTTAATACATATATCACAAAGTTGGCCTAAATGAAGACACTCAAGTTTTGAATACTGACTTGGTGAAGTTCTGATACTCGATGCCCACTGTTATTACTCGACATCATCATGTACTTGGTAGATGTAGAAGATTGATCCATACTAATCACTTCAAAGTAGTCTTGAACTTAGCCTATGTTGGTGACTCAGTAGATACTATGTAACTTGGCATAAACTAAATCACTCAATAAACACATAAGCTCAGGTTATACTAGCTTTCCATTACATGAACTATGAATTCAATAGAAATTGTGATGCTCAATAACTACTAACATGCTCAAATTGAACCGCTAGACTAAATCTACTTTGTTTGAACTATTGGGATTCACACTAATTGAATACACTTGGTAACCACTAAAATTATTAGTAGCTACTGGAATTAGTCTAGAAAACTCAGTAGTAACTATAGAGCTCTGTGGCTACTGAATTGCATGGAAAACACTATAGACTATTTAATGAGCTTTGTAGCCATACAAAATCTAAAATAGTGTGTGTCACTAATAAATTTTTTTATTGATATGTCAAAAATATCCCCCTTTGGAATTAGTGACAAAAACACTTATCAACCAAAATCTTATATACATCACCATGTGATACTAGCTCGATAAAATATACTATTTTTAAAATTTTCAAAATTTATCTTTGTAAGGTATACTATACATCATCTGTTATATACATTCTCCTCATAGCATGTTTCTCCCCCATACTATGTGTCTCTCCATATATAGTATACCATGTATCTCAATAATAATCTCCCCCTTTTTGACAATACTGCCAAAGATTTATTCATAACTTATCTACATGGAGACACCAAAATGAGATAAAAAATTAGAATGTACCTTAAGAATAAGTGCGAAGGTTTTATCTCAATTATCTTGCAAAATATTGCATGTATGTAGAGCCATTTGTACTTTTGTAGAGAGTTCTATCATGTGATCTACGATAGAGACGTTGTAGTCATGGATCGACGTTTTTGAGTAAACAATATTTTTTTGAATTGTATCCATGATAGGAAGGATCTTATTTTGAATATCAATTAGTATTGACTAGATCCTTGCTTCTTCTCTTAACAATTCTACCTACATGTTTGACCAAAATCTGGTCTTCATGTAATGTGTAGAGCTTGAGCTATGGTCAAGTTGCAACTATTGATCACTAGCTTTCATATCCTCATCAATTTTTGATAGCTTGCCCTTTTTTTCATTTGTGAACTTAGAAACAACACACAACTTCCCAAAAAGTGATGTCACATTGGTGTAGGAGGTCTCAAGATTGATCAAAATTGATGAGAGCTCAACTTGATGAATAAGAATTTGTTGAGCAATGTGCTCCAAGACTTTACTATCAAATTTCTTTTCAACTTTCTCAATTATCTTGTCTTTTCCACTAGTGTCCTCATTAAACTTTTGGATTGCTTCTACTAATTGTAACAAAATAGGTTGAGAAGTATCAACCTCAATTCCTATAGCCGTAGAAAAAATATTTTTAGCATCATCGATAATCTTATTCTCTCTATCTCTTTCTTCTCTTAATTCTTGTTGTTTTGCCTTTCTCTAAAGAATTTCATCAAACTCATGCATTTTATCTATAGAAAGATTATGAATATCCCATTTGGGGATTTCTATTTCCTTATCTAATTCTATGTCATCCTCTATGTCCTTTCCTTTACTCAAAATTTTTGTACTCGATTGAGCCTTAGGTTCAACTATCCTTGTACTTAATCCTTTTGTGTCTGGAATGGAAACAATAGTTGATATACTAGGACTTGCAATGAAAATTGACATAGTACTAACTAATGGAATACTAACAAGAATCCTTGTTAAATCCAAAACTAAAGAAGTCATATCTGAAGTACTTACTACTGAAAAACTCAAAACTATAGAAGATACTGTATTTATGACTAATAACATCAACTTAGTAGCTAAAGAAGAGAGAGGTTGCAGCTTAGTAGATGAAGTGGAAGTCACTTTTGTCAATGATATATTGAGCTGAGTGGGGGCAAAGAGTGATTGGACATTTAAAGTGTCTGTGGTTGTCACAATAAAACTTTTTAAAGCTATCTCCATGATTGATGTTTTCAAGAGTTTACTTGGAGAGTGAGGAAGTGAGGCAATGACTAAAAATACTATCTTCATTGGGTTAGTCTCCTCATCATCTTCCTTATCTTCCTTAGTAGCTTCTACTTCTTGCTCATCTTCTTCTTCCTTTTCTTTAGCTAATTGCTCCTTATATTCTTCATAATCAATAGTAACACAATGAGTTGTTCCTTCATCATCCTCTTCATCCTTACCTTCTTCTTCTTCATCATCCTTTACATCTACTAGGAAGTAACTTGGTTTATGTAGATGATAAACATTCTTCCACATGTTTGTAGCATTCTTAACTACATGCTCTATATCATTGATCAAAATTAAACATGTATTAAACCTAAGAGTCATTTTATCTTCATTTTTCTTCAAAGACTCTTTTACCTCAACATTTATCATGCTCGGTATTAATTTCCTTAGGGTTTGTGCATAAATATCTTTTGTTTTTTACATTGCAAAGTCCCATCTTGGCTTTATTCTCTCTAACAATTCATTAGAGATTTGAGAGGCGATTTGATCTAGTGAATACTTCCATTTGCCCATTTTGGTCAACACAAGTTCTTCCACCTATTTCTACTCTAACTCTATCCTTTTTTCATACTTCAAAGATTTAAATTTTTTTATACCTATACCTTCTTCCATTTGTTTCAACTTTTCTTGCAAGGTGGGAGGAGGTTTTCTAAGAACAATATCACTTCATTTCTTCATGGACCTCCTTGTGAAGACTATAATGGATGGCTTAGGTAGCTTGATGATGATCACCTTGTATTTATTCTTCATAGGTTCTTCTTCCTTTTCTAATTCCTCTTCATCCTCTACTTCTTCTACATCTTCTCCTTTACCTTCAGTTAATATGAGAGCTATGCTAGATTTTAGTTTAGCTATCCTCCTCTTTCCTTTGTTAACTGCCTAACGGAGCTTAATTTCTAGTTCTATCCTTTCCTTGGCTTCATCATAGGTTCCAAAGTATAGTGCCTTTGGATCAATAGGTTCATTAACTAGATCTTGAATAATATCCTTTGCTTCAAAAATATTTACCTCATAAGGAAGAGGTTTTACCCACAGAATCTTGGGCTTTACTGCTTGGATGTAAACTCTGTCACAATCTACCAAAAAGTGCACATCATCTTTATAATCCTCAACTAACTTCTTAGGTATCTTGAACCTATTGTTAATTTTCTCCTTGAACACTTCAAAGTAGTTGTCCATAATGCTAACATAGTTCTCTCCAATTTCTGCAATGTATTCATTTATTTGGTATAATATAGGCACATCTTTTCTCCATACTACCATGCCTTTGGAAGGGAAGAACTTTTAAACATAAAAGAAAAAATAAGCCAAAAGTGAACCAAATTTATAGGGGTTGTTCTTGGATGCCTTGATAATTTCCATGTTTTTGATGAGTTTTTTCAACAACAAATCTGCCAAGTCATAAGATAGATTATTTTTCACCACTTTATAAGCTAAGTCCACAGCTTCACACAATGTACTATTATATATCTTATGTGCTATAACATGAATCCCAAATTTTAGATCTACATCTATCACACTACTAATTTTCATGCCTCTACCATCCCACTTTTCTAGGGTTTTCTTTTTCTAGGTCAGCCAAACCTAGGGTTTTGGTGGTTTTAGCTTTAGTGAGCATGGGGAGGCTAGTGATGTGATGAATCATTTTCTTTGTAATCACAACTAGTTTCTCAAGCCATAGTTGACCATTATGTACTCAACTTAGAATGTATCTAATCCGTTTAATTTGAAAATCTCAAGGCATGTGGGGAATATGTGTTAAACCTTTGTCTTCCAAATTCTTATGCTTAGGTTTAAGAATTCCATTAACATACGATTCACCTAGGGCATCATCCATTTCTCAGGTACCAATTTCTTGAATAGAACACTTGAGATGAGTATGAATATTGCTAATAAGGAGTACCTTTGGAGGAATTTTCAATTGAGCTCCATTGGGGTCTAGGATTTCTACAAATGTGGGCACAATTTTGAAATTTGGCACTTTCCATTTGACTCCTTGAACCGACATATTAGACCCTCTCTTCATTTTTCTATTGCTTAATATCATTTTACTCGATAAACTATGAGAACATTGATAACTTTCTACAAATTTTCTTAAAGTTTCTTGATCACACTGTAAATCACTTCTTCACAATAGCACTTAGATTTTATTGTGAGAAATGAGTTCTATTCCATAATTTTTGTTAAAGATTTTCCATTAATGCTTGATGTGAAGGTAATTGAGTTTACATCATGCTTGATGTCATGCCACCTATCTACAAGGCAAAAACTCAACTAATAAACTAGGATTGATGAGCGAATGAAGATATCATACTCAAAATCTAGATTCAAGTTTCTCACAAGGGATTACATGGTTGTTAACCTCTAGAAACAAAAATATGTTGAGATTCTATGGATACAAGCCCTTAATATGAAGCACTATGATGTGTGAGTATAATTCCCAAATTGTTAGGGTGATGGTGAAGATCTAGAGGTTGAAGTGCGGAAGAGTTTCATCCCCTAATCCTTCTATTTCCATTACTATAGAGTTTACCTTTATTATAATAAATTCATTCTCATCAATACTCAATTATCATTATTATTATTATTATTATTATTTGGAAACTACCCATACCTACCACTAATTACATTGTTTATTTAATAGTTTACTATTACAAAATGTAAGCTAATATTATTACATTGCAATTAATCCTTGATAAAATTTAATAATACTATCCTCAAATTCAATGCTACCTATACTATTCTAAGAAAATATTCCTAAAATACAATATATATAAATAATACATTCCTAAAGTGTCTAAAATTAGAATATATTATAACTAAAATATATCCTAAATTAATGAGTATAATTCCATTCCCTTTAAATTGTTAACCAATCCTACAATCCATCTCAACTTAAATTTAATCATTAACATTGTTATTATTATTATAGTGTTGATTTTACCATGATCTCTAGTTTTTCACTTTTACATCATAAATCTTTATTTAAATGAATGTTATATTAGTTTGAACTATACATATATCCTATTATTTATAACATATGATTCAAATATTCACTGACCAACTATGAATTCCCTTTTAACAAAATAAATAAAAAACAAAAAAATATGGAAAAACACCATGCAATCCACCCCCTTCAATACCTAAATCTATACATACATGACACAATATTCCTCTCCCCCCCCCCCCATTATACCCCCTAGACCACACGAATTAACTACAATAGAGTATTTTGTAAGCAATATTAAGCCTACGTGCACTTTTCAAAGAAGTTAGAATAAGTACTTTTTGTGTTTAATTCTAAACTTCACCAAACTCCTTAAATGAGTTGACACCCTACTCATTTCTTATTTGTTGACAGTCATGGGTACCTTCTTGGGCATACTTACATGGTAAAAAAAAAGGTAAAATAAATACCATTTTCAAATCAAGGGACTAGGCACTTAGAAAGAGGTTAGGAATTTTATAACACTTGTAAATTCATGACAAGGATTGCAAGTGGTAATCTCAACTTCCAAGAAGGTAATGTAAGATGGGAAATTTCCTCATTTATTGTGTAGGGTCTATAGGAATTATAAATTATGTTTTTTCTTCCCTATTTTTGTAATGTAAATATTCTGCATAGGATAATATCATGATCATGAATTAGAGATTTTTTTTAAATGACTTATTTCTACTTGTCAACCCAAGATATTATTATTTTATATAGAATTTATTATTTTATTTTTCTGCAATAGAATGAGATTTTTTTTTTCTTTGCCCATACATTTTCCAAAATGCAATATGCATCTATAGGTCTCATTTAAGCTCAACTACTTTGTCTAGCTCCTTCATGCATTCCCTATAGTTGTTGAGAATGAATCGGTGATGTTTATCAATGTATTATGCATTATCATTGTCCATTTTAACAAACAAACTAATATGAAGCAAGCTATCATGCTACAAAAAAATCTATTTGAAAAAGGATGGAACTCAAGAATCTTTGGAAACTAAATTACATTGCATGCCAATCAATTCCATAATATGTGCTATCTACAATTTCATCACTAACAATTTGATAACTAATTTGATTTCAACACTAGACATCAAGAATCTCAATTATTCTCATGTAATTAAGGAGATTCAAATGATAATGTTTAGTCCATTCTTTTTAGGTATAACATGATGCAAATTTCTTCCTTCAACACATTTCACATTTGAACAATGATAAGACAACATTAGCACATTATCAACCAATAATAGGGTGGTGAAGCCATCAATCAAGATACACATTGAAATATCTCACTAACAAGACATCTCACAATCTCTCTATCTGGTAAATCCATGAGACCAATAGCAATAAATAACAATAAAATGAATTTTCATAATAGGACAGAGTTCATATCTCCATTGCAATAAAACAAATATATATCTTCTTCTATGCAAAGAATGAATTTCATGAACATCAAGCTTCCAAGCTCTTCAAGTGAATACCTACAAAAAGAGAGACAAAATGGGAACCATGGAGGCTCACCTCCCAACCTAGGCCTCAAGGAGGCCACCCACCAAGCTTGGGGAAACAAGGCATAAATGGTTACAAACTATACATTCATATGCCATGCGTATTCACTACCATATAAAAAGATTTCACACAATACAATTACAACAAATCCCATCCCAAGGCTTGCACAAAGATTCATCAAATGAATCAATTATAGGGTAAAGGTGGGCTCTCACCATGAGGAGGATTTTCAAAACTTGAATTCACAATATAAACATCTTCTCAATATCAACATGCCCTTTCAGGGCATAAAATATCCTCCCTTCTACACACCTACTTATACCTCCCAAAATGCAAGTAAGCAAATGAACACATTCCATTAAACATATACAATCATCTCCACACATGGGAGTATTCCTCAACTACATGTGTGAGCCCAAATAACCCCTTCACCCAAGCATCTCTTCCCTCCCAAGGGTGAGTGATGCTTCATGTCCAACTCACAAAACACATAACATGAAAAAAAAGAAAGATCAAGAAAGATTCATACATAACTTCTCACATGCAACACACCAACAAGATCTTTACCCACAACACAACTAAAATACACCAAAATCTCATCATGAAATGAAGAACACCCTATCTATTCTACATGCAAAATGAAGAACATCATGGATCATGGGTACCAACCTACCTCCAAGAAAAGGCAATAAATAGTTGTAGTAGAGCTCCTTGCTCTTCCTTCAAACCCTAGTTGTCTCTAAAGATAGAAAGTGGCCAAGTGAGTTTCAAATTTAGCCATGCCTCTATATATCCTTTTCATTTTAGGATTGAATAAAGAATGCATCTTTTTGGGAGTCTCCTAGGTCTACTAGGCACCCTAGAGGTCATTATTAGCTTCCTAACTTATAGTATTAACATGGGTAGGGTTTATTTTTGTCACAACTTCACCCTAGAGTTACTTTATGGCCCTCTCAATGCTAGGTAGTTTAATTTTCAAATTTTCAAATTTTCCCATGGTGATAACCTTATTCTCATTACTAATTTAGGTCTATAATTGGATTTCTCAATTAAGGCATTTTTAATTTAGAATGAGGTGGCCACATGATCTATTATCAAAGAACATGTCATTTTACATAACGAGCACAAGTTTCAAGTGACACACACAAAATGCACTAAACATCACACATGACACATTCAAAATCTACACATGAAACACATACTGCACACATACATCTCATGTTTACAAAATAAGCACATCACAATGAGGTTTATGAATCTTACAAAGATTCACCTTGGAAAATTCATTTAAACATGTGTCTATACCTCATTTCCCCATTAAATTTCCATGGTTCCTCTTCCTACACATCAACTCGAGCATCAGTAGTCCAATGAGTCAAATAAGAGTATATAACATAAGTGCAAATAATAATAATATCCATATTAACATAATTCAAATTGAATATCCTTTCCTAATCTTTCAATTATTCCACTTGAAATGTTAAGATATCAAAATCCACATGTCATAAGCATCATAATCAAATTAATATTCATCCATACATTACAAATCTTCATAAAAATTTAACATTTACATTGCATCAAAATCTACTAATATTATATCACAAAGCTGCATCCATATATGTTCAAACATTTCTTACATAATTATAGTTCTTAGTGCATATATCAATGTAAAACACTACTAAACTATCAAATCAATAGATAAAGCAAATCCACTATCCATCTAAGTCTCAATAACTATCAAAATATCAAAGTCTCAAATAACAAAATGTAATAACATATCCATACTATGTCAGATTGAGGTGAGGCCTCACACTTGATATCATGCTTGAAAACCTATCATCCACTATCCAGTGATCAATTAGTGAAGGCTTCATGACTTGGTAAGCATGTGTTTCTTATTACTCCTAGCCTTGCTCAGTAAAGCCCATGACCTAACCTTACTTAGTAGAGAAGATAACTTAATGATAACTAATATTGATCTTCCTCAGTGATCCTTTTGTTTCTTGAATACTGATTTGGATTGTTGTCACCTTTCAATTTGGAATTTTTTGAATGTGATCTTGATAACATAGTTCTAGTTCTCCTTTGGAAACCTAGGTGGAAATGGTGGAGTCACCCATTTCTTGAGTGACATGACCATAATTACCTGGACTAGCATCCTTGGTATATCTAGGAATTCATTGCTACCTCATCTTCTTTCGAATGTTATCTTTTTTTCCTTCTTTTCATCTTCAACTTTACCAGTATTCATGTAAGTTTTGGCTAGATGACCAAGTTTAGTACAAGTGAAACATATTATTTTGTTATCTCTTCTCCTCATGTGATGTTTAACACAATTCATGCAAATGTGTCCAAATTCTCCACAACAATGACATCTACACTAGGTAGTGTAGTCCCAATCAAATATTGCTTTCACAATTTGCTCTATTGGATTGAATGACTTAGTTCTACATTCTAATGGCTTGTGACCTTATTTCTTGCCCTCGTGACACTTGCCCTCAAATTTTGGTTTCTATTTGCATTCATTAGCCTTGTGACCATGTTGATTGCAATTGTAGCATTTTCCATTAAATTTTTCTTTACCATTACTCCAACATTTGTTTGATCTATGACCTAACTTAGCATAGTGATTGCATGTATATCTTTGATTACTTTGACCATCTATTGTGGAGGATTCACCTTCTTCTTTGTATCCAATTCCTACTTTTCCTTTTTTCCTATAGAGGTTTTGCTCATTCAGTTGAACCATGTCTACTCAAGATTTCATCATTCTTTCATTGATTTTCTTTTCAGTGTTTAGATCATTTTTCAATCTTTCACTATTTTTCTTTTTAGATCTTAGCTCATTTCTTATTCTTTCATTGATTTTTATTTCTAAATTTAGATCATTCCTTAATCTTTCATTGATCTATCTTTGGCTCATGATTTCCTCATTTGCATTGGAGATTTGATCCATAAGATTTGCATGCTAATGGGATTGGTCTGGATCTTATTGTTTCTTCCATCCATTTCTTCTTTTATCTTGTTCCTCTATTCCAAGATTTCTCTTAACCTTATTGACTAAATTTCTTATTCTCTTTTTAGTTTCCTTACTTCTTCTTGCAAGGAACCATTCTTCTCTAGGAGTTCTCTGATTGCATCATTTGTTTCATCTAAATTACTTGAAGGAAAAAGGTCTTCAATTATTTCTTCAATGTATTGATGATCATTCATTTTATTTTTAAGTTTCTTTCTTCTTTTTAGGGATTGGGAAAGTTGCTCCTTTTCTTTCTTGAGTTGGGCAATGGCCATTTCTAGATCTAGCTTTTCATTCTCAATGGCTTTGTCAAGTATGAATATCTCCATTATCCTTGATCTTTGCTCAAGCTATCAAACTTTTTCCTAAGAACCAAAAAGCCCTATTACCAATTGTTGGAAATATTCAAGACTATGCTAGGTTATTGATAGGGGAGGGGCGAATCAGTAACCAAAAAAAACTTTATCAATTATAGATCTTAATTGTAGTAATCCAATTACCATTTAATTTATCATATCTAATCTAATTGTATGCATGGAAAACTAGAAACATTAAACATTCATAACACTTGAACACAATGACTTGGTGACCTAGAAACCTTCCAAATAGAAATAGTGTGGTCATGATACCCACAAAACTTTAATATTGCAACATAAAGTTGTCTTGTTAAGGCTTATAATGATCATTTTTGATGATCTACCCTATTAGGAGAAATTAGAAATACTAAATACATTTGTTAGAGGTTTTACAAAAACACAATCAAGTATGCACTCTATTAAGAGATTTAAGTAAGACTATTAAGTCTACCATGTGAAAGGATTTTGACTGGTTCACCTATTAGGATGAAATAGTGGATCTCTAACTTACAATTGGATTGCTGATAGAGATTATTTTATTGTAGTGATCACCTTTCTATGATGAATATGTCTCTGTTGATCCTCTTTTGATATGGCCTTTGCAATTCACTTTTTGTCTGTTTCTTAGCTTCAACTATCCATATTCACATTTTAAATGTTCATTATGTTACATATGAATGTGATACAATACATTACATATATATACCAATCCAAATTACATAGTTACAAAGTTGACCATCATATACGTTAACACACATATCACAAAGTCAACCCAAATGAAGATACTCAGGTTCTAAAGACTGACTTGGTGAAGTTCTAATACTGGGCGCCTACTATCATTACTTGAAATCATCATGCACTTGGTAGATGTAGAAGCTCAGTCCATATTGATCACTTCAAAGTAGTCTTGAACTCAGTCTACACTGGTGACTCAATAGATACTATGTAACTTGGCATAAACTAAATCCCTTGGTAAATACATAAGCTTAGTTTACACTAGCTTCACATTACATGAACTATGAATTCGGTAGAAACTATGATGCTTGGTAACCATTGAAATGCTTGGGTTGAACTGCTAGATTAAATCTAATTAGTTTGAACTAATGAGCTTTACACCAATTGAATACACTTGGTAACCACTGAAATGCTTAGTAGCTACTGGAATTAGTCTAGAAAAATTGGTAGCAACTATAGATCTTCGTGGCTACTAAATTACATGAAAAATATTGTAGACTATTCAGTGAGCTTGATAGTCATACAAAATATGAATAAGTGTCTGTCACTAATAGCAAACTTGACTGATATGTCAATAGTGAGCTCATCTTAAATTTACTATATTATAATTCCTAATAGGGTTGGTACAACTCCTAACAAGGTTAGAATCTCCTAACAAGGATTCAAAGTATCCTAATAGGGACACTCTATACTAAATTTTCTCACTAACTCCTATTAATGTCCATCCTCTAACAAGGAACTTATATATTAGTATATTATCTTGTAGGTATCAACGCCATTGGGGTTTTCCCTTGGTTATGGTTTCCTTAGTTAATACAATGTGGTGTTATGAGTTATCTTTGTGCATGGTTACTATTATTGTTCAATATTACTTTATTACTTTGTTATTATGGTTTAAAGTAAGAAATAATATCTATTTGGTGACTAAAGTTTGTAAATACTAATTCCCTCTCCCCCTCTCAGTAATTCTTATTTCTAACAATTGGTATTAGAGAACAATTAGTTAGAAGAGGCTTAACAACTTGAGGAAGATCCCTATGTATACAGAATAGTTAATGAAGAACCTTGAAGAGACACTTGAACAAATTGATCTCCTTACTGAAGATAGATATAAGCTAAAGGATAGATATGAAGACTCCAAAGTATACATTGGACAATTGAAGGAAAATATTGTACATCTTAAATCCAAGCCTAAATCTATTGAATCTAAAACTAGTGATGATGATTATTCAAAATTGAAGACAAAATACAAAATCTTGAAGCATAAATGGAAGATTATGAATTTGAAGTTAACATTGAGGAATGGTGCTAGCAAAGTTGAATCTGATTTGAAGACTGAGAATGCAAATCTTAGAGAAAGTCTAGAAAAGAAGACATCTGATCTTGAAACATTGAAAGAAGATCATGAAGGACTTTAGAAGTAAAATACCATTGTGAAAGGTGAATTAACTCAGTGCAAGCAACAACTTGAGAATCTTTATTCTCAAAGAGAAAAGCTTGATGATTTAATGTCAATATAGAGACCTACTTATGATAAGACTAGTCTTGGTTATCTAATTAACATGTCTGCAAAGAAACCTAAGATTAGATTAGACCTGAAAGAAAAAGAAAAATCTAATTATAAGATTGAATCTAGAATCTTCTAATAAACCTAAAGAAGTTGGACAAGACAAGGAAGTTGAGATATTAGATGAACCAAAGCAAGTGAAATATCCTAAGGAAACTAGGTATGAATTTAAAGGTAAATTTTTTTCATTTAATAAAATAGGTCATAGGAAAAAAGATTGTAAAAATAAGTCATTTAATCATGTTATAGATTTTTATTGTCATAATTGTCATGGTATGGGTCATAAAGAAATTGATTGTAGGAAACCTAAATATGATAATGATATAAGAAATAATAGAATGTCTAGGAACACTAACCCTATAGATAGAAGAAGATATAATGAAAGGACATCAGGAGAAGGAATACCTTAGAGGAAAGAAGAAAGATTGTGTGTTATAAGTGTAATTTTTTTGGACACATAGCCTAAAATTTTCATGCACCTGATGATCAAGAAAATCCTAGAAGTAGGACACTAGTATGTTAGTTATGTAACAACATTGGACATAAAAAAAGGTATTAAAAAATGGATAGAAACTTTAGAGATAGAAGGAACAATGGAAGAAACTTTAGAAAAAAAATGAATGATGGAAGAAACATAAGAAATGACAAAAGGAACCATGAAAGGAACTCTAGAACTAAGAAAGACAATGAGGAACAAAGAAATGTAATCAATGAATTTTGAGAAGAACTTAATAAGGCATTTGTTAAAGGATTAAAAATCTCTTAAGATAAGTTAGATGATGGTGAAATAGGAAGATCAAAGTTAGTTATCAAGTCTAATTCAATTAAGTTGAATTGAGCTTGTCCATAGCATCAAAATTTGAAAACTTCATCTAGAGATCAAACTAGAGGTATAAAAGTTGAGAAAAGGTGTATCAAGATAAGTTTAGATGGTACCTAATCTTTCTTGTAATTTGGAGCTTATCTAAACTAGTTACAAAGCAATTAAGAGTTATTGTTATTACACATAAAGTTAATATTGTAGTAGAAGATGAAAACTATGTTTTTGCAGATAATTTTGTGAAGCAAAGTTTTAAGGAGCATTATCATGATGAGAGGAAGCTATAGTAAAACTCAGGTAGCATATGAAGATAAGATAAATGGTCTTGAGTAGTTATTTGATTTCAAATGTTATTGATAGCTTTTTTTGTTTGCAAAGTACACAATTAATGAAAGTTAAAGTTGATGGAATAAATGGAGTATAGATTTGATTTTCACTTCATTGTGATCACATCAAAAGAAAAGAGAATTTTGAAGTGACTTGTTAAGGAAATTTTGAAGAAAAACCTATTTTTAGAAAGAGCTATTTTATCATTTTTTTGTAAATTCGGTAAAAGTTCACATTTGATAGAATCATCGATATATTAGTAGTTCACAATGTTGAGAATGAGAAGAGACCAAAATTGAATGTTTTTTTTGTGAAACCCATAGAAGGAAACCCTAACTCAACATTATCCATTACTCCAAACAATGTTATTTGGAAGATATTGGAAGTTATCTTACCAGTAGGTTTGAATCTATTGGGAGTGAATATATGAACAAGGATATGGAATTAGTTTTCAATCATGATATGATTATGAAACCAAGATTTGAACACTTGAAGGAACTAGACATGTTTAAATATTATTTCTAACAAGAATTGGACACAAATGAGTGGACACAAATCATACTAAGAAGAATACATGATGGGAAACTATGGATGCAAGATAATGTAGTTGATATCTCAGCCAACCTTATTCATGAGGTAACTAATCTTTGTAAATAAGGTAGCATACCTATAGGTGAGAAAATGGTTATGAAGAAATTTGAGAGCTACACCAAGGCAGTATATAAAGGAAAGGCCACAGTGAACAACACCACTAAGAAAGATGATGTAAGATTCCTAAGTAGAATCATTGCCTACTCTATATGTGCAAGTTCAAAGATTGATGAATTATCAGCTTGATTCATCTATGCAATCTACAAGATATGTGTTGAGAAGTAACAAGTTAATCTTAGTGGAATACTAAGAATGAAACTTAATGAAAACTTAGAAAAAATCACAAGGACTAATAATGGTGTGTTTAGATTTAAGTCGTTGATTAATCACATACTATTTTATGTGCTTAAAATATTTTCATATTTTCCAGTCATAGAGATTATGAGTAGTAAGAGGTGTACAATGAAGAAGATCATAAAAGTATGTAGAAGATATCTAATAGATAAAATATTAGATAGTGGGAATTTGATCATGGAAACATTTCAGAATGAAATGAAGCAAAGATTCAAAATTACACTTGCAATTGTAGATAGATTTAAGGAAGATATTTGTGTTTTGGTTGATACAAATTTTACTTATATTCAAGTACTAGAACCTTGGGAAACATTTCTTGATCCCTTAGGTTATGATTTGAGTGATGAAATGGCAATTGGATATATTGATTTACTATTGAAACTAGATAAGGACCAAATAGAATATAGATTTGGAACTTATGATGGGATTACCTAATCAACTCATCAACCATCCTTGGAGAAGGCATCTCATAGGAAGATAAAAACTATAATGAAAAATGCTTTATCAAAGACTGATATGACTAAGAGTGAGTCACAACAAGTTAGGAAAACTATTAAACAAGGTATATCAAATGTCCAACCTTTGTTAGTATCTATTGCAAAAACATCTTCAAAATAGAGAATTCCTGATGAAGTAGTATGAGATATTCAAACAAGTGAGCCAAAGAGAAAATTTAAGAGATTGGTAGAAGTTGTGACCACAAAGACTAAAAGGGTTAAGCAACAAGCTATTGGACTAGGAAAGGAACAAAAGACATTGTTGACAATTGTTGAGTCTAGTGAAGAAGAAGAAGAAGAGGAAGAAGAAAAATAGATAGAGAAGGTAATGAATTCAAAGTAGTCAACAGGAATAGATTGACAACCTTGAAAGCCAAAGATAGAGAAGATAAACTCAACTATTGCTAATGAAGGCAACTTTGTTCAGATGAAGAAATTCTATGATTTATAAAACAACTTTGAGAAAAATCATATTGATATCTCTACTATGAGATACATTATAGCCAATAATCGAAAATTGAAAGATATTGAGGGAAATGTAAACCAAAAATTCTATGACAAAATCGTAGAAAAGAAGGTACCAACTAGAGAAGAGGACATAGAACTTTAGATGTCTATATTAAGAACAATATGTAAGACTGATGACAAAGAAGAAGTCAAGAGATTGTTAAAAAATCTTGCACCCAACTTGAGAAACAAAGTAAGACCATTTTTGTTTATGGTGGGTGAGAAGGACAAGATAAGAAGTGAAACTATGACAACTATAAGTCAGATGATGACAAAGTCCAAGGCAACATCTTCACCAACACCCAGAACCTTAGAAGTGTCAATGAGTGATGACACAATGTAGATAGATTAGACCAATGTTACCATTAACATTGATGATGTAAATCCATTTGAAGGTTCCTAACAAAATGAACCCCAAACTAAAGATAAATTAAGAAAAATTGAAGAGGAGAAGAGGTTACTAGAACAAGAGAGAAAAAAAATAGAAGAGGCCAAGAAGAAATCACTTGAAAATGAGATGAAAAGGAAAGTAGAGGGAAAAAATTAAAGATTAGCCAAAGAAGAAATTAAAAGGAGAATAAAAGAAAATGAGAAGAAGAGATTACAAGAGGAAGAGTAGAAAGTAAAAGAAAAAAGGAAAAAGAAAAGAAAGAGGAAGAAGAAAGAAGAGTCAAAGAGGAAACAAAAAAGAAGCAAAGGGAAGATGACACTAAACCTTCTAGTTCATCTACTCCACTTTCTCCTACTTGCCTAGCAACTGATGATGATGATCAAACTAACTTGATCTCATCTTTATCAAAGCTTATCTAGAAGAACAAGACAACAAAGAGCCTACAAAGAACTTTGATGTAGGTTATTGATAGATTACATTGTACTCTAGTAGTGTAGCACACAAAAGTAGATATATATTAGAGGGCATAGGCATTGCTAAAGTATTTTTATGAATAATTCACAAATTTGTAGAATGTTACAAAATCAAAGGCACGGATATCACACGATTTTAACTTTTTTAGCATAATTTGTCAAAATATTAAGAATGATTTGATAAGTATTCATACTTGTATCAAGGAACTTTGGAAGTGTCAACAAGATGGAAATATACTATACATTAAGTGTACTCTATCTCACAAGCTAATAAAGGATATTGACAATCAGATTGAAGGAAAAATGAATGAGCTAGAAGCTTTATCTAGCCAATTACAACATCCTACTAGTAAAATTGATGTTTTTGAAGGACAAGTGGCTAGTATTTAGAGTAATATCAAGAAATTGGAGCTTCAAAAGTAACAAATTTTGAAGAAAGTATAAGATTCCAAAGAGCTTCTTTCTCTAAAAATATCTTTTGTTGAGAATCAGTTGGAGGAATGTGTCAAGGATAAGGACACTTATTCTAACTTTTTATACTCTGACCTTAATGGAATTGAGATTGCATCATATGCCTTATGCGCAATTCTCACCTCTATCAAATCAGCTAAAGATACATGGAAAAAAGGTATGGATAGTTTGAAAGAAAATTTTGATGATTTCATGAAGATACTATCAGTTTAAGGCAAATGTTTATAGAGATTTTGACAACAAATGGATAGTTTTTGGATATATTTTGACATCTTAACTTTTGTCATTAATGTCAAAAGGGGAGAAGTACATAAGAAAATTGTAAATTATGTGAAGGAAAAAGTATGAAATCATATTGTAAGGGGGAGCATGTGTAAAATAGAAATATTACAATAAATGTGATGTTAACGTGTTATTTATTTTAAGTTTTTGATATTTAGCCAATTTCATTTTCCCTATTTTGTTGCCATTAATGATAAAGGGGGAGCTTGTTGATGATTGGCTAATGAAGATATGTAATTTTTGCTATTTATGGCAATACATGATGTACATGCTTATAGGAAAGCTCAAAAATAAAGATACTTAGCTTTTGGTCCTCAAAAAATTGTCTAAGTATGAATTTGGTATATGACAGTGTATTATTTTGTTTGTAACTTGTTACTGATGTCATATTATGACTAGAAATGTTAGATGGAGATAGTATACATGTCGATGATGATGTGTATAACCTCAAAAGCCAATATGAACTACACAAGAAAATAGATATTCATGTTTTACTAGTGAAACAAGACAACAAAATTAAAAGAAAGGAATTATTTTGTTTACAAAATAATTACTTGTCCAATTAGGGCTGACATCTTATATGTTTACTCTAAGTTTGAAAAGTGTACTGTGATCTTAGCTAACCTAGCAAAAAAATTGGTAAAGGCATGGTATTTATTCAAAGGACATCTTGTGAATTCAAGTGTGCTATCTTGGAGAAATTGTATTGAGCAATTGAGTGTGAACTTTTGTGAAAGTGATATATGTGAAGTTTGTGAAGCTATTTTGTGATCCAAGATCAAACTAAGAAAGAATATATATTATAGAATTCTAATTACTTTTTTGGACAATGATCTCTTCTTGTAATTGGACATGCATGTTTGGGTAGTGGGCTCACCTTGCATTTACTATACTACAACTCCTAATAGGGTTGGAATATCCTAACAAGGATTTAAAGTATCCTAACAAGGACTCCTTACACTAAATTTTCTCATTGACTCCTAATAGGGTCCATCCTTTAACAAGGAACTTATATATCAATATATTATCTAGTGGGTATCATCCCCACTAGGGTTTTCCCTTGGTCAAGGTTTCCCTAGTTAACAAAATATGGTGTTATGAGTTACCTTTGTGCATGGTTACTATTACTATTCATCATTACTTTATTACTTTTTTTTGTATGGTTTAAAGTAAGAAATAATATCTAATCAGCAACTAAAGTTTGTAAATTAATGATTCACCCCCCAAAAGTAATTCCTATTTCTAACACTTTCACCTGACCTATTAGAGGTACCTATTCACCATCCATAGAATAACATTTCCCATAATTCTTTTTAAGAGATAGTCCTAAGGATTTGGCAATAGAATAGGGAATTATATTATTAGATGCACCTAAGTCAATGATACAATTACTAAGTTTCCTTCCATTAAGTAATAAGGAGATATAAAAAGGATTAGGTTTTCTATCTTAACTATTTGTCTCAAAGATCATCAAACTCTCAAGATCTATAGTTTATTTTGGGATATTTTTATTGGTTGGGACAAATATTTTGGAAAAATTATAAGTTTCTCCAATGAGTTGTGAATTACTACATGGTTCACGTTTTATAAACTCCACTAGTCTATCTAATTCCATAGGATTTGATTTTAAGCAATCAACATTAGGTATAGTAATAGTAGAAGATTTACAAAACTAAACTATATCAAAGGAAGTAGAAGAACTTGAATTTACAAAACTTTTTCTAGGGAAAACATTTTCAATACCTTTGGGAGAGTCATTGATAGGCTGAGACAAATATTTCATTTTCATACCTTGTGAACTCAATCTTGTCCCAAGATAAATTTGGCTACCCTTTGACCTCATGCTAATATAGATCATGAAGGATTTTTTGTGGCTAATAGAAAATATTCACTCCAATCTAAATTAGACTATACTCTAGAAAGAATGTGTGTGAGGTACTCATTTTAGGTCAGTTCAATTCTACTTCTCTAACAATTTTATGTTGACCTTTGATTTGTTTCCTTTGCAAATGCCTTAACCAATATGTACATGTTTCTCCATCATGATATATAGTAAGATGAGAAGAACATATTACCTCTTTACTAGGAGGGGCTTCAATTTTCAATTTATTTAGAACACTAGGAGCTGACAAGAACTCTACTTTGTTATGCAGAAAAAAATTTCATCTAGGTTGATTCTAATATTGGTTTGGATAAATAGTCTACCCCGCTATCTCTTCAGGATGATAACATCATTAACTAACCTTTGGAATATAGGATATATACTTGTAGAGGCCTAATGATTCAAAATTTGAACATCCCTTTTCCATTTTCCTTACAATTATCAAGTCATCCTCTAATTCAATTGCTAATCTTTGGGCAGTAGCCAAATCAAGTGGTACATTCCTTTGCATATGAAAATAAATATCAAGGGGAATTTATCCCATGAATAATTCTTTCCAATTTTTAGCATTGGTCTTGAAGTTATAGGAATCCTTTCTAAAATTTTGTTCTATTTAGCCAAAAATTCTTTCATAGGTTCATGCATTTCTTTCTTAAGTTGTGACAAGTGGATAAGAAGATAGTTTCCATCACTAGGGGTTTTGAAACATGCTTCAAATACAAGGTTCATGGTATTCCAACTAGTTATAGAGGAATGATGGAGGTGGTAAAAACAATTAGCAACAACATTAATAAAGGTTTGGACAAAGAGTCAGACATCAATGTCTACAGTTCTGCAAGATGCCTTGAAAGAGCTTAAATGATCATCAGATAGAACTTTACCATCTACATTAAATTTGGGCAAGATATCTTTATCACCTTTGGGCATGGACCCAAGGTTCACTCAAAGTTAGAGAGGTCCATTTTTTTGGCCCTAGAAAGCCATATTTGGAAGGATGATATTCAAAGGTTGGATATTTAAAAAAGAGGAGGTAACAACACTAGTGATATCAAGGGCTTGCAGAATCCAGGAAGATCATGCTAGTGGTGAGACATAGGCCTACTAACTAACTATACTTTCTTCTTTCTTTTATGAGTATGATTGGGCTTGAAATTAATTAACCTTAAAGCTTCAAAGTCATTATTAGTTAAACCTCTCTCTTTATTTTCTCTTGTAAATCTTTTTTAGCTAGCTTTCTTGGCTTTCTAATTTAGTTTCTCACATGTCGTTGAGCCAATCTATTCACTATGATGTCTTCTTGAATCATAGGGACTCCTCTCAATTGTTCACCAATTTCATCCTCTCTTTCTAGGGTTTTGGCAAATTTTAAGTATTGTTGGTTACTTGTCCTTTCTCTCTAAGCCACTACATTCAAATTGTATATGATATCTTCATGGGTTACATTAAAGCCAAAATTGGGATGAAGAATGGGAAACCTATCATAGTGTGGGAGTACCATATTGGATCATAATATCAAAATTTTAAATAGTGAAATACTAGATCTTCTCTGATTGACTCCCTAGTAGAGTCACCAAAAATCTATTGGAATATAGATTTATCCTTTAATATAAAGAAATAACTAAGAAATTTTATGCCCAAATTTGCAAGACAAATACAAGTTTCCAATAGTTGAGGAATTTTAACTTCATTGATTCCTCTCTAAATTTTGGTAAGTTTTAGCTTCCTTATTAGATGTTCAATCAAAACTTCCTTCTAAATGAGCGTTACTTTTACCAAGAAAGTAGTAAGGCTTCCCATCTATTCTTGGATATAGTGATAATCATAAAACAACAAATATATAAATAAAAGGAAAAAAATAGAGAGAACACATAGTTTCTCTATCAATTGCTTCTTAGAAAGACATATAGAATATAAACTTATTTAACATGTCTACCATATATTATCCAACATTAGAAAGAAATTACAACAGTTTGACATTAGTTCAATACAAAATCAACAATGAACCAATCCCAAGCATACAATCTCCAAATAATCAAATCTTTCCCATTCCAAAGACAATAATCATGTTCAAGTACAATGTTGAAAAACTTAAAACATCTACATAACTATTAAAACTTAGATTTAAGTTCATAGTATGATATCCATAAAAAACTACCACCCTTTTACACTATTGAGTTTCTAGTTTAAATAAAGTGATGTCTAAGAATCTCCATCAAAATCTAATTGTTAGATAGTTTTAAAATAGTTAAGAAAAATAATTGGTACACAGCTCCTTGAAGTAATTGATTTAGAACTTGAAAATAAAAAGAGCATAAAGGAAAGATTCACTAGAGAGAATTATCATTATGCTTCTTTAGCGGCTCTTCTTCCTCATTTTCATCTTGAGCAGGAGCTCCACACACTAGTTTCTAGACTCTATATGCATCAATGAATTCTGCCATGGCATTTTTATTTGGACTTTTTATGCTCTGCAAGTAGTTCTTCCATATGTCCCTATCTTGTTTCATTCTGGTGACATTCTCTAGGTACTTTGGAAGTGATGGGGACACAACCCAAGCACATAATGGATACAACAAGAAACGGAAAATTTTATTAATTGTGAAAATACACTAGTACACTTAGTGCAGAGAAATAGACTCCAAAACATGCCCTATGGGGTTACAATAGCATAAATTTGGACATAAATTCTTCATACCTTATCTCAAACTCCACTCTGAATAGCCTTTTACAATGCTAGAAATGTTCTTAAATAGACCTTGGAGGGTTAAGGATTAGGAATAAATTCTAAAAAGTGCTATTTGGCATCCACTAACAAAATAGAAGGCTCCAGAAGTCGCATTAGAAATCAGCACAAAATTAGAAGAATCCAAAAATAGTAACCGAACTTCTGGGAGGCATAACTTTTGAACTGTAGCTCCAATTAATGAACTGTTTACATTTCTAGAAAGCTCTTGAAGGCTTTATAGCCCTATGGACCAGCTCCACTTGTCCCCTATTTTTTGGCCCTATTTCAAGTCATTTAATGCCCCTAACCTAACTTTGAAGAATTCTTAGGAGGTCTCTAGAAACTGAAAAACTGTGATAACTTTCAAACCATGGGGCCTTTTGACCTGATTCTTTTTTTGGAATGCTCTAAATTACAATTAGATTCATTTGGCCAATTTACACCCTCTAATTTACCAAAATTATGGCTCAATTACATACTCCTATTTTTTTGGCATTTACACATATCCCAAGTTGTTCAAATACTCTAACCTAGAACACTGATAATGGAACTATGAGAGTTGGAACCTTTATTTCACCCAAATGGGTATCCAAAAATGAAAACACATGAAATATAAACTAAGTCTAAGTACATTTTTTTGGGTGACACAAGATTTCCCTTATACCTCTGGATGCTCCTACATCAGACACCTAGGGTAGATTGAAAAGTGACCCTGTCACTTTATGAATGGTAGAGGAAATCCCAAATGGGAAACTTTAGCTGCTGATATCAAAGTTGAGTCCTCTATTGGTCATCCTTTCCACTTGACCAGATACTCTTCATACTACCTATTTCTGGTACTCCTACCCACACGACTATCCATGGTCTCCTCTATCTCCTCCTTCTTAGAAGTAGGAATTGGACATGGTTCTAACGTTAGCTCCTCATCTAGACCATCATCATCATACTTTTTTAAGTCTAAAATGTTGAAAATAGAGAAATGTTAATTCCATCTAGCAACTCTACTTCATATGCATTCCTGAGTCATGTTTCTTCAAAATTTTGCAGGGGTCAAATTTCTTCGTCTTCAGCTTGTTGTAAGTACTAGCTAGAAATCTTGTCTTAAGTGTACCATGACTAGATCCCCTACTTGGAACTCCTTATGTCTTCTCCTTTGATCAACCCTAGATTTATACTATTGGTTCATCTTGGTAATGTGTGCTTGGACCTTCTCATGTAGATGCTTGATATGTTCAGCAAATTCTTCAGCTTCAGCACTTGTCCTCTCCCATTGCTCTATCTTCCTTAATTCTGGTGCAGTCCTTGGGCTACTTCCATATACAATTTGGAATGGTGATCTACTAGTACTCTTGTTTATAGAGTTATTGTAAGAAAACTCTACTTGTGTTAGAATCAAATCCTACCCCTTGGGCTTATCCCCAACTAAACATCTCAATAAATTACCCAGGCTTCTATTTATCACTTCTGTTTGGCCATTAGTCTACGAGTGATGTGTGAAACTGAATTTCAAGTCTATTCTTAAATTCTTCCACAATGTTCTCTAGAAATACCCACAAATTTAGTATCTCTATTACAAACTATACTCCTTGGGAGACCATGTAGTCTTACCACCTCTCTGAAAGACAAGTTTGCAATATGGATAGCATCATGAGTTTTGTGGCATGGAATGGAATGTGCCATTTTGGAGAACCTATCAACCACCACAAATACTGAGTCATTACCCCTTTGTGTCCTCAAAAATCCAAGAACAAAATCCATACTTATGTCCTCCCATGGCTTTGATGGAATAGGCAATGGCTGATATAGTCCAATATTGTGACTAAATCCCTTAGCCACTTGATAAACCTAGCAATTATATACAAACTTCTTTACATCCTACGACATTTGAGGCCATAAATAATGTTCTTTGAGAGTGGAAATGGCCTTATCTCGACCAAAATGTCCTGCCATCCCTCCACTATGTTTCTCCTTAATCAGATTTTCCCTCATGGAAATCTTGGGAATGCACAATTGACTGCCCTTGAACAACATACCATCTTGAATCAAATAGTCTAGCCACTTGGTTCTATCTATAGCAACAGGTTCTTTACAATATTTCCATGCTTTAGAAAAATCAAGATCCTCAGGGTATAGATTCTTGAGTTCATCAAACCCAACTACTTCAACCTGCATTACTGTAAGCAACAACTATCTCCTACTTAGTGCATCTACAACCCTATCAGACTTTCCACTTCTATGCTTCAACACAAATGTATAACTCTGCAAGAATTCTACCCACTTCATATGCCTCTTATTCAATTTTCCTTGGCTATTTAGGTACTGTAATGCTTGGTGATTAGTATATAAAACAAATTCCTTTGGCAATAAATAATGCCTCCATTTCTTTAAGGCCTGAACTATTTCATAGAACTCTTGATCATAAACAAAATACTTCTTTTTTGCATCATTCATTTTTCACTAAAATATGCAATAGGCTTACCTTTTTGGCTTAATATAGCTCCAATAGCACTACCACTAGCATTTGAATCTACCTAAAACATCTTTCTAAAATTTGGATGTGCCAACACAGATTTTTTTGTGACCTTCTTCTTTAGCAATTCAAAACTTCTCATAGTTGTTATAGTCCATTTGAACTCTTTTCTATCCCCTCTTATTGTGTCAGTCAGGGGTGCACATATGCCACTAAAATTCTTAATGAACTTCCTGTAAAAACTAACTAGGCCATGAAATGATCTTACCTTAGTAGCAGACCTTGGAGTAGGCCATTCTAAGATGGCTTTTACCTTCTCTAGATCCATTTTGAGACCTTCAGGTGATATAACAAACCCCAAGTAGACTAACTCCCCTTTTGCAAAGATACACTTCTTCAGATTAATTAACAGTTGCTCTTCCCTTAACCATTCAAGGACACTACGAATATGGAATAAATTTTCTTCCAAAGTCTTGCTGAAAATTAAAATATCATCCAAATAGATAATAACAAATTTTCCCAAGAACTTCTTAAGTACCTTATTCATAAGCCACATGAAGGTGCTTGGGGCATTCGTCAATCCAAAGGGCACGACTAACCACTCATAAAGACCCTCCTTGGTCTTGAAGGCTATTTTCCACTCATCTCCTTCTCATATCCATATCTGATGATAGCCACTCTTGAGTTCTATCTTTGTGAAGTACTAAGCTCCACCCAAGCAATCCATAATATCATCCATTCTTGGCAAAGGAAATTGATACTTGATGGTTATCCTATTTATAGCTCGAGAGTCTGTACACATCCTCCACTCTCCATCCTTCTTTGGTGCCAGTACTGCATGTACTACATATGGACTTAGGCTCTCCCAAATCAAGCCCTTCCTCAATAGCTCCTAAACCTATCTATTTAGCTCCTTAGTTTTAGTAGGAGTCATCCTGTTAGTAGCCTTGTTAGGCAAACTAGCTCTTGCAATTAAATCTACCTAATGACTCATTTGCCTTGTCGGTGGCAATCCTTCTGGAACATTATCAAAGATGATATCCCCAAATCACCTAGTAAATCTGAAACTTCAAGTGGTATTTCACTACTACCTTCTTTATCTTTCCTAAGAATCAAAGCATAGAACATATGCTGATGTTTCATGCCATCTAAGAACTTGCTTCCATCAACAAGACAAATCCTAGCACTGCTACATACCTTTTCACCTTCCTTTTTCATGGGCTTCAGTTTGTGGTGAACTCCATCCTTTGTTAGAGAGTATGTGTTTGCATTACCATCATGTACTGCATTCCTATCAAACATCCATTGGAATAACATCACAAAGAACTTCATCATGGTAACTCCCAATTTTGAACTTCGCTAAACATTGTTCACTTACTAGGACCTTACAATCATCTTTCACCCAAGAAATTCTATAGGGTTGGGGGTGTTTCTCCCTCTTGAGCTTTAGCTTAGAGACCATCTCCTCTAATACCAAGTTATTAGTGCTACCTCCATCAATGATTACATCACAACATTTATCCTCACACTTGCACCTGGTATGAAATAAAATCCTCCTTTGTCTTAGTTCAATCTCACCACTTAGTAGGACCTTTTCATTTACTAAAGTCTCTCCTCTTTCTGCATCCTCTAAACATGATGATTGTGCATCCTCATCCACATGAGCAACCCTAGCTTTACCCTCAGCTCTCCTATCTATCCTTCCTTGTCATTGAGGGCATTCAAAGCCACGATGACCTTCTTCATTGCAATGGAAATAGGTACCAAAAAATCCTCCTCTTCCTTGTCCACATCCTCTACCTCTTCCTCTCTAATTTCTAAAGTCTTGATCATGGGAGTGGTTGAAACCCTCATTCTTCTGGTTCTTGCTAGTACCCACATCTTCATTTTCCTTTTTGGTTTCATTTTGGCCTCCAGATGACCTACCACTACCCCTTCCTCCTTGACTGTGCCCTCTTTGTCTCCCTTCAAACATTTTATTCATCTTCTCTTCAACTTGTAGGGAAAATTGGTATGTCTCTTCAACACTGGTCATTCTTACTAGACTTAATTTCTCTCCTGGATGCTAGGTCGCAACCCACTAATATAATGAGAAACCTTTTTATTTTCTTTTGCATGCCCCACTCTAATTAGAAGTCGATAAACCCTTTTGTATATTCCTAGACTAATTTTCTTGTTTGCTTTAACCTAGGTATCTTCTTAAACAAATCAAGCTCATAGTCAACAGGAATGAACTGCTTCTTTAGTTTGTCCACCATGTGATCCCATTTTGTGATCTTCTCCTTTCCTCTTCTATTTCTTTCCAATTGAACCTCTTTCCACCAAATTTTGGCATGTCCTTTCAATTTGGCCTTTGCAAACTTAACCCTATCTAGATCCTTGATATCCTCATACTCAAAGTACTCTTCTAGTTCATTGATCTAGTCGATCAACTCATCTGGTTTTAGATTTTCTAAAAATAAACCCACATCAATTGTAGGTCTTTTCCCAAACTTCGTAATGACCTTAAAAAGCCTCTCCTCTGCCTAATTTAGAACTTTCCTATCAACTTCAGGCCTTCTGGTCCAATTTCTTCTTCTTCATTGTCTTCGTCACTTTTGTCACCTGCAATAACATTTGTTCCTCTAAAGAGCTCCTCTTGCAATTCTTGTACCTACCTTTGGAGGGCTCTAACCTACTCAAGATTAATAGCTTTTTCCCTTCCACCACACTCTCTTCATGGAGGCATCTTCTTAACTCAAACTCACAACAATACAGTCCTGGTGCAAACTTCCTCACAGTCGGTGATCTATCTACACACTCAGGAAAACCAACTCTGATATCACTTGATGGGAACAAAACCCAAGCACAGAATGGACGCAATAGGAAGGGGAAAATTTTATTAACTATGAAAATATACTAGTACACTTAGTGTAGAGAAACAGACTCCAAAACATGCCCTATGGGGTTACAATAGCATAAATTTGGAGATAAATTCTTCTCCCAGTACGTTCTCTCAAACTCCACTCTGAACTACTTTTTACAATGCCAGAAATGTTCTTAAATTAATCTTGAAGGGTTAAGGATTAGGAATAAATTCTAGAAACTGCTAGTTTACATCCACTAACCAAATAGAAGGCTCCAAAAGTTGCATTAGAAATTGGTACAAAATTAGAAGAATCCAAAAATGGTAACCAAACTTTCGGGAGGCATAACTTTTGAACCATAGCTCTGATTAACGAACTGTTTACATTTCTAGAAAGCTCTCAAAGTGATCTATAGCCCTATGGACTAGTTCTACTTGTCCCCAATTTTTTAGCCTTGTTTAAGGTCATTCAATTCCCCTAACCTGACTTTGAAGCTTTCTTAGGAGGTCTCTAGAAATTAAAAAACTGTGATAACTTTCAAACTGTGGGGCCTTTTGACCTGATTCTTTTTTTGGAATGCTCTAAATTACAATTAGATTCATCCAGATAATTTAAACCCTCTAATTTACCAAAATTATGGCTCAATTACATACTCCTATTTTTTTAGTATTTACACATATCCCAAGGTGTTCAAATACTCTAACCTAGAACACTAATAGTGGAACTGTGAGAGTTGGAACCTTTATTTGACCCAAATGGGTATCTAGAAATGAAAACACATGAAATAGAAACTAAGTCTAAGTACATTTTTTTGGGTGACATAGGATTTCCCTTATACCTCTAGAAGCTCCTGCATCAGGAAGTTATTGGTTACACATGGTAATCATAGTTTTTCCTTTAGCAAGCTTGGTGAGGTTTTCCACAAGTAAGTCAACTCCATTTCAAATCCCATATTGTGGTTCCTCGAAGTACTTGACCAATGTTTCCACATTTGAACCTCCTTCTTTGAAAGGTTCCAAGGGAGTTGAACTGATGGTCTACAAGTCTTTGTTTACATTGTCTTGGATCATTTTAAATTATTTTTCAAAAGACTAAATGCGGGAAATGATCATACCATAATTTGAGACTCAATAGGCTATGTTCTTTTGTAGTATATAAATCAATCTTGCATTAACCATCTACAATGGGTTCTCTTCTGTGAATTTATCAGGGCCATATTCTTCCACATCTACAAGCTTTGTAACCATGGTAGACAACCTTTTAGATTCCATTTTTCATACTATCATCTGGCTATGAGCCTCACCTATTACCACTTCAATAAGAGTAAATAGCTTATTCAGGTCTTGTACACACTTAGCAAGCATATTTATCACATAATCAATCCAATAATGAGTGAAAAAAATCATGTATTTCCCCTTATCCAAATCATCCATATGTTGTTTGTTTTTAGGTGCACCAAGGTCAAATGTGAGCCAAGAGGAACCATCAATTGGAGCAATTTTCACTTTTAATGATCTAATATACTCTGCCATAATATGGATTTTTACCTCCAACCTTCTTTTCTCAACACCATCCTTCTATGATTGTAGGATAAACTTTTTTTGGATGACTCTGTTGGTGCTCAAAATTGTAGCCTAAATTTTGAGTACCATCGAAGAATCAAGCCCTATAAAAGTTTTTAAGTGCACATGTATCTGAATATCCATTTGAGGCCTAAGAGGTGTTTAATACTTTTAGCACCTTTCATTTAGTGTTTCTATGTGTCCCATGATGATAAATTGACATTCTAAGCTATTTTGTGAAGTCTTGTTTTGACCAATTGTCAAATCTACATTTTCATCGAAGTGTTGAATAGCGATAGGAAGGCTTGTTTGCAACTGAATATCTCACACGTAGTAATGTTTTATGACTCACTACTTTGGGAGTGTTTAGTATCCATACTTGAGAGCCTATGTTTTAGATTTTGAATCATTTTTAGTTTGTTTGACTAGGTTTTGAATCCCTCAAAGTTGGTCATTTATTATTGTCATGTTGATGTAAAATGTTTAGAATTTTGGGAGGCCCTATTTGACTTGTTATAACTTTTGATTGGTTGATCCAAATGAGAAAATTCAAATTGTGTTTCATTTTAGAGGTCAAAGAATTACTATGTTTAAATTTTGAGCTTATGATGAATCCATTTGATCAGTTTTCAAATGCAATTTCAAATGCAACTTGTAACTTTTTACTGGTGTCAAGAAATGCAGATTTGTTAGTATCCCTATTCATGATGTTATATCTCAAAACTTGTGATTGGTAAGATCAAATGGTTTGTGCAATGTCCCTTTTCTGATTTTATATGATATTCCCAACCTCTAATCAGATTTTCAAGATCAAACAACTAATATCACAAAGATCCACCAAATTTCTCAAGAAACCCCAAATCGGGTATGGCAGAAATTGTGCCAAAAGCTTCACAGCTTCACCTATTATTAATAAATCTGAAAGTGGAAATTTTTACAGAAATTTCAGTAGCATAAAAGCCTAAAAAATGACATTTCCAGATCCATATATCCTTTACACAAGATTTCTCAAATGTAGGACAAAAACTATGCTCATCGGGCTCCCGAAATTAACACAAAAATGCCCGAAAACACCACAAAAACACTAATAATCTATCTCAGAAGTTTAATCACATCCCAATACATATATTCAGCTCTATTTTAACACCTTAAAGTATGAAATATAGTAGAAACCCAAACTGATATGAAATACTCAACTAAAAACACCAAACTCATACAAAAAACACACCCGAAAACCCACAAATCTGCACTGTTCAGCACAAAGGCAAACTCTGTATGAGCATGCACATGGAATGGATTCAAACTCCCATCCTTAGCCTTCTTGAAAAACTAAAAACTCCCATTCTTGGGTTTCCCTGGAAACCTAAAAACTCCCATTCTTGGGTCTCCTTCTCCACAGGTTTGGCAGCCTTTGAAGAATAACAAAGAATGAGCAAAAATCAAGTTCTGGAATCTCTCCAAAATGCCTCCAAACCCCTTAAAAGAGGGAATAACAGTAACTCACATCCAAGAGAGGTTAATGAAACATATTTTAATAATAATTTTCATTTATTAGTCCAACAGTTTCCAAAGATTAACCCCCTTTTTCTGAAACTTCACTTTCTTGGGCCTGCCTGCCTTAGCAAAGATTATTATTTTTTAATTATTTGAAAAAGGGACATGACAAGTCCTCCCCTCCCAAATATTGCTTGTCCTCAAGCAATGGTTGAACAATAAACCAATCAATCCACTTGGATCCCAAATGTAGTCATGAACTATACTACTGCCAAATAACATAGGCTCCTACAATATCCTTTGCAATATGACCAAGAGGAATCCATAATCAAACTGACAATTACAGCTCAACCAAACTCCAAAATCACCACTACCACAATCAGAAATCCATGAGACACAAACTCTTAGAACATTAGAACCCAAGTAAAGTGGACAAATCAAACTGCCAACACAATAAATACCATCAACACATCCCACTGGCCTATACGAAATGTACAATCCAAGTCTGCAACAATGGTGAATGCTCTCATATGAAACTATACCAAGTATGGAGAGTCCACACACTGTACAACTCCTGCAATCAACACAACTCTGTAGATCATCAACCACTATCTCATAACCATAACTCCCATGCACCCCTGATGGTGAAAAGCCATCACAAGATAAACAACAAGAAATGGAACCCAAACCAAATTTTCCTACCATCAACTCCTCAACACAAGGATCAATTGCTAACTGATGTACATACCCTGCTGAAGCATCACTCCAAAAATCCTACTCTAAGTCATGTATTATCAAGCTATCAACTGTAGGACCTATCACCATGTCATGCCCATCACAAATCTCATCCCGAGGCATCAAACTATTCCATAACTAATGATAAGCACTAGGAACCAAAGTACATCGCTGTATCAGAATCTCATCAACATGGTCATCAAAGGTAAATTGATGAGTGTACCTCATAGTGTAATGCTGATAGAATGCGCCAATCTCAGTCAGTGGCTCAAACTATAATCCAGATGAAACTAACTGCAATTGATCATTAACCATGTTGGAATTGACTACTACCTCTAAAGATATCACCAAGGGAGTAGTATTACTAGTAGGAACCATGCCAACTGTCGACTCACCAACATCACACATGATCTTTGATACATCTCTAGTCTTTGTGCCATCAATACTAGAGGCCACCACCATGTCAGGCATACAACAATCTGCTACAAAACCCAACTCAACTAAACCTGACTCTAGTGGGAATGAACCTGATATGCCAATGTTAGTATCAAGGATGGATGCATCCCCATCTCCACTGTCTCTGATAATCTCGGCCATGGACATCCTCGGATCACCAAACACCATAGCTTGTGACTATATAGAATTAGGTAAAGATTGTAGCTACTCTAACTCCATGGTCACCTTAGCCAAATGAAACTGTGACTCCTTGAAAGCCAACTGTGTACTCTCAAGAATCTTAGAAGTCACCTCAAGCTGCTCAGTAAGCTCACTCACCTCATCTTCCTTGGCCAACAATGCATCATATGCTGTACTGCCCCACTCCATAAGATAATCTTTGTCAGCTACCAACTGCATATAATTCTGTTTCAAAATCCGAATAGCCTCCCATAAAGAGTGGATCTCTGTCAAGGAAAGATAACTGCCTTCCTGCTCATCACTAGTAGGATAACCCCATCCATAAACTTCTAACAACTGATGAGTAGCATCAAAATGTTGGCAAGTGATAGCAATGTCTCAGTAACTAACTCTTAACTAATTAGACACATGATGGCACTGGCTTGACTATCTCCTACAAACTTCCTCTGATGCACTATCTAAAGGAGTATCCTCAAAGTCACTAGTCTCTAGAGTATTACAATCCATACCCTGTGAATCAAATCTAAAGCTCATATCAACATACAAAGTATCAAAAACATTAGCACTACTGTCCAACTCCTCTATACCCAAGGAAACTAAGTCTTCAAAACTGCCCACTACATCCTCCTGGATGTCATCAATGCCAATATGATCTTGGGACTCATCTGTACACACTGCCAAATATGAAATATCATCAACACATTCTAGCAAGTATGGTCGATTGGATATATGAACAAAGCCCAACACCGGTGTATAAAAACTAATACCAACATCGGATAAGCTCTTGGCACAAGAAAAGATAACACCGTGCAATCTGCTAATCAAATCCATGGTAGCACCCAAACAATCACTGCTACCAAAAAGTGTTAAAGATTTAAAGTCAACTGAACCCCAAATGCCAATATAACAATCTCAAATCCATATTTGTAAACTAGAATTAGCTGGTAACTCAAGAAAAATCCTCACTTGAGTAATATGACCAATACCAACTAACTCCACATACTTGTCATGATGAGATAATGTAGTGACAATACTATCTTCACTCACCTTCAGCTGGTGGGATAAATCATGTGAAGTACTACTAGCCTCAACCTCATGTGATGAAGCATCTAACTGTGCCTGGTACTCTCTCTCTCAGAAAAGTCATGAATGCTCAATGTATGCTCATCTACACCAGGTATCTCACCATCATGCACAACAACATCCTCATAATCATCATCCTTGAGGTTAAATCTATCTATCACTCTTTGGCTAAAATCATCAAATGTAGTTACCTAATCATGACCTTGAGTAGTCATTCCATGATACCACCAATCATAGCTTGCATCTTCCAAGTGTAGACTTGTAATTTGAAAAACATCACTCTCCTTCATGGGGTTAAGCATGAAGAAGGTCTGTAATTTTTGTAGCCATGCTCTAGCTGAAATTTTATTTGTTCCATCAAAAGTAGGTGCTATAAACTTGCTTATTTTATTTTTGAGCTCTCTTCCACTTATGTCATGCTCCCTTCTGTACTCTTTCTTGGGCATCAAAGTGTTCATCATATCCACATATTCTCTAAAAGGAACCGAACTACGAAAGTCATCATCTAAGCCATTATAAGTAGCTCTTAATGTAATGAAGTTACCTGTAACCTCTTCCATAGGATTAATGGCTGGATTTGGTACTGGTGGCTCATCTGCAGGCAAGAAAATAGTTTTGGTTGATTTAGATGGTGTGGATTTCAGATTTCTTGGCTCCTCTGAAGTGCTCCCTTTCTCATTAATAGATGCAACTCCTTGTAGTTTTTCTATCAATATTCGCAAAGCCTCTCTAGTTTATGCCAAACTATCCACTGTTTGCTTATGAGTATTTTGGATGTCTTGGAAGAATTTATTTGCCATCTCATCTGGATCAGCCATACTTTTCCCTTCCTTGTATTTTTTACTTTTACTTTCAACTAGAGGTTTGATCAAAAAAAAATTATTCTTTTCTCGCTGCAAATATCTTTTTTCTCTTTCACTTAGTTGCATGCAACCATAAATTTTGACATGCAACTGATTAGAAGCAACATGCAACCACCAAATTCACCAAGAACTAACATGCAAATGATTAGAAGTAGAATGCAACCATAAATTTTGATATGCAAGATTTGGGTAGTTATCAAAACTGACATGCAAGATCTGGGTAGTTGTCAAAAATAACATGCAAGATCTGGGTAGTTGTCAAAACTGACATGCAAGATTTGGGTAGTTGTCAAAATTGACATGCAAACTTCTACAACCACCAAATTCACCAAAAAATAACATGCAAATGATTAGAAGTAGAATGTAACCATAAATTTTGACATGCAGCTGATTAGAAGCAACATGCAACCATAAATTATGACATGCAAGATCTGGGTAGTTGTCAAAACTAACATGCAAGATTTGAGTAGTTGTCAAAACTGACATGAAAACTTCTACAAACCCTCAGGATGGCAAGATCATGGCTTTGATACCACTACAATGTCACTTTTCTGATTTTATATTATATTCCCAACCTCTAATCAAATTTTCAAGATCAAACAACTAATATCACAAAGATCCACCAAATTTTTCAAGAAACCCCAAATCGGGTATGGCAGAAATTGTCCCAAAAGCTTCACAGCTTCACCTATTATTAATAAATCTAAAAGTGGACATTTTTACAGAAATTTCAGCAGAATGACAGCCTAAAAAATGAAATTTCTAGATCCGTATATCCTTTACACAACAGTTCTCAAATGTAGGACAAAAACTATGCTCATCGGGCTCCCGAAATTAACACAAAAATGCTCGAAAACACCACAAAAACACTAATAATTTATCTCAAAATTTTAATCACATCCCAATAAATATATTCAGATCTATTTTAACACCTTAAATTCTAAAATATAGCAGCAACCCAAACTGATATGAAATACTCAGCTGAAAACACCGAACTCATACAAAAAACACACCTGAAAACCCACAAATCTGCACTGTTAAGCACAAAGGCAAACTCTGTATGAGCATGCACATAGAATGGATTCAAAATCCCATCCTTAGCCTTCTTGGAAACCTACAAAATCCCATTATTGGGTCTCCCTGGAAACCTACAAACTCCTGTTCTTGGGTCTCCTTCTCCACAAGTTTGGCAGCCTCTGAAGAATAACAAAGAATGAGCAAAAATCAAGTTCTGGAATCTCTCCAAAATGCCTCCAAACCCCTTAAAAGAGGGCATAACCGTAACTCACGTCCAAGAGAGGTTAATGAAACATATTTTAATAATAATTTTCATTTATTAGTCCAACAGTTTCCAAAGATTAACCCCCTTTTTTTGAAACTTCACTTTCTTGGGCCTGCCTGCCTTAGCAAAGATTATTATTTTTTAATTATTTGAAAAGGGGACATGACGGTTTGTTACCCTACATTTTACCTTGAAAATACTTTAAGTATGCCAATTTTCAAATCATGAAAAATCTGTCTGCACACTTTCTCAGGTTCATTCCATTTGCAAAAATCACTTTTTTGTCATTGTTTCCAGTCTACAAATTTGAGTAGCCCATTTTGACCTCTTGCCATTTGCACCTAGTTATTTTTCATGAGCCCAAATCATAGATTTATGTTATCCTTATGATAAAGAATTAACACCCCAATTTTTGTTTCCTCAAGTATCAGTTTTCCTAGTTTTTAATGCCAAATCTGAATGCAATTTAGTGTTTTCTAACATGTTTATGTGCAGGTGATTTTAACCAATTTTGAGAGGGAAATTTTGATACCAAATATATTTTGACTGAGAATTCATCATGAGATGAGATTCTATGGGGAAAAATTGTGTGGAACAGAGAATCAATATGTTCAATTTTAGATCCTAGTTATTTGTTTAGGTCAATTTTTAAAGCTAGTCAAAGGATCCTCCTAGCACAAAGTAGACAAGTTGGAAGAGTGTGATAAAATGACTTGTAGATGACAGTTCAATGATCATATTTTATTTTGATCAATATCAGATGATGAATGGATCAATTTAAATGATTAGGTGTTTGAAAATGAATTTTTTTTTAGCCAGACCCATTTTGGGGCCTCGCTAAATTCACCACAGTTGTGACAACCAATAAAGATTCAAGATCTTTTGAAAGTAGTGATCATAATGATTCTAATAAAATTTAAATATACAGATATTGTGCATGAGGTAACTCTGAAGAATTTCATGTTTCTAAATAATTCAAATCTAGAGTGTGACTTTGTACACAATGTGCCTGTTATAGTTTTCACAACTGGACTTTGAATGTTAAAAATAAATTAGGGAAGAAAAGATATCCAACTGGGGATTGTTATGAAGGTTCATGGAATCAAGGAGTTTTGAAGGTGCCTGGGAGGTATATTTTGGAAAATGGAAATGTTTACTTGGTGGATTGGAAAGGAGGAATTGATGTGATTGACAATTATGTGTTTTGAAATGGGCATGAACCTAAAGAAGGCACTTATTAATTTGAGGACCATGTTGTTTCATTATATAAAAAGTTTCTTCCTTGTCTTAGTGTGGGCTATGAATCTGTATTGCCAAATGATTAAAGGATAGTTTTAGGTGAGGACAAGGTGATATATAATAATGTGGATCTTCTACAATTAAAAGAGGTTTATAAAATGGGTCTTTCGATATAAAGATTAAAGAGGAGATTTCAAATGCAAGGGAACTTAAGTCACATCTTTCTAGTGTCTCTCTTGTTAAATATTTTCTTAGTATATGCAACAACAATAGATGTAGCAGGGGAAGTTTCCTAGTGTGCCGATGTTTATGGAGATGGTGGACACTTTGATGCTTGTGGAGTCCACTCTTTAGTTCAATGTTAATGCCTAAGATATTGTTAAAAGCTTATTTTGTTGTGCAATTTTATGAGTTAGATTTCATTGGCATCCTTATTGAGCGAGATAAATAACTAGTCAAGTGGGATTGGGAAGGAAAACAAGCTAAATATTGAAACCACTCATATAATTAAAACAAATAAGGAAAAATTTTCAAAGTCAAGAGCCTGTGTATGAACTCAATTTGAAGGTTACCACAAAGGAAGCCACAGTAGAGGCTCTATTTTTCCAGAGTATTGATTTTTGCACAATGTTGAGCAACATCAGATAGTAAGGTCATGATATGTTAGCTTTGTCACTGATAACCTTCAATAATCAAATTCTTTTGGCTCCATCAAATGAAAGCCATGGATCAAGAAGAAAGGAAAAAGTGAAGGAGAGGTAGAACAAGGCATTCATGGCACAAGGCCCACATTAGACACAAATTAAGAGAGAGAGATGTAGAAAGTAGCAAACAATACATTTTTTTTTGCATTTCAACTGCATTGTAAGAAGAACCTACAGACAAGAAGAAATCCACAAGGGAGTTTGGAAGAAGTCAATGCCATGAAGAGGAATTCCCATGTGTGGACTTGGAGGAAGATGCTATCATAGATATGACCATTGAAAAAGGAAAAAGCCCATGGCATTAAAGGGAGAAGGGGCAATTCATGCAAGGAAGCCCACAATAGACATAAAGAAATTGCTGAAATCTAGATGACACGGGAGAAGCCTCAATAGGCCATGGGGATTTTCTCATCTAGAGATCAATTGATCTCTTGTTTGCATTGTTACCATTCTAACATTGAAGGAGAATAAAGTGACATAAAAAGGAAAAGCTAGAGGGACATGCTGACAAAGGAGGCTCCATGTTGAGCAAGGAAGATCACACCTACAAAGGAGCTTGAGTTTATATTAGTGTAGGTTCAAGGGTTTTAGAAGATCCATAGTGCAATAAGGAGTGAGTTGGAGGAAGTGTTTAATTTTTAATTGCAACAATATGATCTCCCAAAGCCATTAGAAAAAAGAAGAGCTTCTTGAACAAGAAAAATGCTGCAACATTCTGCTTGGCATGTAGAGATTCATCAGATGTGAATCCTTTCGAGTTATCTGGTCATGTAGAAAAAGTCTTTGCTCACATCAAAAAATTCTAATTCAATTTTTTTAGATTTAGAAAGAAGAGAGCAGAGGTTAGTTAAAGACCTTTATCCCACATTGCATATGTTGGGGGTCTATTAGATGTTTTAATATATGAGCACACACAATACAACATGTCCTAAAGATAATGCATTTAGTAAGCTTAGTCATACGCATGGGTCCCAGTTGGAGGTGACCAGGAAGAAATTTTGAATGCCCAAATAGTATGAGATGATGTCAGTAGAGTTCAAGCAAGTGCCAAAAAAGTTGAAAATCTGGGCAGGCACTATGTCACCACAAGAAAATGGTAAGGTTTTTTGCTAGCAACATAGCGACCTACCAAAAAACCTCAAAATTTGGCAAGATAATTGTGGGCTCATGTGGCAGTGTTAGTGAGTTATTAAAGGACAAGTGGTATCCTGAGAATAGACCAAAGGAGGACACCTGGCAATGAAGTAGTGATGTGGCAATCAAATTTTAGATGGCACTAGATTGTACCACGTGGGAGATCTAAGAGTAGTTGCTATGTCACCAAGAAAAAGTTGCACACTAGTTAACATGGTGATATAGTGACTGCTAAGGTGGCACGATGATGTGGTACTAGCTATGGTCTAAGCCAATCATATGTTAACACATGGTGAGGATGGTCAAACTAGGTTTGACTCGAGTGAGAAGGTGGAGGAAAAATCAAAAGTCATATAATTAATATTTTATGTTTTTTCAAAAGTATGTGCAAAACTAAGTTTTAAATTTGATTTAAATTTATCATATAGTTTAGACTATATAAAAGGATAATTTTTTGCAACTTTAAGTGCTTTAGCTATGAGGACCCTAAACTTCAAAGAGGCATAATAGGGGCATTTTTTCACCAAAATTGGCACTACAATATACTGTTAGAATTGGGGTCATCTAAATTTTTTGAATATGAGGTCAACTTTTGCACAATAGTCCACCAGTTTGAGCTATAGATAGATTTGCAATTTCCAAGGTATTGCTAGAAGAATGAATAGTTTTCACCATTAAGGATCAAAATTGGTTAAAGGGTAGGTTTGAGAGTTTAATGAATACTAGGTATGGAGGAAAATATTTCTAAAAAGTTTATTTTGCCCATTGAGGTCATATAACTAATTGTTTTGCTTTGGCCTTTAGTTTCAAATCTGACATAAAAATTAGTTATATTTTCTACCAAATATATGAGATTCTTGATGCCTTTAAGAGCCAAAATGATGAGTATTTGATATATAGTTACAGAGAGAAGGTATAGAGAGGCTTTTTCAACTTCTTGGGGAAGAATTCTAAAGTGACACTTGTCATTTTTTAATCAAATTTGGGATTTCTTTCCTCCTATATAATTCTTTCTTCTTCTCTTTTGTAGGGCTTGGTAGTTTTCTTTGGAAAAACTAGGAGGGTTCTAGTTTCTACTCTGAGACCAAGTTGTTGCTAGTTTTACTTCCTGTCTAATTGAGCAGAGCTCTAGTAGTGAAGCCCACACATCCACTCTTGTGTAGATTTTTAGTTCATTTCATGTATTGTTATTATGAGATAATGAAAATTGATGCTATATCATGTGAATTATCTAGAGCTTCATTTTAGTTTTACCAATTTATGTATTCAATCTTTCCAAGGATGAATATAAAAGGGGATTTACACAAATCATATGGGTTTTCTTATTTTGTCTCCTTATTCTTCATATGATATTGAATTTTCAATTGAATGAATAAGGTTTATTCAATTTAAGGTAGCTTGGATTATATGTATGTCGGATCTATTATTGCTTCTGAGTCAAGGAGTCAAGTAAATACTTCAGTGTTGTGATAGGGTTTCTGGGTGTGTGAAGGGGATATTTTGTAAGAATGTGATTTGGGGATTTTAGTTGACAAACTTAATTGTAAGGCAATCAAGTTAGGTCATCCTACTGGTAATGACTCTATGTTGAAATGGATAATGCATTGATAACTACATTAGATGCAAGCTGATATGAAGGTTATTTTCACAAATTATTTTAATCAAATCAATTCAATATTTCACATTTTGTAGTGGCCTGAAAAGAATTGACCCTCTCTTAGCTTATGGGTTCATAGGTTATGATGTATAGCTATTTCATTCCTATGTCATTACATAAGAATTAGAAGATATAAGGGTTTTCATCTACTATAATTAGGTTTAAATTTATGTTTAGTTGCACTGTTACCATATATCAAAACCTCAAGGTTAACCTACCTAGGTCTTGCAGAGCCTGAAGTGAAGGAATCATCCCTTATAGTTGGCCCAAGATCGTAATCGAGTGTATCCATCATAGGAATTTTCTAGCCCTAGATGTATTGGTTTTGTTTCTTAGTTAATTTCAAAACTATTAAATCAAGAGCCAATAGACTCCACCCAATGTTCTTTTGTTTCCTTGTTAATTACCCCTAGATTGGTATGAGTAATCTCAAAGTTACTTAGGTTTGATGCACCAATATCATCCTTTGGGTTATAAGTGGCCACCTCAATAATGATGTTACCTATGTCATGATCAAAGACCATCTCGACTAAACTTTTCATCCTTCTAGATTTTGGGGCTCTGGCATTGTATCTACTCATGATGTCATCAATGGGGAAGCACATCAAGATTGAGGCTACTAGCCAATTGGGTGTGGAATCCAAAGCCTTTTGAAGTTACTTATCTTTAATTGGAGTGCCCAATCTATCTATCCTTTGTGGAGAAGTTCCTATAGTCATCTAAACACGATGAAGGTTATCAATTAGGACACCACCAAAATTTTGATCAGGCTCACTATTAGCCTAAATGGATTCACTTGACCTAATGAGAGTTTTCCATATTGCTTCTTCTCTAAGAATGGATTTTTTTACCAAAGGAGGATTATTTCTTTGCACCTTCTTAATTCTTATAGACCTCCTATTACCTATAGCTTTGAAATGAACATTAGAACAAGAATTTGTTGATTTCCTAGCAAACTATGCCTTTTTCATTATTAACCAAGAATTAGTCCTTCCAAACACTATCTTTATTTTCTCAAGGAGGTTATCCTCTTATTTAGATTCCCAATTAATAATTTCTTTTCTAGAAATGAAATATTTTGTTATTTGAGTGCATGTTAAATCTATTTTATCTTGTTTTATACCAGAGACATCAATATCCAAATTTGAATGGAAAAGTTTAATTTGGATATGTTATACCTATAAAATTCCCTTGTCCAAACTTCTTACTCATATACACAATCCTACCAATAGTCCTCAACATAAGGATCATGTAAAAACTTCATGCAAGAATCAAATAGGCTATGATTTATACTTTTTCTATTAAAGTTCTAACTAGCATGATAGTATCCAAGATGAAAATTGATAAAATCAAAACTTATGCACATAGAATCCTCCATACTCTTATAGGTTAGCTTTCCTAGCTTGAGAAAAAAAAATGACATTAGAGGATTCATTTGTTGAAAATTTATTTATGATTGAGACAAGTTGTTGAGAAACATCAGCCAATATGAAACAATCAAGGGCAAACCTAGGGAGTCTCAAAGGTTCTTCATCAAAATCACCTACCCTTACATAGGTAAACTTGGAAAACTAGATAAAAATGTTACCAAAAGTTTGAACTTATTTTAGAGATTTAGAAGAAAACCTATGGCAAGGAGGACCTTTCATTTCATAACATAATTTCCCTGAAAAAGTGTCATGAACTTTCTTGAAAATTTCCAAAACTTTATCTTTGTGCAATTTAGTGTAATAGCTATATATTGTGATGTTTCTCACCCAAGGTTCATGAAGTAAGTACCGCAAATCTTGTGTACTAGCTAGCATATATATCAAATATGAAGACATATAAAAATCCTTCTTTATACTTAAAGTTCCTCTAAGATGACTTTTTAGAGAACTAGCAATTAGTTTGACCTAGTCTAAGAATTGAGATCCTTTCAAAACAATTTGAATATAAAAATACATCTATTCCTCAAAGGAAGACACATTTGGGTAACCACAATTTTTATGCAATAGGACCATGAAATCGTGGGCATGAGGAGTCATCTAACCTTTCTTGAGATTCTTGGGCAACCTAGAGCCACCTTTATAAGAGGTTATAGTCAAGCTATTTGCAATCAAATTTCTATAAACATCTACTTTTTTTGAAAATCTAGCCCTTGTTAAAGTAGGAGTCAAATATGAAAATTATTGCTCTTCAAGGTGGAAAAACTTAGACATGATCTCCCTTGAGATATTTAGTAGTATAATTTTATATTTCTTTAAAATATTTCCACTAGGTATATCATATCTTTGTATGCATTCTTGAATAAACTACAAATATAGGTAGGCTTGTGGGAAATTGGAGGCCATAAGAAAGTTAGTGTCTAAGACTTTGGTGGAGAAGGGTTGGGCTACCTTTTCACACAATCTCTCCATTACCCCATGAAATGTCCCTTTACTGATTTTGTATGATATTTCAAACCTCTAATAAGATCTTTAAGATCAAACAACCAATATTTTAGAGATCTACCAATTTCTCAATAAACCCCAAATTGGGTATGCCAGAAATAGTGCCAAAAACTTCACAGCTTCACATATTATTAATAAATCTGAAAGTGGACATTTTTTATAGAAATTTCAGCAGCATAATAGCCTACAAAATGAAGCTCATCATGGTAGAATGCCTAGGCAGACTCATCCAAAAGAAGATCAGGGACATGTGTTTAGTGGGTTTGAGGCCTTCTTTGGGCCCATCCACTTTCACTCATCAACAATTTGTAGATGACACAATTTTGGGGGGTGAAGCTTCAGTTCAGGAGGCCAGGACCTTCGAAATCATTCTTAATTCCTACACCAGGGGTATTGGACAAGCTATTAACTTAGACAAGAGCTCTATCTTCTTCCTCAACACTCCTCTAGAGAGGCAGAGGAAAATTGCTCAAATTCTGGGTTATGGCATTGGGTCCCTGCCGGAAACTTATCTTGGGCTTCCTCTAGGCTCCAAACCTCGGGACTCCTTTTGGACAAGCATTATCGACAACTTCATCAAGAAACTTGTTGGTTGGAAAGGGGCCACCCTCAGTCAGGCAGGTAAATGCACCCTGGTTAACTCGATTCTCCAAAACCTCCCCACCTATGCCCTCAATCTCTTTGGGATTTCAGTTAAGTTTGCAGACAGAATGGAGAGGATTCAGAGGGACTTTCTCTAGACTAGAACTTATGACCACAAGAGATACCACCTAGTAGCCTGGGACCAGGTTTGCTTGCCCAAAAGCTAGGGTGGTCTTGGAATCAAGAAAATTTCTCACCTCAATCAATCCCTCTTAGCTAAACTCCCTTGGTGCATCTTTCAAGGCATAGGGGTTTGGAGGGACATCTTGGCTGAGAAGTACCTGGGAGGCCTGTCTCTATCCTCCATTTTCTAGGGTGTCGAGCTACCGTTGGGTTCTAACATTTGGAATGCTATCTTGAAGGCCCTTCCCCTTACTAAATCCAGGGCCAAATGGAAAGCTGGAATGGGAGACAAAATCCTTTTTCGGCAGGACAGCTGGCTTTTTTAGGAACCTCTCAATAACCATCCTTCATTCGGTAGGTGGGCTGATTAGGCTATAGGTAGATATGGTATCTTGGTTAGGAACTACAAAAATGGGAATGAATGGCACAATGTGGCAGAGCTTTCATAGGATCTTGAGCCTTTGATGGCCTCTTTGAATGCTATCAACATCAACCAGATAGGTGATGCCTTAGTCTAGGGTGCTTCTTCTAGAAGCCATTATACTATAGCCTCAAGCTATCTTTCCCTTGTGGGCACAGCCAAGGCCTGGACCCCTAGATTAACGCTCAAAATCAACATTTTCTTTTGGCTCCTCTTGCAAGACAAAATCCTTACCCTGGATAATTTAGCCAAGAGAGGCCAAATTATTCCCAGTAGATGATGCCTCTGTAAGCATGACCTGGAAATGGTTAATCACATTTTCATTCATTGCCCCTTTTCCTCTAGAGTGTGGAGTCTTCTGACTTCCAATATGAACTTCTACTGGTACCCACCATCCAATATCTAGGATTTCTTCATATAGTGGAGTAGAAACCACAAAGGCCTGGAATCCCAAATTTTGAGTTCCTGGATTTTCCCACACTTTTGCTGGGGAATCTGGAAGGAGCACAACAACAGGATTTTTAGAGATAGAGAAGCTCCTAAGGGTATTATAGAAAAAAAAATTGATGGCCTCATGAAAGAGAACTATTCCACAATTAGAGATGGAAACATAAAGGATGGAGGGAAAATTAAGACCAGGAAAGAAGACAAGATCAAAAGAAGATAGCAGGCTACTTGGTCCTTCCCCCCTAAAAATTGGCATAAAGCCAATTTCGATGGAGCAGCTAAGGGGAACCCTGGTCCCGCCGGATGCGGTGGAATAATAAGAAATAGCTTGGGAGGGGGAATTGCTGCTATATCCTCCCCTATTGGTCACCAAACCAACCATTTTGCTGAAGTCAGTATGGCCAAACTCACTGTTAAGCTGGCCCTGGACTCAAGGATCGAACAACTGTGGCTTGAAGGAGACTCCCTAAATATAATAAATTGTATTTTAGGAGTAACCAAACCATCATGGACCATTGAAAGCATTATTGAGGACCTAAAAATGGACTTGAGCAAATTTAAAAATTACCACGTCAGCCATGTCTATCGAGAAGCTAATATGGTTGCTGATTGGTTCGCTAACGCAGTGGTCACTTTCAATTTGGTGATGACATGAGGAAACAATAATCATTTTTTGGCGGTGACTATGGAGCTCATCTAAAAGGAGAAAATTCAAGGTACCAACTCAAAATCCTTTTATGATGATAACACATGCTAAATCATGTTTTAAAAAGGGGATCACTTGGAGTTATGTGGAACCCCCACTGTTTCATAATAACATGTACAGATTACATGAGCAGAAGAAAGCCAGAGTTAAACCCAATAACACATGCATTAAAGCTCTCATCCTTAGCAATTTTTTCATCTTTGAGCTCTATAATTCTATTAAGGGTTTAGGGTTAGAGAGGCATAATTTTGCAATGGTGGGAGAAAGGATTAGAAGAGAGCCATGGGGAGAAACAGAGAGCTGGAAAGAAAAAGGGAAGGTTTGGAAAAAACTCCAGAAGGGTGGCATAACCAGCTTCATGGAGAGGCTCCATGTTTTCGACACAGGGGTTACCAAGATTATGGTTGAAACCTAGCACAACAGAAAGGTTAAAATTGATGGTGTCTCCCACCAAATCACAAAGGGTCTCATTGCAGAGGTGATAGGCTTCTCCCAAGAAGGCATGTGCTTCTTTAGGGATAAGAAGATGTCTACCAATGCTGTCAATGCTTTCATCAAGAATGACAAGGAGAAAAGAAAACTGGTAAAGATTGACACCTACTATGACATTGAGTCCATCAAGAAGTTTTGGGGGCTTGTTCTGAGGATCATCATAGAGTATGTCACTTTGGAGCCCAGGTTTGATAGAGTTAGGACCCATCATTTTGTTTTGCTTAATCATTTTAGACATAAAGTGAAAATCTCCTTTCCTTTCTATATTTTTACTTCTATGACTAAGAATATAGAGAGTTACAAGAAATGTCCTGTCAAGAACCCCACCCTTCACGAAGGTCTTCTACTCCTCATTTTTGAGTTTCTAAAAATCCAGACAAGAGTCAAGTCCATTAGGGTTTTGGGTGGCTCCTTGAAGGACACTGCCAGCTCTGACTCAGGGGAAATGTGCGTTGTGAAATCTGGCAAGTCTGAAACCCCAAAATCCAATCCCTCTCCCTGCTTCCCTAGCAGGAAGAGCCCCAAGTGCCCTCCCCCTAACCCCCCTAGTCCCCCTTCCCCTCATCCTAAGGAGTTTAGTGATGAGTTGGATATGGAGTCGGAGGAGGCAGATTCGGTGGCAGAGAAGGAAAGTGAGTTGGAAGATGACAAGGAGAAAGATAATGACAAGAAGGAGGAGACCCCCTTGGTAACCTAGGATAACCCCAAGAAAAGAAAATTGGCCCAGACTCCAACCCATGATCATCTCAAAGACCACACTGATTTTCCCCCCAACCCTACTGCGTCCACCTCCCCCCTGGAGGTCCCCATTTTGCCCCCATAAGAGATGATAGAAATCATGGTTGAAAAGGGGGGGGAGGCCATCAGGAAAAATAAGAGAAGAGCCTAGAGAAATTTCAATATGGATAGTGTCAGTATGGGCATTGTTAGAGAACCTGCTAAAATCTAGGTGTTGGGGGATCTTGACAGTAGAACCCACTATGAAGAGCTCCTTGACTTGACTTTTCTGGTTCTCTCTGACAATGTCTGTGAAATGGGTTTCAACCTTCTCAACAATGCAAAGAACAATCTCATTGACAATTTCTGCTCCATTAAGTGGATGTTTTAGGAAATTGAGACTCTGAAGGATAGGCCCAACTAGACCAACAACAAGGGGGATGTCAAGGATCATGAGGCTAGAGGTAGCAAAGACTAGGTGGGCAGCTAGGAAAAAGACAGAAGCCAGGACCCTAGAGACAATCAGGAGGACAGAATCACTTGGATCGAGCAGAAGGTCCAAAGGCTAGATTCTATCCACCAAGTTGTGACTAAACAAATTGTAGATACCCTCCATACCTTGAATGAAAACATTGTTAATCTAGGGGACTATCTTACCAATGCCAGTCTTGTTCAGAACGTGGAGTAGAGTACAAAGCATAGAACCAGCCGAGAAGATCTTTAGAAAGAGACTGGAATCTAGGAAAGTCAGGGGGACCAGATGCATTTCCTCCCCATGATCCAGGAGGAAGAGGCCAACTAGAAGGAAAGTGATGTTGTAGAAACCCTACAGGTGATGGAAAAAAAGGGATACTAGTCTACCCACCAGGCTCTATTCCTGGCCTTTGTTTCTCAGGCTTCAGGCCTTTTTGTTTCTGGCCTTTTGAGGCAGCTTTTTTCTGTCTTTTTTTCTTTTTGTTATTTTCTGCTGTAAAAATTTTGGGTTTTAGGATCCCTATAAAACCTATTTTCCTAGTCAAAAATAGCCTACAAAATGACATTTCTAGATCTATATAACATTTATACAACTCCCAAATGGAGGACAAAAATAATGCTCATCGAGCTCCCGAAGACAACACAAAATAGCCGAAAACACCACAAAAGCACTGATAATCTATCATAGAAGTATAATCATGACCAAATTCATATATTTAGATCTATTTTAACATCTAAATGTATGATATATAGTATCAGCCCAAACTGATATGAAATACTCAACCGAAAACACCAAACTCTTACAAAAATCACACTTGAAAACCCACAAATCTGCACTGTTCAGCACAAAGGAAAACTCTATATGAGCATGAACATGGAATGGCTTCAAACTCCTATCCTTAGCCTTCCTAAAAACCTACAAACTCCTGTTCTTGGGTCTCCTTCTCCACAGGTTTGGCAGCCTCTGAAGAACAACAAAGAAATGAGCAAAAATCAAGTTCTGGAATCAGCCCAAAATGCCTCCAAACCCCTTAAAAGAGGGCATAACCCTAACTAAAGTCCAAGAGGGGTTAATAAAATATAATTTAATAATAATTTTATTTATTAGTCCATTGGTTTCCAAAGATTAGCCCCTTTTGCCGAAACTTCACTTTTTTTTGGAGCTTGCTTGCCTTAGCAAAGTTTATTATTTTTAATTATTTGAAAAAGGGACATGACAAGTCCTCCCCTCCAAAATATTGCTTTTCCTCAAGAAATGAAGGTTGGAATTCTCAAGAATATGTGCTCCTTTCCAAGTTGCATCCTCTAGTCGTAATCCTTTCCATTTGACCAAATGCTCTATGATGCTCCTGTTTCTCAATCTTTTCTCTCTTGTATCCAAAATCTCTTCTGGTATCAAAACTAATTTCCCTTCATCATCAAGAGGTGGTAATTCTATAGATACTATGGTTTTCTGGCCTAGAACCTTCTTCGGGAAAGATACATGGAAAATATTATGTATTTTACTATTTGGTGGGAGCTCCAATTCATAAGCTACCTCTCCTACCTTCTTGATGATTTTATAAGGCCCATAGAACCTTGGCTTGAGTTTCTCTACCCCACTCCTCTTCAAGGTGCTTTTCTTATATGGTTGCAACTTAAAAAATACCAAATCTCCCACCTCAAAAGATCTTTCAATCCTTTTCCTATCAGTATATAACTTTTTTTGGTTCTGTGCATGTTGTAGATTATCCTTGAGGGACCTTATTATGTCTTGGCTTTGCTTGACGAAATCACTTGCTGCAGGTACTCTATTATCGAAGATCAACAAAGGAAAGGGCATCATAACCATAAAGAGTATGAAAAGGAGGCATACCAATAGACATGTGATGAGATGTATTGTAACAATACTCCCCTAGGTGTAACCATTTCACCCAAGCATGTTGTTGATTTGAAACATAGTTCCTCAAATGTCCCTCTATCCATTTGTTAACTATCTCTGTTTGTCCATTTATTTGAGGGTGATAGATAGTACTTGGAGTGAGTTTAGTTCCTACCAAATGAAAGAGCCCCTTCCAAAAAGAGCTGAGCAATCTACTATCTCGATCACTAACAATATTTCTAGGCAAGCCATGTAATCTAAAAATTTCCTTGAAGAACAATTCAACCACTTGTGATGCCTTGAAATCAGATGTGATAGGAAAGAAATGTGAATACTTAGTTAGTCTATCTACCACCACATATATGCAATCCTTACCTTGAACCTTGGGCAACCTAGTGATGAATTCCATGGAAATACTTTCCCATTTTTGTTCAGGAATAGGAAGTGGCTACAACAACCCTGTAGGAAAATTTTTCTCACTCTTGCTTTGTTGGCATACCATACATTCCTTAATGTGTTTAAGCACATCCTCCTTCATACCCTTCCATGAAAACCACTCTCAAATTTTCCTATATGTCTTGAAGTATCACTGATGACATGCCAAAGGTGTGTCATGAAAGGCCCTCAATATCCTCTCCTTAGTTTTTGATCCTAGCACTAAGAAGATCCTATTCTTGTAATAAATCAATTCATCAACAACCTTGTACCTATTATCATCCACTAACTTATCCAAAATCTTGGTGGAAAAGAAATCTTTAGCATACTCTAAAATTATGGAGACTTTCCAATCAGTAGAGATAGATGTTAAGGAACACAAAGTGGGCTTTCTTGAGAGAGCATCAGCAACCACATTATTCTTTCCTTTCATGTATTCAATATCAAAATTATAAGCTTGCAATTTTCTTACCCATTTTTTATTATGATCATTCAAATCCCTTTGTTTCAAGAAGAACCTAAGGCTATTATGGTCTATATTTACAATGAATCTCTCACATACCAAATATTGTCTAAACTTATGAAGTGCATGCATGATTGCCAACATTTTCTTATCATAGATGGAGTAAAATTTCTTTGATTGATTTTATTTTCTACTCTCAAATGCTATTGGATTTCCCCTTTGAGTTAGGACAGCCCCTATACCTTCTCCAAAAGCATCACATTCAACAACAAAAGGTAAAGAGAAATCTAGAATTGCAAGCATAGGGCATGAACTCATTACCTCCTTAAGCTTATCAAATGTTTTTTGTGCCTCTTCTATCCAAACAAAAGCTCCTTTATTTTTCAAATCAGTCAAGGGGGAAGCAAGCTGAGAAAATCCCTTGGCAAATCTCCTATAGTAGCTACACAACCTGAAAAAACCTCTCAACTATGTAAGATTAGTGGGTGGAGGCCAATCCAAAATTGCCTGAATTTTTTGTTGATCAACCTGTACTCCTTTAGAACTTATAATATGTCCCAAATATAGGATCTCTATCAAACCAAACTCACATTTAGATAGCTTAGCATAGAAGGATTGCTGCTCCAAGATTCCCAAAATAGTGTCTATGTGCTTTAGATGCTCTTCCCATGTTTTACTGTAAATCAAGATATCATCAAAAAATACCAAAACAATTTTTTGAAGATGTTGGCTGAATACCTTATTCATACAAGATTGGAATGTTGCGGGTGCATTAGTGAGGCCAAATGGCATAACAAGAAATTCAAAGTGCCCATAGTGACATCTGAAAGTAGTCTTTTCCACATCTTCACTCCTCATTTGGATTTAATGGTACCCTAATCTTAAGTCAATTTTTGAGAAGTATACAGCACCATGTAACTCATCAATGAGTTCATCTATGTGTGGTATTGGATACCTATTTTTTATGGTCTTCTTGTTTAGAGCCCTGTAGTCTATACACATTCTCATTGTACCATCCTTTTTCTTGGCAAGTACCACAGATGATGCAAATGGACTAGAGCTAGGCCTTATGAATCCTATGTCCAAGAGTTCTTTAATAGTTTTTTCAATTTCTTATTTATAACCTCTTTGATGGTAGTATGGGGTTGTTATAACTAGTTTGGCACCCTGTTCTAACTCTATAACATGCTCAAAACCTCTATTTGGTGGTAATCCTGGAGGCAAGTCATTGAAAACTATACTATGCTTATCAAGAATATTTTGAATTTCAAAATGGAAATTACCTTGATTCTTTGGAGAGCTTGTTGGATGGATTATGACTCATGCTGTCCATGCTACTTGTCCTCTTTGAAAAGTCCTATCCATCCTCTTTGCAGAGACCGCCTTAGGTGCTCCATTTGATAAGCCTCTCAATATGACTTCTTTCCCATTGGAATGAAATTTAAACTCCATAGTTTGATGGTTCATGTAATAGCCTCCAATAGAGTGCAACCATTGAACACCCAATACTAGATCTGTCTCCCCAATACCAACCACATAGAAGTCATCACATAACTCATAATCTCCTAAGGACATCTTGAGTTGTTTCACCACCCGTGTGCAAGTCATAGTGAATCTATCAGCTAAAGTAACATTGAATCCCTCAAAATATTCTACTTTAAGCCCTCTCTTCATGACAAATCCCTCATCAATAAAATTGTGAGTTGCCCCACTATCAAGAAGAACTGTCAACCTTTGCCCTGCTAGTACCCCTCGAATTTGAAAAGGATAGTATCTTGGGACTCCTGATAATGCTGTTAAAGTGCCATCCTTGCTGATTTATTTTTCTTTCTCTTCTTCTACCTCCTCCTTAGTGTCATGAAATTCGTCATGCTCATCTAAATTAGATTCTAAAGCAACTTCAATATAGTGCACTTGACCTTTCCCCAAACATATGTGTCCTGGAACCCATGGTTCTCTACAAGTAAAAAAAAGCTTTTTCTTTCGTAATTCACTCCTAGTCTCTTAATCTACCTTCTTTTTTGCCACATTTATCACATCTTTTGGTGGTAGTGTTGGGAAAGTTTTTTTCTAAAAATTTCCCTTATGTTGCCAAAGATTTGGGATTTTTTGATTAGTGATTGATTTCATAGGCATGCAAGTTTCAAGTTGCAAGCTTCTTTTGATAGCTTCCTGTAAGGTTGAGGGTGAGAAAGCCTTAACCAAACCCTTAACAGAATCTTCTAAACCATCAAGAAAAAGATAAACAATCCTCTTTTCACTCATATCAGGTACCATAATAGCCACTTTTCAAAACTCTTCTATATACTTATTAACTGATTTGGTTTTCTTCAACTTTGACAATTCTTTAAAGTACTCTTGATCATCCTTGAGGTCAAATCTATCTATCACTCTTTGACTAAAATCATCAAATGTAGTTACCTGATCATGACCTTGAGTAGTCATTCCATGATACCACCAATCATAGGCTGCATCTTCCAAGTGTAGACTTGCAAATTGAACATCATCACTCTCCTTCATGGGGTTAAGTGTGAAGAAAGTCTATAATTTTTGTAGCCATGCTCTAGCTGAAATTTTATTTGTTCCATCAAAAGTAGGTGTTGTAAACTTGCTTATTTTATTTTTGATCTCTCTTCCACTTATGTCATGCTCCCTCCTATTCTCTTTCTTGGGAATCAAAGTGTTCATCATATCCACATATTCTCTAAAAAGAACTGAATTGTGAAAGTCATCATCTAAGCCATTGTAAGTAGCTCTTAATGCAATCAAGTTACCTGTAACCTCTTCCACGGGATTAAGGGCTAGATTTAGCACTAGTGGCTCATCTGTAGGCAAGAAAATAGTTTTGGTTCATTTAGATGGTGTGGATTTTAGATTTCTTGGTTCCTCTAAAGTGCTCCCTTTATCATTAATAGATGCAACTCCTTGCAATTTTTCTGTCAATATTCGCAAAGCCTCTCTAGTTTCTGCCAAACTATTCATTGTTTGCTTCTAAGTATTTTGGATGTCTTGGAAGAATTTATTTTCCATCTCATTTGGATCAGCCATACCTTTCCCTTCCTTGGATTTTTTACTTTTACTTTCAACTAGAGGTTTGATCAAAATTTCTTTATTCTTTTCTCGCTACAAATATCTTTTTTTCTCTTTCACTTAGTTTCATGCAACTATAAATTTTGACATGCAATTGATTAGAAGCAACATGAAACCACCAAATTCACCAAGAAATAACATGAAAATGATTAGAAGTAGCATGCAACAATAAATTTTGACATGTAGCTGATTAGAAGCAACATGCAACCATAAATTATGACATGCAAGATTTGGGTAGTTGTCAAAATTGACATGCAAACTTTTACAAACCCTTAGGCTGGCAAGATCATAGCTTTGATACCACTAAAATGTCCCTTTATAGATTTTTTATGATATTCCAAACCTCTAATCAGATCTTTAAGATCAAACAACCAGTATTTCAGAGATCTACCAATTTCTCAATAAACCCCAAATCGGGTATGCTAGAAATAGTGCCAAAAACTTCACAGCTTCACATATTATTAATAAATATAAAAGTGGAATTTTTTATAGAAATTTTAGCAGCATAACAGCCTATAAAATGATATTTCTAGATATTTATAACATTTACACAACAGCTCCCAAATGGAGGGAAAAAATAATGCTCATCGAGCTCCCGAAGACAACACAAAATAGCTAGAAACACCACAAAAGCACTAATAATCTATCATAGAACTATAATCATGACCAAATACATATATTTAGATCTATTTTAACATCTAAATGTCTGATATACAGCAGCAGCCCAAACTGATATGAATTACTCAACCGAAAACCCACAAATCTGCACTGTTCAACACAAAGGCAAACTCTTTATGAGCATGCACATGGAATAGATTCAAAATCTCATCCTTAGCCTTCTTGGAAACCTAAAAAATCCCATTCTTGGTTCTCCTTCTCCATAGGTTTGGCAGCCTCTAAAGAACAACAAAGAAATGAGCAAAAATCAAGTTCTGGAATCAGCCCAAAATGCCTCCAAACCCCTTAAAAGAGGGCATAAACCTAACTCATGTCCAAGAGGGGTTAATAAAATATAATTTAATAATAATTTTATTTATTAGTCCATTGGTTTCCAAATATTAGCCCCTTTTTCCAAAACTTCACTTTTTTTTGGAGCCTGCCTGCCTTAGCAAAGTTTATTATTTTTAATTATTTGAAAAGGGGACATGACACCCCACCTAAATCAACCACTAAAAAATCTATATTTGATATAATAGGAGATTTTCTATACAAAATACAGGTATTCCCAAAAATATGTATAGTAGATCTCATGGTTTAAAATTCCCTCCCTTTTCTTAAAATTCAAAGTATAAAACACAATTTCTTATACTAATAGGTGAAAAGGAAAAGGAATGAAGGGTTAAAGTATACCTAAATAGTAGAGATTCTCATGACTATGAAAGAAAGTTCCCTTCTTCAAAGTCCTATTGTTGTCACTCAATCAACTGAATAAAAATATGTCCAAAAAGAAGGGAAATTTCATTCCTATATAATTCATATCCAAATCAAGGCATTAATCATGGGAAGGACATAATTAATTAAACATGTTTTAGGAAAAGGAGGATGTGACAAGGTGGTGCCTAATAATAAATGTGAATAAAGTAACATAAATAATTTGTTGCCTCCACAAATGCCAAACTTCTCTTTCACCATTCAAATATAACTCTTGGAATGATATTTGATCATTACCTTACTTTGATTTATTAAACATCAATGATTGATGATGTCACATCCACTCCATGTCAGACCCAAAAATATATCTAGCTATAGTGCACTCTCTAAGAATTGGACTCCATGGCACAAAAATATGTGGCCTATCAACTATATTGCATGAAGATTGAAAAATGATTTAAAATAATGAACCAATTGAATATTTTGAACTGAGTTCAAATGGGACAAGGGGTACAAGAGGTTCAAGATATATCAAAGAAAAATAAATGACTAATAATTACCTTAACCAAATTATTTATAAAGGGAACCAAGGGGTTTAACTTGGTCAACAATTAAGTTGAGGGAAGGATGAACTGAAAGAGGTTTGTGAATGATTGATGAAAATGTTATCATACCTCAAATTACATTTGACTCTTGATAGAACTGATGGTTCAACATAAACATTTGAAAACAAGAGTAAAAAAAAAAAAATTATAAAAAATGGAAACTCTAAAAAATCATGAACTAACACTAAGCAATGGAATTTCTAGTAGCAAAAAAAGAAAGGTTCTAAAATGTTAGTTCATGGAGTTGATTGCAAGGCACCAAACTTCAAGTTGAGTCCACTAATTGTAGATGTGCTTGACCTAGTTGGTGCACAATCTCAAATTTTTCTTAAGGTATCACTCATGCATGACATCCATTTTTTCTATCACTACTCAATCTAAGAACTCAAAACCCTAGAAATGAATTAAGCATTCAGGGAATTTTGTGTGGATGGTGCATTGAATCCCAAAAATCAACATTTGGAAACCAAGGGATTGACTCATATATCTCATATACCAAGAGACTTCTAGGTCAAATGGATTAGATATATTCTAAGCTATGTACATAATGGGTAGTTATGGTTGGAGAAACTTATTTAGATAACCAATAAAATGATTCATAGAATCACTGGATTCCCAATGCTTAATAAAGAGAAGATAACTAGAACCCTAGGTCAGGTAGAAATGGAAAGGCAAAATATTGCCAAGTGGGATGGAAGAGGTATGAAGATTAGTAGTATAATTGACATGGAACTAAAATTTGGCATTCATATCATTACACATAAGGTTTACAGCTTGAGTAGATTAAAAATTGTGTGATGTGAAGTTGTCAATCTCACTTACAAGGTTGTGAAGAATAACCTATCCTTTGACCTTGTTGAGTTATTATTGAATTGGTTCAACAAGAATATGGAGAGCATTAGGGGATCAAATAACAATCCATGTAAGTTTGAATCTATTCTAACATTTTATTATTCTTCCTTCAAAAAAATTTCCCTTCCAAAGATACAGTAGTATGGAGGAAAGATGTTCATGTTTTTGTAATAGATTAATGAGTATATACTAGTGATGGGTAAAATTTTAAAAGTATCATCGATATCTACTTTGAAACATTCAAGGAGAAGATGAATAATATATATAAGATCCCCAAGGAACTTGTTGGAGATTACAAAGATTATATCTATGTTGGAAATACTCAAGACTAGCTAGGTTATTGAGAGGGGAGGGGTGATCAGTTACTGTTGTCACTTAGGTTTGAACCCATATCCAAGGCCTAAGCGTGAGAACAACCTAGTGAAACATGGAAATAACCTCCAAGCTATGGGACTTGAACTATGAGGTTGAGTCTTCGGAGAAGGCTGGCTTCCTCTTACTGTCAGGGCACACCTATCTATTCTCAAAAGGGAAAGGGAGAAAGAGAGTGTTAAAGCAAATCTACCTATTCTAATCTAAGGTGGTGATGCACCAAAATAGAGTGTTCAAACTCATTCCTGCCCATATATGCACTACAGAACTAGGGTAATATACAAAAGTCATACACGTCCAGACTTATATCGATCAATAGTCACATACAGATCAGAAAACCAACTGAATGACACCAGGAAAAGGAGATTTCACTTGTATATTATCCAATAGGCCAAAGATAGATATAGTATGTGGACCACTAATCTCAATAATGCATCAATGAGAGGCAAAGTGATGCACATGCACACTGATGGCTGGAAGAGATGATACAGGATATTACATGGCTCAGAGACACAGGGATTCTACACTGCAAGTCTGCAAGCAGTAGCAGAGAAAACCAGGAAGAGTCGACCCCAAGAATAGATCACAAAATCGCCTTTATAGCTCAGGCATAACTGAAGATTTCTGCATTACATTCACTTCTCACCTACTGGCATTAACTACATACTGAAAATCCAATCGGAGATCTAATTGAATCCTAACTTGCATACCAAGAAATCTCATATCCTTCTAAGAAGGAGCTCGGAGGAGATGGAACGGCGCCACAACATTCCCTGACAGGGTAGATGAGCCGACTGAATGGGTGGAGTGTCCTTATATCTTGCATTTATTCTTGGCAGGTTAGAAATGATCGCGAAGATCAGATCGCAAGATAACGTTGATCATCTCTGCTTCTTGGTTCATGAATCGACCTTGCCTATCAGTTGACCAGGCTTCTTATATGTCGACTAGGCCATGCGGGCCAATCCTATCTCTTTTTTTTGCTACTTGGAGAGTCCTTCCACGGTTGACCACCTTCATCGAACTAACCATGCCACCTTTACCATCTAACCGCTAGCCGTTAGCTAACCGCCACGTTGAAAATTGAACCCGTGAGGACACGTGTCCTCCGAGCGCTAACTCGCCATTATAAAATCCGCACAGTTCCTCCATGGCAAGATAGCGCTGACCCTAGATCTCTATAGATCTGATGGTGGAGAACCTACCCCTTAATGCACTAGTCATATCAAGAAATTTGGCCTCTTGACATATCTGTGTTCTGACTCGACACACATGGTTGTTTTTGATTCACCGTGGACCCTCTTTCCTGTGACTAGGCCCATCCAAATTGGTGCCACCTCAGTGATGCATCTGGCAAGACCTGACCCCACCAGACACGTGTCAATTGGGTGCGATGTCGCCATGGTAAAAATCTTGCAACTTCACTAAGGCGACATGGCGCCTATCATTGATCTTTTCTCATCTGACGGTCACAGATCTGACTTCTCGTGACCTTCCTTTTCTCGTGATTTTTTAGGCCTGTGGATACATGGCATCTATCCATTGGTTTGTCGGTCATCCAACCCTAACTACTTCTGGCGGCATGAAATGCAGCCCTGCCAGGACACGTGTGCACGGGCGCTATGTTGTTGATGCTAAAGTCCGAGCAGTTCCCGATGGCGAGATAGCGCCAGCCGTAGATCTTTGCAGATCTGACGATCGGAGCGACATCGTACTTCACTCGCCATCCCTTCTAAAAACTACTAGGCCAATGGTATGCTATGTTTTGACACATACACATGGCATCATCTGATTGGTTTGATGAACACCAACTGGAAAACCTGAGACTTGATCCACAGAATGACCATGTGGCAGATGGGCGCTATGTCGCCATGATAAAATCTGCGCATCTCCGCCATAGCGAGATGGCACCATCCATTGATGCAATCCAATCCAACGGTGGAGATCATAAACCTTGACTATGCTAACCGTACTGATAGAGACTCCAGCCTGGTTACACGTGACTATTTTTGATTTGTCACCGTGATGCTGGGCTAACAAACTATACATGCAGAGTACCGTCGGGACCCACCTATCTGGTCATTCTTTGCCGTGATGAACTTTTCCATTTGGGCACTATGTCCCCATCAAAAAATGCATTGGTTTTCCATTGGCACCATGGTGCCTCTACAGTCTTTGGAACTTTCAGCCTATGAAAACTCGCTGCCCGCCGATGTGAGCATCTCTGTCATGCGCTATGTCGCCATGGAGATTTTTTGGTCAGCGTGAGATAGCGCCATAGTGCCTACGACACCGAAAAACTTTCCCAACCTGCCCTCTATTGTAGCCCGCTCGCCGGGTCCACCAAACACGTGTCAATTGGGCGCGATGTCGCTAATACTATCTCCTGTGCAACTTTCGATGATGAGATCATGTCAGTCGTCAACCCTTCTAAAATTTGATGGAAGAGAACTTTGGCGGATGAATGAATGATAACATTTCTGGCGAATCACAAGGGGCATGAGCCTGCTCAATGCATAAGACCAGTGCCTGCAGAAAACTCCATTGGGCTACAGGGTTGAGAAAAGGACCTGGAAGGCACAAAACTGAGAGCTACAAGAAACCCTAACCCGCCAGAGAGGAAATCAAAATGTTGAAGACCTTGAAACTCTAGCTCTGTTTCTGTGACTAGAAACAAAGAACAGAACCTCCTCCATGACCTGAGGCTGTCAAAACTTTGGAAACTGGTGATTCAAAAGAGAAAACCTTGTGCACGCACACTTATTGAAAAACAGGAATAGATAGAAGGAAACAAGATTAACTATGTACATAGATTCACAATCCTTTTAGAAATAGGGCTTCAAATGGATCCCATTGACTGGAATGGGTAGAGTTTCACCGTTAGGTCTGCTCAGTTGGAATGCATTTGCCTATTTGCAACTGGAGATCAAATAAGGGCCACTCCATAATAGGTCAAATTTGGAGTGCCTTCCTGGTTTTGCTCTGTCTGAGTCCCATTTGAGAACTAAATCTCCCTCTCTGAAGATTCTGGCCCTTGCCTTCTTGTCAAAACTCTTCTTCATCTGTTGCTAGTGAATCTCTAGAGTTTTCATGGCTTTGTTTCTATTTTCTTCCAACTCAATTAGTTCTGCCATTCTTACTAACATGGCATCATCTTCAACCAATTCCAGCTAATGAGCCAACTCCAAGGATGGGAACTCCAATGAGATTAGGAGTCTAGCTTCCCTACCATATACTAGCACAAAAGGTGAATTCCCAATAGATCTCTTGGGTGTTATCCTATCAGCCCATAGAGAAGTCCTTAATTTCTTGTGCCAGGCCCTCTGATTGTCTTCTATTGTCCTCTTCATAATTCTGATCAGATTCTTGTTGGAAGATTCAACCAAACCATTACCTTGAGGATAGTAGTTCAATGATGTACTCAGGTAGATATTGCGACTCATTTCCCATGCACAAATCTAGGTTCCAAAAAAAGATTTGGCATTATCTGAGATGATAGTAGAAGGAGCTCCAAACCTAGATACAATTCCATCAAGGAATTCAACAACTGATGGCTCTGTAGCATCCTTCAAGGCAACTGCCTTTGTCCACCTAGTGAAATAATTGGTAGCAACTAAGATCCATTTATGACCTGCACTAGATGGAGGATTAATGGGGCCTATGAAATCCAACCCCCACTGGGTGAAGGGCTGATCCACCTGAATGGGATAAAGAGGAAGAGCTGCAAGTATCTGTTTGCCTGAGAAGAAAGCACACTTCTCACATTTTCTCACATACCTATGACAATCATGAAACAAGGATGGCCAGTAATAACCAGCCCTCATGATCTTCATGGCAGTTGTTCTTGTAGAGAAGTGGCCACCATCAGGGCCATCATGGAGTTCTTTAATCATTCTTTCAGCCTGATCCTCTTCAACACATCTCAACAGGGTCCCATTAAAATCCCTCCTGAATAGGATATCATCAATCACAACATAGGGAATGGATTGTAGTCTATATTTTCTTCTTTTAGCTCTGTCCAATCCATGAGGGTATCCGTTCCCTGATAAAAAGTTCTTCATATCATCCATCCAGCTCTTGGGGCCATTAACATTTCCTTCCTCTTGTTGCTCTGCAATTACCATAGCAACCTCCTTATCCAACTCCTGGCCTGATAACATCTCTTTGCATAATCCTCTCCCTCTTACCAATTTGGTAACCTGAATATCACCCTCATATTCCATTACTCTAGTGATCCATCCGGCCCTTTTTTCACTAATATCCTTGCTCAAAAGGAAGTCCTTTACACTAGCATGGGGCACCAACAAATGGATCTTGTTGTGGGATAAAAGGTGTCTAAATTTCTTCATGGCTCTAATGACTGCAAGGGCTTGCTTCTCCACAAAGCTGTATTTATCTTCATACTCTTTAAGCCCTCCACTAAAGAAGGCTATGGGTTGTTCCTCATTCTTGTCATTTGTTTGAGTCAAGATAGCAGAAATACTTGACTCACCACCTAAAGTGTAGAGGATAAAATCTTTCTCAAAATTTGGGTTCATGAGGGTAGGGGCCGATGCTATGGCTGCCTTGATATTTTCAAAACTCTCCTTCCCCTCCTTGGTCCATGAGAAGACCATATCTTTCTTGAGCATGGCTATAAGGGGTTTCACCATGGTAGCAAGATTAGGAATAAACCTTCTTACAAAATTTATCCTACCAAGGAAACTTTGCAGCCCTTTCTTGTGTTTAGGGAGGGGAAGGGCAAGTATTTCTTTTGTTCTTTCTGGATCAATGGTTAATCCATCTTTAGATACAATGTGTCCCAATAGTTTCCCTTGGTTTGTAGCAAAGACACATTTGGCTGGGTTGAGAGAAACCCCAAACTCTCTACATCTTAGAAATACCTATCTTAAATGATCAAGATGATCTTCCACATTCTTGGAATACACAGTTATATCATCAAGGTATACTAAGACAAACTTGTCAATTAATCTTTTGAAAGCTACCTCCATTTCCTTTTGGAATGTGGCACCTGCATTTGTTAATCCAAATGGAATTTTGCAATAAGCATAGGTGCCCCATTTAGTAGTAAATGATGTCTTGTATCTATCAGACTCTTTAACCAGTACTTGGTTATAACCAAAAAACCCATCAAGAAAAGAGAATCTCCTTGACCCACTGACCTTGGACAGAATTTGCTCCATAGAAGGAAGAGGATGGTGATCCTTAAGGGAAGCCTGATTGAGATACCTAAAGTCCACACACAATCTGATTTCTCCATTCTTCTTCCTTACAGGGACAAGGTTAGCCACCCATGATGAGTGTTTAATAGGAAAAATTATGTTAGCTTCAATCAGTTTGGATAGTTCTTTCCTCATTAAAGGTTCAATCTTGGGATTCACTGGCCTCTGTTTTTGCCCTACTGGTTTGAACCTATCAACTAAATCTATGGTATGCTAAAACAAACTAGGGTCAAACCCTTTTAAATCATCATATGTCCAAGCAAATACATCACTAAATTCTTGACATAGATGAATGAAATTTTCTTTCTCAGCTTTAGAACATACCTTCCCCATGTTAAGAGATTTTCCATCAGCAATAGTAACTGGGGCATGGTCATCCTTTTCTGCAGCTAGATTCATCCCTTTATCCCTTGACTGATCATCAGGATTAAAGACACTCTCCAAGGTAATGAGACCCTTGGGCAGCTTGTTGGAACTGAGATGAATGATCTGATCACCATATTGATCTTGTAGTCTTGACTAATTTCTCTCTGAAAATTTTGCTTCATTCTGCAAGAAGCTCACAATTTGCTCATCAGACTCAAACACTTGCCAATGAGTATTATTATCAGGAATAGCAGGCCTTACCACTACCCTTATTTGTTGTTTCTTTTCTTCCTCAAGATTCCCTGGCACATCATAAGATGCACCCACTGCTGCAAGTCTATCAACATGTTTATTTTCTTTCCTAGGAATACTCTGAATATTAAATGCATTGAAACCCTCAAGAAAATCCCAGACTCTATGTTTATAAGACTTGAGCAAGCCATTTTTGGTGATATTCTAATTTCTCACTTGGTTCACTACCAACTCACTGTCCCCATATACTTTCAAGGCTTGAATTCCCCTCATTTGGGCAAGTAGGAGACCTTGAATCAAGGATTCATACTCGGCCACATAATTGGTACAAATGAATTGGAACCTAAAAGAGAAGTAGTATCTTATTTGTGCAGGAGAGATCAACATAACACCAGCCCCTGATCCATTTCTATTCCTTGAGCCATCAAAGTACATACTCCATACTCCATTTATGTCATCATTAGTCCTAACAAGGTCAGGAACTTGAACCTCTTTCTCTATTATGCAATATGTACTAAGGCCTATCTCAAGGGTTTCCGACATAGGCTCAAACTGACATGTATTTGCCCACTCATCTAAGAAGAAATCAGGAATCTCTGCTATGGAAGTGACAGGCTCGTTTACTATGTTATTTTTGTCCATCTCTAGGATAGGGCAATTCATATTGATGAAGTTGGGAGTGTAGGGTTCAGTGTGATGAAGGGCTTGAGGTTCTACTCTTATTGAAGCATTGGCCCCATATCTGGTCTTAAATGACATGTAAGACCAATCAACAGATATGAATCCACCAATTTGAGCAGTGAAGTCTCTTGAAAGACAGATGGCAAAATAGGGCTTAACCTCAGCAAAAGATATGTCTTGAATCACAGTACAACTAGGGCATGCATGTAGGGACATTTCCACACTTTTAAGGATGCATAGGGTTTTGACAGTACTCCCATCTAGTTGTAACACATCCCTAACAATGAGCTCATATTTCATCCCTAAAGCATTAGCAACACACCTAGGCATTACTAAGCTACTAGCCCCCGAATCTATCATGCAATTATGGACTAATTTGCCCCCTATAATCAGAGAAACATAAAATGGGGGAGGTCTAACCTTTTTATTTGTCTCCACATCTCCTGCTAGTTGTACTAAACTAGTGGCACTCTCCATGGTAGACGACTGATCCTTGGGTTCAATCCTTTCCAATTCTTGTTGCAGCATCTTCCTCTGCATTGGTATGGTAGCAACAGCATCCCACATAGAAATGTTTACATTGGTCTTCTTCATTTGCTCTACCACACTCAATGGTGCATTAGGAATTTTGGTAGAAACTTTGGGAGCTGCACTTATGAGAGGTTGAGATGGGGCAACAAAAGGATCACTTGCATCCTCATTTCTTGGACCTTGCTTTTGCTGTTGTGAAGTGTTTGTCTGCTCATTTTCTGTTTGTGTATGAGGTGTAGGACTTGAAGTTGAGGCCTGATTGGAAGAACGGGGGGGGGGGGGGGGGGGGGTAGCATGTTCCATATCTCTCTTCTTGCTTCTTGTGTTATGAGCAACGGAATCCTGGTTTACATTACAATGCTCCTCCATCTGGTGATTCATAAAAGAGCAATCACCCTGCCTTTGAACATATGAGGCCTCCTTGGGATGATCTTCCTTGTGTGACTGCTTTACTATGGACTCTTGGATAGTTAGGGCCAAATAAGATTCTGCTTTCTGACATAGGTAGTAGGTATAAGAATAGTTACATGAGGGACAAAAATCTTGGTCTTGGGCCAAGTTATTTTGAGGGACTATAGCTTTGTTCTAATTTGAGCTTGAAGCAGAAGCATGACTATTCTACCTATTCTGATCAAAAGAGCTATTCCACTGATTAGGAGGCCTACCACCACTTGGAGCCTGATATTGCAATTGGGGAGGCTTGCCACCTTGGGCCTGCTACCTTTCTAAGGACACCACCTTGTTACTCATCTTTTGTATTAGAGAAAAACTATCCTCTAATCTCTTCCCTTGGTCCTTCAACTCCCTCCCCTGCTCTTGTAATTTTTTATCCAAGGTCTTCTCTTTTTTGTCTGTGCTTAGCACTAGACCTTGGAGCATTTCCTTAAGTTCATCTATTCCGTTTGAGGATGTGGAAGCTTGGGGGACTAGAGTAAGGACTTGTAACGTAGGAGTTGTAGGAAGAGGGGCTATCATTGGTTGGTGGTTGCGAACATTAGGAAAGAAAGGCATAGGAGGCCTTGGGGCTAACTTTCCACCTTGTATTAGGATATTCTCAACCTTTATAGTTGTCTCATAAGCATTTGGTAATGTATCTCCTCCCATAGTTTAGATTGTGGTGGCAATGTCACTGTTGAAAGCTCTAAGGTAATGCAAGAAGGCATTGCAAGGGGTAGGTTTCACTATAGTAGGTATTCTATCCCATGTCTTTTGGAATCTATAATTAAAATTGGTCATACATTCATGGGGGGCTCTTTTTATTGTAGTCAGCTGCTCTAGTAGTGACAAATGGTCACTCTTATCCTCAAAATGTTTGCATAATCTTGCTCCTAGTCCATCCCAATTAGTTATGGAACCATGAGCTAAGCCTCTATACCACTATAATGCTTTTCTTTTTAAAGATGAGGCTATAAGTCTGACGGCAACATCATCTTCTGTAATACCATGAATATTGCAGACATTCGCTACCTCTTGGATATGCTCTAGGGGGGAAATAGAAGTTTCACCAGTAAAATTAGGTATGCTTTTTAGTGTAGCTACTAGTATATCATGTATTTGGGCTAACAATAGAGGACTTCCACCATTAAAGGTGGCAAAAGCATGAACTCAAGGGTGTGCCATATAAGCAAGTGTTCTATTAATGAGTGTTGATGGCAATCTAGGCTGAGTTCGGACAATAGGAGGAGTAGAGATAGATCTTATAGGTATATTAACTATTATTCCACCTCTAACTGGTGATAATGAAGCTCTAGCCCTCCTTCTTCTAGGACTTGAAAGTGAGAGTTCTTGATATTGAAAATTACCTCTAGAAGACGCCCTTGTTTTAGCTCTGGGCATGAATTTCTGCAACTTTGGCCTGAAACCAGATTTGTTGATGTTCATAGTTGCCAAGTACTTGATGAATCAGCCTCTTGAAGGCTTGAATACTGAAGCCAGCACTACTTATTTCGCATTAACCTCAGAAACTCTTTCTTCTTTAGACACCAGTAGACATGAAATCTTCTGATATAGTCCCCACCGGGCGTGCCAAAAACTGTTTTCACTTAGGTTCGCACCCTTGTCCAAAGCCTAAGTGTGAGAACAACCTAGTGAAACATGGAAACAACCTCCAAGCTGTGGGACTTGAACTATGAGGTTGAGTCTCTGGAGAAGGCTGGCTTCCTCTTACTATCAGGGTGCACCTATCTATTCTCAGAAGGGAAAGGGAGAAAGAGAGAATTAAAGCAAATCTACCTAGTCTAATCTAAAGTGGTGATGCACCAAAACAGAGTGTTCAGACTCATTCCTGCCCATATATGCACTACAGAACTAGGGTAATATACAAAATTCATACACGTCCAGACTTATATCGATCAGTAGTCACATACAAATCAGAAAACCAACTGAATGACACCAGGAAAAGGAGATTTCACTTGTATATTATCCAATAGGCCAAAGATAGATATAGTATGTGGACCACTAATCTCAATAATGCATCAATGAGAGGCAAAGTGATGCACATGCACACTGATGGCTGAAAGAGATGATACAGGATATTACATGGCTCAGAGACACAGGGATTCTACACAGCAAGTCTGCAAGCAGTAGCAGAGAAAACGAAGAAGAGTCAGCCCCAAGAATAGATCACAAAATCGCCTTTATAGCTCAGGCATAACTGAAGATTTCTGCATTACATTCACTTCTCACCTACTGGCATTAACTCCATACTAAAAATCCAATCGGAGATCTAATTGAATCCTGACTTGCATACCAAGAAATCTCATATTCTTTTGAGAAGGAGCCCAGAGGAGACGAAACGGTGCCACAACATTCCCTGATAGGGTAGATGAGCCGACTGAATGGGTGGAGTGTCCTTATATCTTGCATTTATTCCTGGTAGGTCAAAAATTATCGCGAAGATCAGATCGCAAGATAACGTTGATCATCTCTGCTTCTTGGTTCATGAATCGACCTAGCCTATCAGTCGACCAGGCTTCTTATATGTTGACTAGGCCACGCAGGCCAATTGTATCTCTTTGTTTTGCCACTTGGAGAGTCCTTCCGTGGTTGACTGCCTTCATCGAACTAACTGCACCACCTTTACCATCTAACCGCTGGCCGTTAGCTAACTGCCACGTCAAAAATTGGACCCGTGAGGACACATGTCCTCCGAGCGCTAACTCGCCATTGTAAAATTCGCGCAGTTCCTCCATGGTGAGATAGCGCCGACCCTAGATCTTTGCAGATCTGATGGTGGAGAACCCACCCCTTAATGTGCTGGTCGTATCAAGAAATTTGGCCTCTTGACATATCTATGTTCTGACTCAGCACACGTGGTTGTTTTTGATTCGTCGTGGACCCTCTTTCCTGTGACTGTGCCCATCCGAATTGGCACCACCTCAGTGATGCATCTGGCGAGACCTGAACCCACTAGAAACATGTCAATTGGGTGTGATGTCACCATGGTAAAAATATTGTAGCATCACTAAGGAAACATGGCACCTACCATTGATCTTTTCTCATCTGACGGTCACAGATCTGACTTCTCATAACCTTCCTTTTCTCGTGATTTGTCAAGCCCACGGATACGTGGCATCTATTTTTTGGTTTGTCAGTCATCCAACCCTAACTACTTCTGTCAGCATGAAATGCAGTCCCATTAGGACACGTGGTGCACGGGCGCTATGTCGCTAATGCTAAAGTTTGAGCAGTTCCCGATGGCGAGATAGCGCCAGCCGTAGATCTTTGTAGATCTGACGATCAGAGCAACATCGTACTTCACTTGCCATCCCTTCTAAAAACTACTGAGCCTACGGTATGCTGTGTTTTGACACATACACATGGCATCATCTGATTGGTTCGATGAACACCAACTGGCAAACTCGAGACTTGATCCATAGAACGGCCACGTGGCGGATGGGTGCTTTGTCGCCATGATAAAATCTGCGCATCTCCGCCATAGCGAGATGGTGCCATTCATTGATGCAATCCAATCCGACAGTGGAGATCATTAACCTTGACTGTGCTAATCGTACTGATAGAGACTCTAGCCTAGTTACACGCGGCTATTTTTGATTTGTCACCGTGACGCTGGGCTGACAAACTATACATGCAGAGTACCGCCGGGACCCACCTGTCTGGTCGTTCTTTGCTGTGATGAACTTTTCCATTTGGGCACTATGTCACCATCAAAAAATGCATTGGTTTTCTATTGGTGCCATGGCACCTCGCCGGTCTTTGGAACTTTCAGCCCGTGAAAACCCGTTGCTTGCCGACTTGAGCATCTCCGCCGGGCGCTATGTCGCCATGGAGATTTTATAGTCGACGTGTGATAGCGCCATAGTGCTTGCAGTGCCGAAAAACTTTCCCAACCTGCCCTCCATTGTAGCCTACTCACCGGGTCCACCAGACACGTGTCAATTGGGTGCGATGTCACTGATACTATCTCCCGTGCAACTTTTGATGACAAGATCGCGTCGACTATTGACCCTTCTAAAATCTGACGGAAGAGAACTTTGGCAGGTGAATGAATGATAACAGTTATCATAAAAACTTTAAATCAATTCAGCACTTAACCATGTAAATCATTCATCATTCATTCATCTAATCTACTACATGCATGAGAAACAATAAACATTCATAACACATGAACACAGTATTTTGGTGACCCAAAAACCTTTCAAATAGAAAGTAAAACTAGGGTGGGGATGATACCCACAAAAATTCACTACTGTAGTATAAAGTTGGCTTGTTAGGACTTACATCGACCACTTTTGATGATCTACCTTATTAAGAGCAATTTGGACTACTAGGTCCACCTTGTTAGAGGTTTTACAAACATACAATGAAGTATGCACTATATTAGGAGATTTATACAAAGACTGTTAAGTCTACCCTATTAACGGATTTAGAAAAGTGATTCACTTGTTAGGATGAAATAGTAGATTTGACTTACAACTTAATTATTGAATAGATCTTGAAGTAAAAATCACCTCTTGTGACTGATATGTCTTTTCTGGTCCTTGTAGACCTTGCTAAATACTTTTCTCTATTGTTGATTCTCATTCACTCTTCTCAAAGCATTACAATTCCATTCCTTAATATTCCATAATAATGATAATTTTCCAATGATACATACATTACATATATACCATTCCAATAATTAAAATAGAAAGTTGGCTAAAACATAAGTAAACAAAATATTACTAAGTTGACCAAATAGAAAAAAAACTTAGGCTCATAAGCTGACTTGGTGACTTTTTGATACTCGGCATCTACTGCATTACTTGGCATCATCATGCACTCGGTAGAATTAGAAGCTTAGTCCATACTAATCACAAAACATAGCTTAGAAGTCAGTAACCATTGGAGACTCGGTAGATATAGTGTCACTCGATGAATACTAAAAGCTTTGTTTACCATGTTGTCACTAGGTAAACACTACACATCCATTACTTAGTAGAAACTAGCTACATATCATGAAAACTAATGACTTAGTAGATACTATGAAGCTTGGTGACAATTATTTGTTTGGTAAACAATGTTGAACTACATATTCACTCAGTAGCCTCAGGAATGCTCGATGTGAACTGCTTAATTGTTAAACTTACAAGGTAACCATTAAATGCTCAGTATAAATTGTGGACTGGGTGATGAGCTCAGTAAGCATTCAAAATCAAATAAGTGTAATCACTAATGAAAAATACAATATAATTCCAACAATCTATTTCATGGTAGACTATGACAAAGTATATATTCAAGCAATCAGACCTAGAGTGGCATGGGTTAAACCTTTATAGTATGAGGTTAACATTGATGACACTAAGGATATTATAGAGACTCTTTTGAATGAGCTTGTGGATCCTAAAGATACATATGTTGGCACATATGATGAAGCTAAGGCAAGAATAGAGTTTGAGATTAAGTTACCTCAAGTAGTCAATAAAGAAAGAAAAAGAGTAAAAAAGCTACTAAAATGCACAAATCAAGAAGGTTCCCTTGTAATTCTTACTGAGGGAAAATGTGATGATATTGAAGAAGAAGAACCAAAATCTAAGGAAGAAGAGCCTCTAAGGAAGAAGGGTAGACAAGTCAAGGAAGAAATTGATGTTAGGTGAAGATGAAGCCAAACAAACAATCTTCAAGAGATCAACACCTACACTTTAAGAAAGATTAAAGAAAATGGAAGAAGGAGCTAGCATAGAAAATCTCAAATCTCTTATGTATGAGACCAAGAATGTAGATGAGAAAAAGAATATTGAGGACATGATTATGTCAAAATTGGGGAAATGGAAGTACTCACTAGATCATCTTGCACAACAAATTCCTAATGAACTTATATAGATAATTAAACCTAGATGGGAAAGTGCAACAAAGTCTATTAAGGACATCTTTGAATAGACCTTGAGGAAACTAATGCCAAATATGAGTAACAAGGAGATGAAATGATCATTGAAGAAAAATGAAGAGAAAATCACTCTTAAATTCAACAGATTATATGATATTAGGGTAAACTTTAAGAAAGCTGCCTCCAAAAAAAGATATAAAATATTGGTGAATCTTTCATTATTTTGAAAAAAAAAAATTCTATTGGCAAATCTCTTAATTTTTTATTCTAGATATGGTTAAAATTGGTGATTATTATTTAATCATAATTTTTTATATAATATATTGATGAATGTCAAAATAGTAGAAAGTTCATTAATCACCATGGAATATTACAAATCAAAATTGAACATTTTTTTTACCTCATGGAATATTATGAGGACCATTACATATATTTTAAATCAATAGAGAAAACTAAATATTGGTGTATATCCCTAAAGTAACTATTAATTATGATAATTATTGGTTAGTTCAATTTAATTTCTCCAATAAAATATTATATTTAGGTGACTCAATTCTAATCATATAACGAAGATTGTGGCAAATATTTGAGTTTAATTTTTTTAACAAAATAAATTATTGAGTGATTTTAAATATTCTAGAACTAAAATTTATAAAATTGTGACAACCTAGGCTGTATCAAAACTTAAATTATTAGCCCAAAAAATCTAAAATTAGCCAATTTATGAATATTAGCCACTAAAAAATACCTTTTATGATTTGATGAAAGGAATTGAATATGTAGTGAAGAAAACTCCACAACTACATGGAAAAACATTTATAAGTTACATCAACCTAGTGATTTTATTGTACATGTTGATGACAAGGATGATGAAGATGAGGAAGAGGATGTAGAAATAAAAGATGTTGAGATTGATGATATCAATCTAGATGATAAGGAGGAAGAACAATAATATAGTGGATAAAGTCTTCCAAAGATATAAAGCATCAAGGAGATTGGTGTGAAAAAAATTGCAGTAGCAGTCATTATCTCATTTCCTCACTCTCTACACACAACCTTAGTGCAATCTAGCTCACAGATAGCTTCTACCAAGTTGGTTGTGGATAAAACTTCTACACCAAACATCCAACCAAGCTTTGAATCTATTTAGCTAAATTCTATAATGACAAAAGTGCCCAACACTTCATCTACCAAGTAACAAGGTCCTACATCATCAAGCTCGATCGAGAAGCAAGAAGGTATTTATCTTGTTATTACCATTTCAAATTTTACTACTAGTCCATCATTTTCAACTATTACTTGTATTCCAAATGTATCTATAACAAGTACAATAAAATTTGATAAAGAATATCAACTAAGTACTGAAGTCCTAGACAAGGGGAAACGAATTGTTTCCACCATTTTGAAAGAAAATGGCAAAGAAAAAGAAACTATTGATCTCAATGAGGATATAGTTATTCCAAATTGGGATATCTCTATTCTAATCCTAATCAAATAAACACCATGGGTGAATTACTAAATAATAGAGGTAAGCAACAAAATCTCAGAGAAGAGAAGAAGAAAGAAAACCAAGTTTTTGAAGACATAAAGAGCATATTTGTTGATGCTCTAAGTATTGAGGTTGATGACACTCAACCTATTTTGGATCAATTAGAAGATATTTTTCAAAGATTCAATGAAGACTTGAATGGACAAGAGAAGTTACTTCAAAGAGAAGAAAGAAGGTTTGAGAATAAAGTGTTAGAGTGTTAGAACAAGTTGCACAAATAATTGCAATAGATCAAGTAGATTTAGCTACCATTATTGGCTCATTAGAAACCTTTTTCAATAATGTTGTATCACTATTTTTCAAATTAAATGACACATCTATATTTACCAAGGATGTCAAGGAGAAATTATCCAAGATAGATGAAGACATGAAGGCAAGTGCACACTATTTTTCACTTGACCCAAGCCATAGCTTTGCACATTATACAAAGATCATATATCTGACTAATTTGTAAGAAAAACTATTGAAGGAAGAAGCCAGGATTAGGGCCACACTTGTAGAAATCCAAGGCATGAATCTTCCCAATATGGATACAATGAAGAAACATATTGCACAAGAAAAGACACTCATCAATGAAAAAAAATTCTCCATAGGCGATCCCATGATGGAATTACTAGAAGAAGTTTATATTGCATTGCATGCAAGCAAGGTGCTATAGAAAAATTATGACAAGAAAATGGTACTTATTCTAAAGGTACATTTTGAATTATTTTCACATTTTGGTATTAATATATAGTTATTAAACACCTTTGGCATTTATGTCAAAAAGGGGGAGTAGTGTATATAATATGTAAAGGAGAAGAAGTATACTATATTGTGTATGTATATAAGGGAGATATATGTATGGGGGAGTAGTATAGTATAGTATCAATAAGAAAGGAATAACTTTACAAAAGTAATTTTGAAAAATAAGAAAAATAAAGTATGTTATTGAGGCACAATAGATGGAAGTCAAAACTGAGTTGAAGACACATAATGATGGAAAAGGAAGTTTTCACTTATAGTTTTGAATAATTAGATTTTTTTTTTTTTTTTTTATAAGTGTTTTTGTCACTAATGCCAAAGAGAGAGATTGTTGACATAAAGGTTAATTTTTCTATTAGTGACTCAACACTTATTCAATTGGTTATAGTGCTATCAAGCTCTATAGTTGCTACAAATCTTATCATTTAGTTTGGATTGTTAACCACTGCTTTAGTTGTTCCTAAGATAAGTAGTTAGAATATAGTGTCTAGTAAGCACCTAAGTTAGTTTGTAGTGTTTTTCAAGATACAAAGTGTTTATCAAGCTACAAAGAGAAAGTTAAGTATAAACTAAGTGTAGTAGAGGCTGTCGAACCTATCAATAGAAGTAAATAAGATTATAGTGTTAACAAGGCTCTATAGTGCTAACCAAGTCCAACAATGTCTACCAAGCTCATAGGGTTAAAAGATTGGATCTAGTGTTGACTAAGTCATATAGTGTCAATTGAGTGATCTAGTTGCTACTGAGTTTTTTAGAGTTCATTGAGTCACATAGTGTTGAACAAGTTCAAGATACTTGGAAGTGAGTAGTATGGACTGATCTTTAAGTTCAACCAAGTGCCAAAGATTGATGAGCATTGATAGTGTTTTCCATGTATTAGAACATCACCGAGTTTGTCTTAAGAAACTGAGTTAAAGCAGTTGGGTCAACTTTTTAAATTACAATGAAATTGGTATTGTAGTTGACTCCAATAAGTTGTAATTTGGATGTGTATATATGTAATACATTGTATCATATCCAAATAAGATGTGTAAAATGAATTTGGTGAGTAGAAGAAAAAATCAAAGAAGGCTACAAGTGATATAAGGGACAATGAAGATTTAGCTATCATAGTCAAGTGATCATTGTAATTCTAGCAATCTCAAGCAACAAATTAGAGTTATAGATCAAAGATTAACTATTCATTCATCCTAACAATTGCATTAGTCAAATCCTTTAATAGGGTAGACCTTATAGTCCTTATTTTTCTTAATAGGACAGATCACTAGAAGTGGTCAATTGTAAGCCTTAATATGTTAACTTTATACTATAGTACTAAAACTTGTGAGTATGATCCACACCCCTATTTTACCTTCAAAATTGAATTTTTCTGGGTCACCATATCTTGTGTCAAATTGTTATGAATGTTTATTTTCTTTTATTTTTTATGTATGCAATTAGATCAAAGTATTATGTGAAGGATTAATTGGTGAAGTAGGATAAAGTTTTACTAGTTCCTGATTCACCCCTCCCCTCTTAGTAACCTTGCATACCTTATATTTCAAACATAGAGGTGTAAGCTATATAATGAAAGGAAAGTAATATGTTTTGACAATAAACTAAAGGTGAAGGCATAAGATCACATGTAGTGCCTCTGCTATTTCATTCCTCTAAGTCATCTTGATGGATGCTACCTTGATGATCTTACTTCTTATAGGATCATGGTTAGGACCCGAGAGTAGTTTACACCTTTGGGGTGATTTGATTATATTGTTACTTTGAATTGTTGTTTATTCTTATACCTAATTACTAAGCTTATGGTTGATCATTATTACTGGATATTTTTGAGTTTATTGTGATGTGATTGTACTATGAATATCTACATTATTCTTGTAGAAATCTTTTACTATGATGCAAATGGACAATTTAAATATATTATTTTATTAAAATTAATTAGATTCTTTAGTTATGCAATTTGGTATAATTATTACTTCAGCTATTATATATTATGCATCTACACTTGATTTTGTGTGTTTATTAGATAGGACTTATATCCCTAATAGTTGCACATGGAGTTAGTGAATTGATTGTTTAATCTAAACCAATGTTGTCCCTATATGGGTGATGTATCCTATTTAATTAAATAATAATAAACCCTTTAGTTAATTGGTAAATCTAGATTCAATATGCATTTTTTATTAGACCTTTGCATGCGCCTATACATTTAGGATTCCATAGTGGTCATGGAAATTATTTAATTATTGTGATTTAATGTCTGAAGGGAATTTAATTATTTTAATTATTGGCATCTTTAGTGTAATTAAGTTCCATTTAATTAGAACTGTCCAATTTTTTCTGGCTTAAAAAGGGATTTAATTAAGTGATCCAATTATTTTCCTATTCTAATATTTTACTTTTAAAGTGAATATATATCCCAAAAAGTGAGCTCTTTCTCACTTCTCACTTTTGAATTTGAATTTGAGAGCAAAAAACCCAAAACCCTCTTAAGGAAGTATGCATATTTTACTTGTTGCATGATCTATGAGCATGTGATTGACACGGGATTGATCTCATTGGATCTAGCTTTGGGAGACCTTGGTTTGTTGGGACTCTCAATAGTTTTAATGAAGTAATTATTGTATTGCAAACATTCCCATTTTTGTCCTTTTGGCTATCAAGTAGGGCTCTTCCACTTTTATTTCTTAGCTCTAGTTTTGAGTTTATTTTTGGTATGGGTATGAGCATTTTTTTTTCTCTTTTGAGTAGGTTTTGAGGGGTTTAGACCATTATACTAGAAATTTTTTCATACAGATTGTAAACCCAAATTTTCTTTAATATTTGGGGTTTTTATACTCAATAGTAAAAAGGGTTTTAATTTCATTGATTTTCGTCAATGTTGAATTTTGGGCATTTTGGCATTGTCTCAATTTATGTGCTTCCCAGTTTTTTTGGGTGTTTCTTGGCACTAATATTGGTTGTAGATTTGTATTATACACGAGTATTCCAATCTAGCCATAATTATATTATCCTTTCATTGGGATTTATGTAGAATCCATACTCTCATATTTAGGCCAATTGAGTGAGTTCATGATGTTTGGTGTTTTGTTGTCTCTTTGGGATTCATGTCAAATTTGCAGTCATAGAAATGGGCTAGTTGAGTGAGATTGTACTTGTTTCATTGTTATGTTTCTCATAACCAATGCTTGTATTGGTTCTTTTTGTTATTTTTTTATAATTGGTGGTATGAATGTTGGTGATACTTCTATGGGGAAGTATTGTAGAAACATGATTAGATCATTATCATGATGATATTATACATTCATGATTGTGTTTATTATTGATGCCAACATGGTATTTTCTATGTTATCTAATTGAAAATAATGATAAAGATCAAGTTGGTATAGATATATTATTAAGCATTTTCACTAGGCAAGGTTTAAGGGAGATACTAATAAGTATCTAGTTTATGTAGCTAACCTAGGAAGCATAAGGTATTAAGTCTTGAAGAAGTTATAAAAGTTCTAGTGAAGACTATTCTAAGATAGAGTTTATAGAAGCATGTTCTAATAAACTTGTTATATCTCCTAGAAGAGTTGTTATTCTAAGAAGCAAGGTTAAAGACATGTAAAATACATGTTGGAGATGATATTTGTCATGCCCAAAATACAAGGTAGAAACACACGTAATTTTTTTTAGCAATAATAATTAAATCCACTAAGTTTGATAATTTTATTTTGTAAGTTAAAGTAGGTACATTGTAAAACATAATTGGTTCTCCTATTAATAACTTGACATTCCATTTAGGTTTATAATAAAAGTGTAGAAGTAAGTCGTTAAATTAAACTTTCATTATTAAATCAATTAAATGAATTAAACAATCCAAATTCAATTAATCAAAATATCTAACACATTATTAGTTTTATTTACTTTTAAAATATTACACCCATCAAAACAGTAGTATACCAAACCTACTAGTAAACATAATCTACAACTATCTTAAAGTAGTATTAATATGAATGTTATAACATTATTTAATCAAAATACTAATAAGCAATATAAATAAATTAGTCTAATAATAGTTTAAATAATTATAAATCTAACTATTAAAAATATTAAACTCAAAAGAACTAACTAACTAATAACATCACATCTAACATACAAATAATTAAACTTTATTTAAACGTAACACAACAAAACATCTTTTAATTTACTATATTCGTAGTAATTACAAATAAATCATAATTCTAAAATACTAATTACTAAAATTATCTCAATAATGGTTTGCTCCATCAATTGACACTCATAGGTAATATGAATGATGAAAAGAAAATTCCTCTTATCTCTCTTCAAGAGATGGCTAATTTTCAAGCAACTGGAGGGGCAGGGATTCATGATCTAGCCAAGAGAAATGAAGAATTTAGCAAAAGCTAGTGTGGTAAATGTACCAAAAGCCACAATCAACATGGTGTAAGATTATGCAGCATAAATATTTGGATAATACTAACCCTTTAAGATTGTTAACTATCTCAAATCCATCAAAAGGGTCTATTATTTGGGATTTCATGATGTCTTCAAGAGACATAGTAATAAAGTATGTTACTTGGGAGGTGAACAATGGTAGTAAGGTTAACTTTTGGAGGGACTCATGGAATGGACAACCTCCATTAATTAATTCAACTTCTAACACAATCATTAATGTTTTAGAATGTTTTTGGAGGACTGACCTCAATCAGTTTGTAGACAATGTGTGTTCAGCATCAGAAAAATTTAAATGGAAAAATCTAAGGGAACTGTCATTATCTCTTCATGAAATCAAACAATTTAGGGCTTTGCTTGAGTCTAAGAATTTTTTTTCCTCGGGATCAACTAATAAGATAATTTGGGCTCCAAATAAGGAGGGCAATTATACAATTAAGGATGGTTACAAAGTTTTACTTCAAAATATTTTGAATAAATGTTCCTATAGAAATTTTTCATTTTTTTGGAATAATGTTGTGCTTCCAAAAGCAAGAAGCTTTGCATGGTTAGCACTAAAGCACATGATCTTGACCAGTGAGAGGTTTAGTAGGCTGCACATTTTACCACCTTTTAATTGTATATTTTGCAATGAATTTGAAGAAACTATGGATCATCTTCTCCTTATATGTCCATTTGCTAACACATGATAGACCTTCATACTACAAAAGCTAAACTATAGTACTCCTATTCAAAATAATCTTTGGGCCTTTATTCAATCCTAGCCTATCTTATATAAAGACTCACTATTTGAAAACATTTGGAAATGTATCCCAACATCAGTTATGTGGGCTATTTGGTGGGAAAGGAATAAATGTATTTTCAAGAAAGAGGCTTCTATAGTTGACAAAATCTTGGAGGGGCTAGAGAGATCAATTTTAGAGGTAACAAATTTGAGTTTACACCTATCAAAATTCAATCCTACTGTCATAGCATGGGACTCCATTATCATTCAACAATGGAAGCAATTTTTCATTCCCAGTGGTTGGAAAATCAATTAGTAAAGCCACTCTTTAGTTCCTTGATCTACAACTCACTGGACAACCCCATCACCATGATTTTGGAAATTGAACTTTGATGGGGCTTCTCGAGGATATCTAGGCCCTTCCAGATTGGGTGCATGTATTTGAGATTCACAAGGTCTAGTAGTGGCTATAATTACTTCTCCTCTACCAGTAGGAACTAATAACATCATGGAACTACAAGCCCTATTAGCTGGTTTGATCCTTGCAAAGCAAGGGAAATACCGAAGATTACACATTGAAGGAGATTCTATAGTCATAATTAATGCTTGCATCCATAGAAAAATACATTCCTAGAAACTAAAATATATTTTCAATCAGGTATGGAAGCAATTAGATGAACTCCAAGATGTATGTATTTCACATATCTTTCAGGAAGGCAATTAGGTGGTAGACCACCTTTCTAATATGGGATGCAATGGGATTTCTTTCAAATCTTTAAACCCATGATCAATCATTGAATATCATGAGGGATTAAGAAAGATTGTTGATATGGATACTAAAAAAAAAAAATAACATGACATTTTATGAGATATGATCTCATTTAGGGAGGACTATGGCAACACTTGTGCAAAAATAGAGTACCAAATTTTTATATGTGATCCCCCTTTAAAAGGAGTTTGTATTCATTATTGCAACATGATGCTAGCATGGTATACTATGAAATTTGATTTCTACTTTTGTAAAAATAGAGTACTAGACATATTATTTCTAAGATTTTTGCAACATTTGGCAAGAGTTTCATGCCATACAAGACTAGTTTAGCCCAAAACTGAACCATTTGATCTCAGAGGAAGACTATAGGGGTTGAACAAGTATTTGAATGCTAGAGCAGCAATGTCCAAGTCTATAAGCACATAATATTAGTCATATCAGTCTATAAATTGTATTATATTGGGGCATACAGGTTAAAGATGTTGAGAAGAGTGTTGTAGAAGTTCACAGGTGGTCATAGAAGATCTAAGTTGATTCAAAGTAAGTCACATGTTTCCTAATAGAGCTGCATCAAATCTAGAAAAAGTGTGTAACAACAGACTACTCTAATGGAGGAGGTAGGTAGGATTCAACCTTATTTTACTCAGTAGCAGCTAGGGATTTCATATGCTTATAATTAGCCCCCTACATACAAGGATGGCCTTGGAGCATATAACGACTAGAAGACTAGTAATTACAATGGTGCAGTGGCTAAGAATCAGTCATGATCCTAAAGTGAAAAAGAAGAAAAGAGTCACTAGCTACAAGGTATTTTCACTATGATTGTATCCAAAAATGAAGACTCTAATGTTTATTGGGTCTTAACTTTTTCAAATGGAATGATTCTATTTTGAATGTGAAAGATGCCCCTTCTCAAGATAATAATATTTTGATGTGTCATAGCATAAGAAACATATTATTTATTTTGAGAGAAAAGTTTGATTGCAACAAATAATGAGATTAGGAGGAATACCCAACCCCTTATCCCCTAGATCCGATTTTTAGAAAAGTATCACTGGATACTCATTAGTGACACATTGATCATCAATTGTTATATCATCTGCATAGAAACATTTGAGTAAAGGGCCACATAAGCTAATCTTGCAACATACAATTTTCTCGCAATCCACATGAACTTGATAGTTTGGAATATCAAAGCATGGACTAGGCTCTTCCTGACCTTTTATCACAAGACTTGTTGGAGATGTGATGCTTTGATTACTTCTTGAAGGATCAATATTCAATATTCAATATTCAATGGGCGGTAATGATTGTAAATATGTTGTATGTAGGGGCTTCAAAGGTAGCAATGATATTGAAGAATGATCTATGAAAGACCATGTTTTGACTTTTGTGTCAATTTTGTTATTTTGAAATATTGAAATGATGTTGTAAAAGAAATATGCTTAATACTAGTTATGAGTCAATTCCTCAATGGAGGAAGCATATTTTCTCATTTGTAAAAACATTTTCTCCTATTTGGAGTCCTAACTATAAATCCAATAACTATGATCGATATGAATATAAGGGATGATGCTAGGTTTTCTTACTGGTTCTTTCCTAGTTGACTTTTTAAAACCAGATTTATCAATATAATATAATGGCTTGCCACTTTTGCCTAAGAAAAAATAAAATTTATCTCAATAAATTAAATAACACAACAATTTAAAATATCTAACTCTAAGCTTTAAATAATCTAATAAATTAAATGAACTAATTTAAACATACTAAACAATAAAATAACACTAACTTGAATAAACAAATATAAAATAAAAATAAATTAACAACTAACTAATCTCTAACTAAAAATATGGAAAGCAAGAAAATAAATAAATAAACATATTAATTTCTAACATTAAACTTCCTACTAACAAAATATACTAACAAATGTTTATTTTAATTTTAATAAACAACATTAACTACCCCTAACCATACTAATCCTATAACAAACTTTTAAAATACAATCTTCCTTAAAATAGCTCTTTCAATATTAAATCCAACACTTATCCAACCCTTTTTAAAGGACAAGGCATAAATATATTTCAACTAAATTTAATTAGAACAACAATAATTAGATTATTATTCTTACTTTCTTTAAATATTTAATACTAATCTCAAACCAACTAGTACTTAATTGCATAGGTAACATTTAAATTCATAAGAACAACTCCTTTAAAAAAATGACTATAATATCACAAATTTATATTTAACTTACTAACCAATTTAACATTACCACTAACTAACTATACTAAATGGAAACATACTACACCTTATCAAAATAAATGCTAAAATCTAACACCATAAAAAAATCTAACCATTTGAAAAAAGTTACTAACCATACTAATCTATGCTACCAATACAAATTCCTAACATTTCCTTGTAAACATAACTCTAATCTACTAGCATACTAGCCCCTTACAACCTAAGCCACTTGGAAAGTGGTTGTCCCATCAACATGGGCACTCCCCAATATCTTATTGTGCTGCTCAAGGTGTGGTATAATAGCAAACTTTTCTTAGATGCCATGATGAGTAAGAGTGAGTAACAAACCCAAAAATTTTGAAGGAATTTATGGGGCCAGCAAGCTTGATTTATTGTTTGTGTTGTTATTCAACAAAGGCTGCCCAAGGCCACATGAGGCAAAGATGTCACATTCAAGCCAACATTAAAGTCTCTTCTAAATGCATGGGACAACTTTATGAAGTGTTAGGAAGGATTTAAAAAAGAGGGTGTGAGGTGGAAAGTGAGGTAGAAGATTGAGTAGTTTTAGGAACCCATAAAAGTAGATTATAATATTTATCTATTTTTTTAACTTTTTCTTACATTGCATTTTAAGTCATGAAAGCCTATATAAATCTCATGGGTAGAAATGAGATGGGTGGTGTTGATATGTATGTTTATTTTTTTAATTTAATTTAATTTTTTCTATCAATGTCATTCCTATATCTATCTATTTTTTTAATACTCATTTTATTTTCAAGATGGGAATCTTTAGGAAGGATATTCTCTATTGCAATATTATTCTCTATTCATAAGAGATTAAACCAATTTTTCCATACAAAGTATAGTGAGCTAAATTTCTCTAAGGAGAATAATTTTGCCAAGTCTCTTTTTTCTAATTGTAGGATTTTCTAATTTATTTGATTAGTCAAGGGGGATTTTTTTTTCTAGGTTGGAATAATCATAGAGTTTAATGTTTTATTGATTCATCTACATAGGGCTATTTTTCATTCCAAAAATTATGAAAATACAAGGTAATCTATCGTTCAAATATTCAAATTTTCTTAAAATAGTTTTGGTATCAAATTTGCATAATTTTTTTTTCTCATCATTCCCTCTAATTACAATTTGATCAATTATTGCAAAATTGAACTTTTAAGAATATCATAGGAAGGTAAAATATCATTTTAACTAATTTCAAATAACATATGCAAAAACTGAAATACAAAAAATATCACATGCAAGAATATTACTCAATTGTTTTAATCAACAAACATGGTTCAGTCATTTCTCATTTATTTTATTGAACCTCCTAATTCAAAGGCTCCTTTGAGAAAGAACCAAGAAGAAAACTTGACATTGTTGTCATTTCCACAATAAGTTAATAATAACGTTTTTACACAAGATTTCAATCTCAAGGAGAAATCTCCCAACATAACTGAATTTCAAAATAATCTAAATTTCCTTCTTGGCCCTTAACAAGTAATCCATTTCAAATTCTACAATACATCACAGTGATTATGGAGAGAACAAAAACTAACTAGGAGACAACCAATCATAACATGAAGACAAAATTAGACATTCACTCCATTATGGGTTTACACATCAGGTTTGACACTGAACCAGACTAGGGAGAAGGTGGATTTTTCTAATGAGAGATGTTAGACACATCACCATAATAGGTACCCTTTTGGGGCTAAAACTCAAGAACTTTCGTTCTTCCATTGGTAAATACCAGAACTCAAAATGTGGTTTGTGCTAATGGGTAGGGGCCCATAACACCCTACCCTCTCTCCCTCTGCTCATCTTACAAGAGACTCTACATTGTCAGAGCCCAACAAAAGACCTTCCCCTATACATGGCCACTTCTACCCTATTTGAGGGTGAGTAATGTCAATGCAACCCATACAATCCCTTCAAAATTCAAAGCAAAACACATAATCAATAAACATAACTTATTCATTAATTTAGATTAAAATACTACAATAATCATTGTTAGGCATGCATATACCTAACATCATAAACATCACCAATTAAGGAATACTGGACTATTTGAAAGCATAAAACCTAATCATCAAGGTACCAAAATCAACACCCTTATCATTACATGAAAATTTCTTGTATCATTGTTAGTGAAATTTAAATGTTTGACAGTTGAGTTAATGTAGTAGTTCTCGAATCACTGAGTATTAAAACATGGATGTATCAACTACTCTTAATTTAATTAGGACATTCACAACATAAAACATTTCTTCATATCCATTCAAATCTCCTACAATAGATTTAGCAGAGAAAATCATATTTAATAAGTACATGTAAGGAGGGACCTTAAAATATGGTTAATCTCACTCATCATAATATTACATGTACAAAAATTTATTCAAGTTACAAGGTGACAGATTAATGTTATCACTAAGTATAACATGTTCTTAATGAGGTCTTGTAATAATTAATTGAGAAGGTGTAATAGCCAACTGAAGGATTTGTTTTATGGATTCAATATAAAGGAGGGACATTTTCCTTTGTTATGTATGAATGAATGAACTATTGCGAGAAGCATGAAGAGTGGAATAGAAGAGAAACAAGTTGATATTAGAGGATAAGGAGAATAGAGGAAATTTGAAGAGAACTTTATTATTGAGCTTTTAATTTGAGGTCTGAGGTTTGATATTTGGATCTAAGGTTTGTGACCTAGTCTACAAGGTTTGCCAATGATTATTCTAGTTGATAGGATAGAGGAAAGAAGTTAAAGAAATGTACAAACAATTATTCTACAAAGAATAGTTGAGATATCAGTTAGGCAGTAAAGTTCAGTGGTCTTTCCCTAGAAGCTATTTGGATAGTAGGACCTTCTACCTTCTACAACTTCTAATAGGATTGGCACAACTCCTAATAGTGTTAAAATCTCCTAACAAGGATTCAAAGTCTCTTAATAGGAACTCTTATGTACTAAATGTGTTTATAGATTTCTAATAGGGTCCATCCTCTAACAAGGAATATATATATCAATATATTTTTATGGGCATCATTCCCATGGGGGTTTTACCTCTGATCAAGGTTTTCCCTAGTTAACAAATCTAGTGTAATTGTGTATGTGCATCTTATTATGGCTTTTGTTTACTTTTATTGAATGGTTAAGATTAATTAAGGTTGATAATTTTTTTAATTGGATAACTAATTTACCCCCTCTTAGATATCTTGGTAGACTATTATTTCTAACAATTGGTATTAGAGCATCAAGTCCTTGAAGGATGCTCTTAACAACTTTGGGAGATTAGTGGTGAGTTATTTCAAAAATAATAGTCCCAAGTCTGATGGAGGAAATTTTGACACACAAAAGATGCAACTTCTTTGTAAGAGACTAGAATTGTGTATAGATTTCAGTACTGAGTTTTTGGATAGAGGCACAAGTAAAGATAGATTTAGGTCTAAAGATGACATAGAGATAAAATAAGGTATTGATCTACTCATGAAAGGAGAGAAAGAAGGTATGTAAGTTTTTTCTTGTTGGACATGTAATGAGTTTGGTCATTTTTCATCTACACATCCTAAGAGAGTAATGAAAACTAGAAAGAGTACACTTTCTGATGAAGATGATGAATTTAAAATAATTATGGAAAGATTCTTGAATGATTGTGATAAAGATAATGAGCTTGAATTGATTAAGGAAAAGGAAGTAGTAGAAGAGATAGATTTGGTAACTATTTTTGATCCAAAGGCTAACCATGAAAATGTGAAAGTTATCATTAGCAATGATTTCCAAAATGGGAATCAGATTGAAGGGAAAATATTCAATCTTAGAGGAGAAGAAAGAGTTGAGTTGAAGACTCCTAAATAGAATGGCATTGCAGAAATAAGAAACAAGCCAGTAACAAAAGTAGCAAGAGCTATGTTAGCTAAATTTGATGTATCCAAGATATTTTGGAGAGAAGCTATGAATACAATAGTCTACACTATGACTAGTGTGCAAGTCAAGAAAGACATAAACAAGACCCCTTATGAACTATGGCTTGGTTACTCACCTACAATTAAGTATTTCAAAAATTTTGGCAGCAAATGTTATATCAAAATAGATAATGATGTTAGTAAATTTGACACGTCCTATAGATTATATAGTGTGCATAAGGTATAAAGATGAAAAGTGCTACAAGTGATGAAGGTATGTTTCTTTGTTATTTATTGAAAAGAAGAGGTTATAGATGTTATAATTTGAGAACTAAGACTAGTGTTGAAAGTGTAAATGTAAGAGTTGATGAGAAATTTAAGATACAAGAAAGAATAGTTGACTATAATTTTGATGATGAGAATGTTGTTGTTACTTAACCAAGGAATGATGAAGTATTCTTTGAGACTAACAATGATTTGTAGAGTGAAGAGCTAAGGAAGGAACAAATTTTAGAACCTAGAATAGAACTAAGAGTTGAGATAACAACTCCTACTTTTGGTAAGAATATGACAAAGAATTATCCACCAGAGTAGATCATCCATAGTAGAGATATATGTGTGATGACAAGAAGAAGAATCAATGAAGAACTTTCTCATATATATCAAGTAGAACCAAAGAATGCACATGAGGCAAGAAAAGATGACTATTAGAAGCAAGCTATGAAAGAAGAATTGGATCAGATAATGAAGAATGAGAGAAAGAAATTGGTCCCTAGACTAAAAAACAAGAATGTGATAGGAACAAAATGGGTATTCAAAAATAAAATGTGTGAACAAGATGAAGTTGTAAGGAACAAAGAAATATTAGTATGTAAAGGTTACTCACAACAAGAATAAATAGATTGTGATGAAACCTATGCTTTCATGGAAAGAATAGAAGTAGTAAGGTGATTCTTAGCCTATG